>NW_024121111.1:5704983-6062104 GCF_016745375.1 Pimephales promelas | reverse complement strand
TTGACATTGATGGATGTGAAGTCTTGGGATTGTGTAAGAGGAAATTGACGGATCTTCTTGTATCCTACCATGATGTTTTCTCAAAGGACAAGCTGGATTGTGGAGAGACAAAGGACTTTGTGCACAGGATCCATCTTTATGATGAGCGTCCATTCCGTCTGCCCTATCGCCGCATCCCACCTGCCCACTATCAAAAATGAGAGAAGTGTTGTCAGAAATGGAGGAGAAAAGCATAATCAGCAAGTCGGTCAGTGAGTATGCGTCACCCTTGGTGATGGTCTGGAAAAAAGACGGTAATCTGAGGGTCTGCACTGATTTTCGCTGGCTCAACGCTAAAACCATCAAAGACGCCCACCCTCTACCCCATCAAGCTGACTGTCTCGCAGCCTTGGGTGGTAATGCCCTTTTCAGCACCATGACTTAACTTCAGGATTTTACAACATCCCACTCCATGTGTCTGACCGACGATACACTGCCTTCACAACACCTATGGGCTTGTATGAGTATAACCGTCTTCCTCAAGGTCTTTGCAATAGCCCTGCTTCTTTCATGCGCATGATGCTCAGCATTTTTGGAGACCTTAACTTTTCCACTCTGCTCTGTTATCTGGATGACTTGTTGGTCTTTGCACCTTCTGAAGAGGAGGCATTGAAGCGTTTGGAGATAGTGTTTTCTCGATTGAGAACCAGCAATTTGAAGCTTGCACCTAAAAAGTGTCACTTCCTGAGGAAAATCTGTAAAGTTTCTGGCCATGTGATAGATGTACTGGTGTTTCAGTTGATGAGGAGAAAGTTAAAGTCATCTCTGCTTTTCAAAAGGAGGACTTAATGAAAGAAAACAAAATCACACCTTCACAAAAAAAGATCAGATCGTTTCTTGGTATGGTCCTGTACTACCAATCCTTCATTCCAAATTGCTCACGCATTGCCAGACCCTTATTCAACTTAACTGCTGGTCAGAAACGCTCAGTGAAAGCTGCTGGTAGTCACAAGAGAGCAGGCACTTTTCGGGAGTTGACGCCCCAGGACTGGACCCCTGACTGTGATGTGGCGTTTGAAGAGCTAAAAAGGGCCCTTGTTGACAGTGTGGTGCTGGCTCATCCTGATTTCGAGCGTCCTTTTCTTCTCTGTACTGATGCCTCGTTGGATGGCATAGGAGCAGTACTGTCTCAGATCCCTGCTGGTGAGGACAAGGCAAGACCAATAGCGTTCGCAAGCAAGGCTTTGAGCCGCAGCCAGACAAATTATCCTGCACACAGACTGGAATTCTTGGCTCTGAAGTGGGCAGTGTGTGATAAGTTCAGTCACTGGCTTAAGGGCCATGAGTTTACTGTGTGGACGGATAATAATCCGCTGACATACATTATGACCAAGCCGAAGTTGGATGCATGTGAGGCAGCGCTGGGTCTCGAAACTTGCTCCATATTCGTTTGAGATCAAATATGTTCCTGGGAAACTCAACGTGGTGGCGGATGCGCTCAGTAGGGATCCGTTTGTCAGGCCAGTGAGTCAGCGGCTCTTGTCTGAGCCTTATTCTGAGCTGTTGCGACAAGTACACAATGTAGAGGATGGAAACGTACAAGAGGTGTTCCGTCTTACCTGCCAGCCGCAAACTTTAGGGACAGGATCATTTGATGCTGGGCTGGATACATCAATGTCCAGCGATGACGTGTCTTCCATCTTGTCCTCCTGTGATGAATGGGAAATGGGAACTAAATGTAGAGCAACATCGTTTGCAGGACATCTGAACTCTTTAATCAGTGGAGATGAGGAAGTGTTTCATTCTCTTTCACAGATAGACTTACAAGATCACCAGCACAAAGACCCTGTCATTGCTAGAGTGTCTTATTATGTTGGCAGGAAACGCAGACCATCAAGACGTGAGCGTGCTAACGATAACCAGAGTGTGCTGAGAATTATGAAGCAGTGGGACAAACTGTCTTTGCTTAATGGAATCCTGTACAGAGCCATTAAAGACCCGCTCACCAAGCAAAAGAAGTTCCAGTTAGTTTTTACCTGACTCCTTAAAACCTGAGGCACTTTCAGGTGTTCACGACCTAGCTGGTCACCAAGGGCAGTCTCGCACTCTGTCTTTGACCCGTCAGAGGTTTTTCTGGCTTGACATGGAGCGTTGATGTGCGGGATTACGTGAAAAAGTGTTCCAGGTGTGTCCTCAGTAAAACGCCAGAGCCTGCAGCAGCGAGAGCCACCTTGGAGAGTATTAGACCACAGCCCCACTGGAGCTCGTTTGCATTGACTTCTGGTCTGCTGAAGATCGGAACAACAAATCTGTGGATGTTTTAGTGGTCACGGATCACTTCACAAAGCTGGCGCATGCATTCCCGTGTCAAGACCAGACGGCGAAAAGAGTGGCTAAGAAACTCTGGGACAACTTTTTCTGTGTGTATGGATTTCCCCACCGCATCCATTCTGACCAGGGGGCTACCTTTGAGAGTGAGTTGATTGCTGAGCTGCTTGAACTGGCTGGAGTTGACAAGTCAAGAACCACCCCTTACCACCCAATGGGGAATGGTGGTACCGAACGTTTCAACAGGACGTTAGGAAATATGCTGAGGTCTCTCCCACCTAGGCCTAAGCAGAGGTGGCCACAGTTAATACAGACCATGACATTTGTGTATAACTGCACAGCACACGAAACAACAGGTTTCGCCCCCTTTTACCTGATGTTCGGTAGGGGTACCAAGATTGCCCGTTGACCTCATGTTCCGCAGTGTCCTGCAGGATAAGACAATCTGTGACTATGATAAGTATGTGAAATCTCTTGTCAGCGACCTCCAATCTGCCATGGCGTTAGCACAGAAGAATGCTGTTGTGGAACAAAAACACCAGTCCAGCCAGTACAACAAAAGAGCCAAGGGCCTACCTCTAGCTGTTGGTGACCAAGTGCTTGTGGCTAACAAGGGTTGTAGAGGGAAACGTAAACTTGCTGACAAATGGGAGCCGGTCATGTACACTGTTGTTGCCTCAAAGCCATCCATACATGTCTATAAGATCAGTGACAGAGCTGGTAATGAGAGGATAGTGCATCGGAATCTTCTTCTTCAAGTGAACTTCCTCCCGCTGCTTGAACCAGAAATGGTTAGTTCTGATCATGAGGTTGCTGAAACACTTGCCTGTAGTGTACCTTCACAGATATCTGATGCAGCACACTGTGATGGTCTAACCGAGCAGACAGGAAGTGGTGAGTCCTTAAATGGTGCCGAAATTGAGTCTGATGGGCACGCAGATGATGGGCTGAATGAGGCTGAGGAACTCTCACATGCAGACTCTATGTCGAACATCTCCAATGTTGCTACTTGTAGTGATGTCCGCACTTCTTCATGGGTGCATTCTCAGTTGTCCAATCAAGAGGAGTCGCTTGCACAAGTCGCTGTGTCTGTGACTGATGATAATACTGTGGCTGTGGCTGGTACTAACCACTCTCCCCAAATTCCTGTCTCTGCCAGTGAATCTTTTTGGCAAGATCCTGTAGCTGATTTAAATGCAGATGTTCGTTACACTACCAGGCTTGTAGAGTAATTAAGCCTGTTCGTAGGCTGATTGAGTCAATGGTTCAACTAGAAACCTTACTTGGTATGGAGTCTTTATCTCCTGTTATTCATGTTTAGATC
This sequence comes from Pimephales promelas, assembly GCF_016745375.1. Next base: position 6,058,473 of record NW_024121111.1, on the reverse strand, counting down.
AGTTTTTTTCTTCATGCTGTCTCTTGAAAATGCTAGAAGTCATGTGTTGTATTTTCTAATGCCTATCGGCTCTGTTTAAGTACCTGGTCTGAGATTTTTCAAAGTGTAATGGGCACTTTGGTAATGCCTACAATATGTGTTGAAGTTTGGCCAACTTTCTTCATATTTGTATCCCTTTCGTTTGGGTAGCTTTTTATGCTGTGTTTCCACTGTTTTTTTTTAAGTGTGGACCAAGCAATTCTAGTGACCAGTATATATATATATTTTTTTATTATTATACTCTGGTGAATTTTGTGTAAATTCTGAGGGGTGAGTGTAACAGGTACATAAAGTGTACTGTTAAATGTATTTATAGTTTATTAGAATTCCCACAAAATTGTTTGTTGACATATACCTGATATTACTGCCTAAGTGGAGTCGAGTGTCTTTCCCTTTAATTGATGTGATGTCATGAGTCAATATAATTTCCTGTTCTGTCTCCTCCTCTTCCTCTTTGCACTGGTGATGCAGTGAGAGGTGAGGTTATTTTAGGCTCCTGATAATCATCTTTAATCGTAATCTTAATTGTTGTTTTTATGTCTAAATTTTCAATCTAATTCCTGTGTATAATGTTATTTTACTTATCTGTGTGGCTATTTCCGTAATTTTGTCCCGATTAAGTGATGTTTTAACATCTGGGCCTAAATGTGAAATGAGAGCATGTGACAAGTGTACATCACATTTGTTTTATAGAGCTAGAGAGGGCGATTCTCACTAAGAGGCTGATTACATTTTATTTGTGCATCAGGTATGTCTTCTGTTATACGTTTATGTTTTATATGCATTTTATTGTGATTCTTCCTCTTTGCACTGGTGATGCAGTGAGAGAGCTAGAGAGGGCGATTCTCACTAAGAGGCTGATTACATTTTATTTGTGCATCAGAATAAACGATCGCTGAAACTGCTGAGTGAGTCCTGTCCTGTTCTTCCCACGTGAATGAAAAACACAACGCAGAAAAGAGACCAGTTACACAGACCGTTTAATAAGAAGATACTTTATGAAGACAGTTCACTTCGCGTATACAGACAGGAGCCATCTTAAAAAATAGTCTCGATAAGTCGATCCCCGAACGCCGTTCATACAGTTCAGAAGTTCGTTGAAGAAGAAACCAGATTGCCAGGGAGATGGCTGAGTAACGCGAGAATTCACGCAGAGAGGGCGAGATTCACAATGGCGGCACGCGTTCATTGAGAGAACTGTCAACTACGAATAACCTAAGTTACTTGCAATAATTTGAATCTCATACCGGTCATCACGGGAACATATTACTTCTACACTGGATAAACTAACGGACTTAGAGAAATACATCGATAACTACTATAACCACTACAAAATGGACACCACAGCTCAACAAACTCAGAAACCACCCAAACGGAAGAAGACATCATCTACTGACACCAGTGATCTACAACAAAATACAGAAATTGAGGTCAGTGTACTCGCATCCATTAACAGCAAACTGGACTTACTGGTCACATTACACAACGAAATGAAAGAACTCCGATCAAGTCTGGAATTTGCATATACACACATTGAGAAGCTAGAACAGTCGAATACATCTCTCCAAATGAATGTGGAATCACTCAACAAACAGATGGATACAATCATAAAAGAAAACAAATTAATGAAAGAAACCATCCTGGACATTCAAACAAGAAGCATGCGCGATAACCTGATATTTTCTGGCATCACTGAAAATTCTCCCGACGATCCCGAAGCAATGATCAGAGACTTCATGCAAACTCAACTCAAACTCCAACCGGACACTGTAAATCAAATAACCTTCCATAGAGTTCACCGTCTCGGAACACGTTCAAATAAATCACCTCGACCGATCATCGCTAAACTGGAACATTATAAACACAAAGAACTCATCAAAAGCAAAGGCAAAGAACTGAAAGGAACCAACTACGGACTGAATGATCAATTTCCACGCGAAATAAACAATCGGCGCAAAATTCTCTACCCCATCATGAAACAACACAGACAAAACAATAAACGTGCAAATATAATTGTGGACAAACTTTACATCGATGGACAGCTCTACCGTGATTCCAAAATTACTCCGTGGCTATTTTAATTTACTAATTCCTAACATCGAACAAACTGTGACTGTCATATTATGATATATTGATTCACCCTCTCTCTGTTCCTTAAACGTACACGAATCTTATTTCACCGATCTTTATGCTTTTGTTTATTCTGTCTCACTATGTCACACTGTATTTGTTTATTCTCTACACGTTTATATGTATGGCCCACAATCTCAACGATTTTTTATTTTTTATTTTTTTGTTGTTGACATTTTCATCATCTCTCTCCAGACATTTAATAAGCAATCATGCAAACACTTAAAATAGTTTCGTGGAATGTACGTGGCTTCCGGACCCAGGCAAAAAGGACTAAAATAATTAGTCATCTGATGAAATTAAGGGCTGACATATCTTTTATACAGGAAACACACTTATCCAAACCAGAACTTGAAAATCTAACATTTAATCAATTTAACAACATATTCTCATCAACATACAATAGTAAACAACGTGGAGTCTCAATATTAATTAATAAAAATATCCCACTAACTCTTAACACATCTGTTATTGACCCAGAAGGGAGATTTGTCATCATCAATGTATCTATTAATCATATAACATATACACTAGCTAATATTTATGGACCAAACAATGATGACCCATCCTTTTTTCATAATTTTTTTTCACTATTGCCTGATACAAATAATATCATTATAGCTGGAGACTTCAACACTGTCCTAAACCCGCAAATAGACCGATCACATTCATCCAATTCCCCAAGAATTTGGCAGTCTACTGAAACAATAAAACAATATATGACTACTTATGGACTTGGCGATAGTTGGAGAATGAATAACCCTTCACTTAGGAAATATAGCTATTTCTCTCCTTTTCACCAGTCCTTTTCCCGAATTGATTTCTCTCTCATCAGTAATTCACTAACCCAACATGTAATAGAAACTTCAATTCACCCAATCATAATCAGCGATCATGCTCCTATCTCTATCTCATTCAATATTCAGTCCTCTATTAAACGGCCCAACAGATGGCGCTTTAATACCTCACTACTTCGCGATTCCGACTTCGACAGTTTTATTAAGAAAGAGTGGGCTTTCTTCCTGGAAACGAATGACTCTCCTGAAATTTCACCATCATTATTATGGGAAACAGGCAAAGCTGTAATTACAGGGAAAATAATATCATATTCATCTTACAGGAAAAAACAACAACAAAAACTGGAAAATAATTTAGAACAGAGAATCAAACTCCTTACATATACATACTCTACCAACCCTAGTGAACAAATACAATGCGAACTAAACCGGCTTAAAGCTGAACTCGATAGCATCATAAACCAAAAAACACAGTTTATTATCCAGCAACTCAAATACAAACAATACCAACATTGTAACAAAATGGGCAAATATCTAGCAAATCAACTAAAGCGTAAACAAGAAAAAGCAATTATCCCATCCATATACAATGAATCGGATAGAATAACCCAAAACCCACAGGAAATTAATAATGTATTCAGAACTTTTTACCAAAAATTATACTCATCCAATCACAATCCAGATGAAACAGAAATAAAAAAATTTCTAAAAGAATTACCGCTACCATCAATGTCAAAAGAACAGGCAAGTTCATTAGACACACCTCTCACTCAAGCTGAACTCCATAAAGCATTAGACCAAATGCCAAATAATAAATCACCTGGACCTGATGGACTTCCTGCTGAATTCTATAGACACTTCTGGCCAATTCTATCTCCTTTATTCCTCAAAGTTGTTCAAGAGATTAAAACTACCTCGACAATACCAACACACATGAATACGGCAGTTATGACGCTATTGCTAAAACCAAACAAAGACCCAATGCACCCGTCTAGTTACCGCCCTCTCTCATTAATAAACACAGATTTAAAAATCATTACCAAAGCATTAGCTACTAGAATAGAAACAGTTATCCCCATGTTAATTCACCATGACCAAACAGGCTTTATTAAACACAGGAATGCTTCAGATAATATGCGCAGATTATTTAACCTAATTAACCTTGCCCAACAACAACAAAAGCATACCAAAACTATAATTGTATCACTTGACGCCGAAAAAGCATTTGACAAAGTTAACTGGACATTTCTTTTTAACACTCTACACAGATTTGGTTTCGGAGAGTCATTCATCCACTGGATTAAAATATTATATACTTCACCTAGAGCCACAATAACAACAAATGGGATCACATCACAAAGCTTCACGCTTCACAGAGGAACCAGACAAGGATGCCCACTCTCTCCTTCTTTATTTGCTATATTTATAGAGCCACTTGCAGCAGCAATACGACAAAATGATAATATCAAAGGAATACAAAGCGTAAACACTCAACATAAGATCTGTCTTTATGCAGATGATTTATTGTTATGTTTACAAAACCCTTATAAGTCATTAAAAGAAACCTTTAAAATTATTAATACCTTCTCAAAATTTTCTGATTATACAATAAACTGGAATAAATCAACAATATTACCACTTTCTGAGGGTGCCTGGGATCCCACAACTCATGATTCATCTCTTCCACTCCACACTGGCAACATTACATACTTGGGTATCAACATTTCGTCCAGACTGTCAGAGTTGAATAATCTTAACTATATTCCACTTTTAAAAAAAATTGGAGATGAGCTAAAACGCTGGACTAACCTACCACTGTCACTTATCGGTCGCATTGCTACAATTAAAATGAAAATCTTACCACAAGTCAATTATCTATTCTCAATGCTTCCAACAACACCCTCCGAAAAATGGTTTAAATCACTTGATTCACTAACCTCTCATTTCTACTGGAAAAATAAAACACCTAAAATATCAATTGGAAAATTACAAAAAACAAAATCACAAGGCGGCCTAGAAGCTCCTAATTTTCTGTATTACTTTTTAGCAAATCAGCTACAATATCTATATAAGTGGATTCATAAAACTAAATATAATAATTCATGGATAGAACTAGAACAAAACCATTGTAAAGATACCTCAATTTCAGACCTTGTCTTTCTACCAAAATCAATTCAGAAAATGCCATATTTTAATAACATTACCATTGCATCAACTCTGACAGCCTGGTGGCAAGTAAACAAAATTAACAAATCCCCACTAACATCATGTAGACACACCCCCATCTGGTTCAACCCTGATTTTCAATTATGCAATAAACCAATACATTTTCCATCTTGGCGACAAAAGGGAATCACTCATCTCCATCACTTATTTGAAAACAACCAATTCATATTGTTTAAAACATTAGTCCAGAGGTATGGTCTTGGGGGAGAACAGTTTTTACAATATCAACAAATTAAATCCATAATAAAATCCAAGATTAACATAATTAATAACCCACTCCATCCCCCTCAGTTAATGGAAGATATAATGAAAATCACTAACACCAGCAAACTAATATCAAAACTACATAAATGTTTACTGAACAATGATACAACAATTATAATACCCAAAAACAAATGGGAAAAAGATTTAACCTTCTCCCCCAACACCGACCTCTGGAAAGAAATCTGTAACAACACATTTTCAATGACTAATAATGCTAACCTCCAGCTTATACAGTTCAAGATTATTCACAGGATTCATATCACCGAAAAGAAGATGTTTTTAATGGGCCTGAGGGACACAGACGTTTGTTCACAGTGCACACTGGGGAGCACAGATGATTATTTTCATGCCTTATGGACCTGTCAGTCAGTTCACTCATTCTGGATATCAGTGACCACAAAACTATCCGTTATCATGGGTTGTGAAATCCCTCTTTCTCCATCACTCTGCTTACTGAACAACTGCATTGAAGTTGATAATCTCCCAATCAATTACAAAAACCCACTCCTAATTTCTCTAACTATCGCCAAGAAAGTAATTTTGCAAAATTGGAAGTCCAAAAACCATATACACATCAATCACTGGACCAACCTTCTAATAGAATACATCACATTTGAAAAAATAACATATACTAACAAGAACATTATTTCTAAATTTCTTGATATCTGGAACCCATTCCTAACTCATCTTCATATACATCAGTAGCCTGGGACCGGACCAACGCACTTCCCCAATCACATGTTTACAAATTAATAATAAAATATTATCTGTGTATTACTGTACAGCACTATAATAGATGCCCCTTATATATAGGTATGAATGTGTGTGTATATATGGATGTATTTGTATGTATGTGTACGTGTATATAAATGTTTGTATATGTGTATATGTATAATATTTGATAAGCTGTATACTTTTATAATCTGCATTTTATCACTATTTGCTATATATCTTTATAGGGTGGTGGTAGTATGGAAGATGAAATATATTATTATTATTATAATTATTATTATAGAATTATGAGCCCCCCATTTCTTTTCTCTCTATAAGTAACCAGTCAGAAAATACTACGTATAAATATTAGTAACATTATTTTCTATTTACTATTACTATTTATTTTTATGTAATTTTATTTATTTATATTTTTTTTTTAACTTGGTTGGGCGTCTGGCCCGGGTGCTGTTGGTGGGCGCGGCTAGCACGCCCTGTTAGTGATTGGACTAAATGGCCCTTCCCCTTCACTACCTCTAGCCAAACCCCTCCCATCAAGTAAAATAATTCTTTTTAAGTGATACCAGGGTTGGATGTGGTGTCTCTGGCTAGGGAGCTAACCAGTGTACGCCTCGGTCCAAACCATGGGACAAAAAAAAAAAAAAAAAAAAAAAAAAAAAAAGGGGGAGGGGGACCAACCACCAATAACACTTGGCTGTGTCAGGTCACAAACAGACTAGGGGAGCTTGGTTTGGAGGTGCCTGTTGTGGTCCCCCGGTGGAAAAACTCAATGTAGCCCAGAAGTATAACGATGGGGGTTGGGTGTCACTGAAGGTGGTGGAGGGGAATCGTGTTATTGAATCGAGGGGAAACATCTGTGTCTGGGGGGCCTGTTGGTTGCGCTCACTGGCAGTTCTGGGTCAGCCCTCTGACCCAGAGTTTAGAGCAGATGTGCAATAAAAATAAAATTAAATGTATTCTTATTGTCATATTGCTATTGTCACTACTGTTGTAGATTGCTATAGCCTATATTATTATTATTGTCATGAATATTATCATTATAAATACTATCATTGATACTGCCACCACTAACACTAATACAGATGCGTGTATGTATATATGTATATATATATATATATATATATATATATGTATGTATGTGTGTATATATATATATATATATATATGTATATGTTTCTTTGTGTTTGTCAAAGTCTCTATCATATCCTCTACAACTATTCAGATACTACCGAATTGCATCACAGAAAGGATCTCGTGTGCCTACATATACCACTTTGTCGATAACTGTGTGGGGCTGTTGTGAGTTTTTCTGTTCTCTGTTGTTTTTGTTTTTTTTGTTGTTGTTTTTTTTTGTTTCCCCTTTCCTACTTCTGTATTGTAGATGTGTCTCACTGAATCTTACCTGGTATGTGTTACTGTTTTGTTAACCTGCAATAAAAAAAAAAAAAAAAAAAAAAAAAAAGAAGTTCGTTGAACTTCATAGAGTTCAGATCACTCAGCACGACGTTCGTGGTTTGACTTATCGAGACTATTTTTTAAGATGGCTCCTGTCTGTATACGCGAAGTGAACTGTCTTCATAAAGTATCTTCTTATTAAACGGTCTGTACACTTACAAAGTTCTCAATGCTTCGTTTTGTATGTATGGAGCCTTATTATGTTACTGTGTGAGTGTGGGGCTATTTTGAGCCTTGTTAGTGGTATAAACTAGCGATTTCTTTTTACTTACTCAATGCCCCCATTACTAGCATTATACGCTAAACAGTTTTAAGAGATAAAACTCTTTACATTCGATTATCATGAAAACAAATCCCAGAGAACGGTTGACTATACGAGTTTCATTGTTCGCCGGAGTTCTCCTTTAACTTTTTCCCTGGCAGCCTATTCCAAATAAAATACAAGCCAGCGGCAAAATTTTTTTTTATATTTTCACAAAACTTTCATGGCCTCTGGAGTATTTAGTTTGAATATCTTAAAGGAGTAGTTCACTTTTTAAAAAACGTTTGCTGATAATTTACTCACCCCCATGTCATCCAAGATGTCCATGTCATTCTTTCTTCAGTCGAAAAGAAATTAAGGTTTTTGATGAAAGCATTCCAGGATTTTCTCTATATAATGGACTTCAATGGGAACCACACGGTTCAAGGTCCAAATGAAAGTTTCAGTGCAGCTTCAAAGGGCTTTAAATGACACCAGACGATGAATAAGGGTCTTATCTAGCGAAACGATAGGTCATTTAAAAAATAAATAAAAAACTTTACGTTTTATAAGCACAAATTCTCGCCTTGCTGTGTTCTGTGCAAGCATTTGTGGCTCTCCTGTTCAAACTCGTTCATCAAAATGATGAGTCATGGCTCGAAGGGTCCTAGATAAGACCCTTATTCATTGTCTGGTGTCGTTTAAAGCCCTTTGAAGCTGCACTAAAACTTTCATTTGGACCTTGAACCATTTGGTTCCCATTGAAGTCCATTATATGGAGAAAATCCTGGAATGTTTTCATCAAAAACCTTCATTTCTTTAAGACATGGATGACATGGGGGTGAGTAAATTACCAGCAAAAGTTTTTTTAAAAGTGAACTTCTCATTTAACATGTAATAATAGCAAAAGAAAGAACAGAGCCATCGGCTTTTAATACTAAAAACCTGTGTGTTCTAGCTTAATAGATTCCCTGCATTTAACACTTTCAAGTTTGGGCAAGTTTCATAAAAAAGCTAACTTTTAAGCAAAAAGATAAGAAAATTGCGTTTTTGTCCGACTACATCATGGATCAGATTCAGAAGGATGATCAAAACATGAACAACCTTGCACATTTAGCTTGCACATTCTAGCTCGTCCTGGCTTGACATTTCATTAAGTAACATTAGGCAGGTTTGATTTATACGTTTAATATTGATAATCACATTATTTTACAAATGCATTACGTATGGGCTGCAACCGAAAACGTATAAAAATTGTTGTTACCAGCTATAGGACTTCTTAGCTTCCAGAAGATCCTTTTGAAATCGTCCAGGTCATTCCACGACTTCCCGAACTTGATTGCCAGTTTTTTCAGAGAGAGCTCCAAAAGCCTGACAGGCCGGAAAAAAAAATGGTTAGATAAAACAGTGGTTTATCTAATACAATGATGTGCAGGCAGAGGAACACACATGATTACGCACCTTAAAATATCAGGTCACTTTAATAAAGCATAATACTTGAGCAAAACCTTGTAAGAAATTACAGTCTGCTCCGATCAAACTTCCACTCCAATATACGCTCACCGGCCACTTTATTAGGTACACCTGTCCAACTGCTCGTTAACACTTAATTTCTAAGCAGCCAATCACATGTCGGCAACTCAGTGCATTTAGGCATGTAGACATGGTCAAGACAATCTCCTGCAGTTCAAACCGAGCATCAGTATGGGGAAGAAAGGTGATTTGAGTGACTTTGAACGTGGCATGATTGTTGGTGCCAGAAGGGCTGGTCTGAGTATTTCAGAAACTGCTAATCTACTGGGATTTTCACGCACAACCATCTTTACAGAGAATGGTCCGAAAAAGAAAAAACATCCAGTGAGCGGCAGTTCTGTGGGCGGAAATGCCTTGTTGATGCCAGAGGTCAGAGGAGAATGGCCAGACTGGTTCGAGCTGATAGAAGGGCAACAGTGACTCAAATAACCACCCGTTACAACCAAGGTGGGCAGAAGAGCATCTCTGAACGCACAGTACATCGAACTTTGAGGCAGATGGGCTACAGCAGCAGAAGACCACACCGGGTGCCACTCCTTTCAGCTAAGAACAGGAAACTGAGGCTACAATTTGCACAAGCTCATCGAAATTGGACAATAGACGATTGGAAAAACGTTGCCTGGTCTGATGAGTCTCGATTTCTGCTGCGACATTCGGATGGTAGGGTCAGAATTTGGCGTCTACAACATGAAAGCATGGATCCATCCTGCCTTGTATCAACGGTTCAGGCTGGTGGTGGTGGTGTCATGGTGTGGGGAATATTTTCTTGGCACTCTTTGGGCCCCTTGGTACCAATTGAGCATCGTTGCAACGCCACAGCCTACCTGAGTATTGTTGCTGACCATGTCCATCCCTTTATGACCACAATGTACCCAACTTCTGATGGCTACTTTCAGCAGGATAATGCGCCATGTCATAAAGCTGGAATCATCTCAGACTGGTTTCTTGAACATGACAATGAGTTCGCTGTACTCAAATGGCCTCCACAGTCACCAGATCTCAATCCAATAGAGCATCTTTGGGATGTGGTGGAACGGGAGATTCGCATCATGGATGTGCAGCCAACAAATCTGCGGCAACTGTGTGATGCCATCATGTCAATATGGACCAAACTCCCTGAGGAATGCTTCCAGCACCTTGTTGAATCTATGCCACGAAGAATTGAGGCAGTTCTGAAGGCAAAAGGGGGTCCAACCCGTTACTAGCATGGGGTACCTAATAAAGTGGCCGGTGAGTGTAGATTATATTGAAATGTTCCTTCACTTAAAAGGGCTTATTTATCATAGAATCAATTCCTTACAATCTTAAACGTATCACAGACTCATGTCTATCAACTATAGAGTGGGAAAGACAGTGGGTATTCAAGAACCATCTTGATTAGGGAGTTTCTGAGAGATATTATCACCTTTAAACATTTGACCGTATCACTCTAACACTTGTATCGCTCTCTTCGATTTACATTTAAAGACAGAGTTTGGAACAACAAAGACATAGACACGGAGGCACCACTTGTAACGTTCTCTTCAATTTACATTTAAAGACAGAGTTTCAGCTCCACGCTGATAGAGAAGACGAATCTGTTTGTCTTGATTTACATTTAAGAGAAAGCTTCATTTACATGCTGAGGGGGGAAAATGGATGTAATACTGTATAAAATGTTTGCGCTGGGATGAGTTCGGGGTTCGTTCTGACGCCGGTGAACCCAAGGTGCTTCGTGTGCCTTGCAACTGTAAATAAACTTCATTTTTGAGATCTTCGACGTCCACTTGATTTTTTCTTACAACCTGCTGTGCATTTTTACTCACGCATAGTGAAGGGATCCCACAAAGTCACTGCGTTTCTCATTGTCGAAGCGAACGTCCTGGGGGAGATCGGCCTCTGACTTGGCATCAATGCATTTTGGAATGCCGGGGGCCCATGCAAGCCATCTAATAGGTGTGACATGGAGTTTAACAGTTATATGTAAGGAGTAGCCTACATTCATTACAAAGTTTGGAATGCAGTGATAAGAAAGTGTATGCAATTTCGCAAGGGACCTGTAAACTTTCTGCCTCTCCTGAAGCTCTGACTTTCTGTGAGCTATCTCCAGTGGCAAGGTGTCGTCACTCAGCTTTTTGGCTATGTAAGGAGAAACCAGATTTAAGCTTTTAATCACAGGGTTTCATCTTGTTCTCAGATCAATCTTAGTTGTTGCTGCCTGAGCAGCTGACACTATAACTGACCTGTGCCTTCTCTGAGCTCTACTACCACTCCATCTCCCACTAGCCAGCGGTAACATGGAAAAGTATAGATGCATCTTTCTCCAGGAACACGGACTTTCACATATCGGCAGAACCAGTTATCCTCCACCCAGTACTTCTGCTTTTCCAGTCGCACCAGTATCAGGGGACCCAAATCAGCTGCGCTGCTAACCGTGTAATCATCCTCCTGCAAAATGATGGAAACAGAGGTCTTTTCATTTATTATTACCATCAATATTGTATATTTAATTGTGTTGCTCATTTCACATTTGTACATTTCGATACCTTTGCCATCATCAGTTTTGGGCTAACGCATTACAAGTTAAGAGTTAAAAGTAAATAGTAAAGTTAGTAAGCATTACTTTTATGTACTTTTAAGTTACTTTGTTTTCCCATGAATTAACTGACACACCTCTTCTGTCTTCATGTTGAGAAAAATCAAGAGTAAGGGCAGAGGCGTTGTGTGCGCTGTGTAAATATGATGCTTATCGTAGTTCTAGACTTAAGTGAGCATGCATTTACTCATCTCACTTGCACATAAACTGATTGTATTTCTCAGAAACAGTGAAATGCAAACTCATAAAAAAGTATGAAAATGTTAAATTACAAAAATATACTATGTTTTTTGCTGCTGACCTTTGATGATTCGATTCAGCCATTCTAATAAACCAAAATGACTCATCACATTTGCGTTTCATTTTTTTCTATTGCTGAAGTAAGAGTGTTAAATTTCCTTTTCTGCATCATATTCTTCTGAAATCCCGAACGGCAGCACAGCAGAGAGGTTTGTTTAAGCTGTGTCCTTTATTGTACAGGCCAGACTTTGCATTTCCTTCAGCCTGAGGCTTTCACTTTTGGTGTAAAAGGGCCTTTACATTTGCTAAAAATATATAAACAAATTGTTTTTAATAAAACAAACAAGCAAGCCCAGCTCAGGTGAGAAAAAGTCACCTACAAGTAATGTAACATTACTTTCCATAAAATGTAAGTTATGTGATTAGTTACTTTTTTAGAGAGTAAAGCAATATTGTCATGCATTACTTTTAAGTATTTTTTTCTAAACACATGGGCATAATTTAATGCTCACTTAAAGTTCATCTTTAAAAACACTAATTCAATAACACAAATGTGATCTTTATCAAATATCAGAATGATTATCTATTTTTCATAATGTGAATTATAATGTTGTGATTTAACAGTACACTTTTTCATTTTTAGCTTTAAGTGTTTCATTTTTCATATAGACATAGGCCTACATTAGACATTACAATACATTACAACACTACATACATTACAATAGTATTACAAAATAGCATGACTAAATAGTATGAATTGCATGAAAAAAATGATCGGCTTATTGTTATCGGTCAGAATTTTAACATTGGTGTGTCCCTATTTTTTTAGAGACTAAGAGATAAGATTTACATTTTTGGAAAGTGTGATGTGATATTTTGAATAAATTATTTTTTTCTTTTTCATTGGAATTCTTCTAAAATGTGATGTCAAATACTTTAGCCTCTCTTAAAATACCTATTAAAATAACAAATGATCTCTACTGCACTTTACGTGGAGAATTGAAGAAATATTATATTTAAGACATTTAGGCCTAGTTTCACAGACAGGGCTTAGATTAAGCCAGGATTAGGATTTGGTTCAATTAGGACATTTAAGTAGATTTTTACATATTTCCTTAGAAAAAAAAACATTACTGGTGTGCTTCTTGAGACAAAACAACAGCATTGACATATTTTAAGATATATCATTTTAGTCTAGGACTATTTTAAGCCTGGTCTGTGAAGTACTTAATACATTGAAGTGCTTCTCAGAAGCACACAAACATATTCACTGCATTTACCGCTCCTCTACAGAAGTCTAGGCCTGGATTGTCCAGCACGGTTCTCTCACTCTCTCCTCTCTCTCCAACCAGAGTTATGTACACATAGTTATTGGTTCCTGAATACTCCGAGGTCCCGGTGGCCACGGTAACTTTGTACTCCATCTCTGCACACATACACATTTAATAATGTTGAACAAACTGTAAGATATTTTTACTGTTTGTTTCAGCCAGACACAGAGCAGTCTCAGAAGCGTAATTCGTTTTTCAGTTAAAGGAACTATTCAACAGAGAGCTACAGCAGATGTTAGTCTTTTCCCTCAAAGGATATGTGCAATCCATTTATGTTTGCACTGGACATTACAAAAGCGAGTGAGCTATTGTGGAAGTGAAAGTCTCCCTCTGAATGACAGAGGAATGTCTTGCGCTATTATATCACCTTGTGAAAATAGATCTGATTCATTTTCATTTAAACATGAAATCAGATCTGTGCAGGGCTTTTAATAATATTAAAAACTAATTTAAAATTAAAACTCTTTAAACATTATCGAAAAAGATTCCAGACTCCCAGTACAGGCAAATACTTTAGTGTCATTTGATCTTGTGAGCTTCCATTGTTTTGTACCAATACAAATACAACACAACACAATTAAAGGAGTTCATTGTGTTTTTGGTATAACACTAGTTAATGCATTACACATCCCTATGGAAAACATGTTTTACAGCATTAGTTAATCAATAGGTAAAGGCATTTGTTCATTGTTAATTCATGTTTGCTCATAATACATTAACTAATGTTTATTTAAAACAACCAGAACATGTAATGAAAATGAACAGGGTTTATTATTTCATGTCAGCTATTGCATTACTTATGTTAACAAAAACGTAATATAAAGCGTTTCTATTATTAGTTGACGCTGTTGTGCCTTATTTCCTGAATGAGGATCTGTCTGGTAATATTTAACCTTCATCCACCCAGCAAGAAACTTTAGATCAATATCAATTTGGTTTCAATACATTTTAGAGCAAGCTTATCACCATTGCGCCTGTCAATAAAACTCTGATGTGCCGTTGTACTCTTATTAGTACAAGCCCACAAAATGTGTTTGTGGCACTTGCTATGTGAACACACACACACACACACACACACACACACACACACACACATTCATACACAATAAATCTTGGATATGATTTGATTGGATATGATCAGATCACACTTGTACTCCTCACATAGAAATGAAATAGGAAACAAATATATTAGAATTATTGCTTATTAGTTCCATAAAATTCCCTCACAATATAAACTTTGAACAAAAATATATACTACTTTTCACCGGGAGGAGAGTGTGACTGTACATTTCTGGTGCTTTTCATTTAGGGGTCACAGACACAGATTAATTTGACAAACAAATGTGCAAAAAATTACCTTTCCACTGTAAAATGGTGTGGCTCCTTCCCTACTGCAGATTATCTTGCCTCTCTTCTTCAGTGTTCTTTCTTTCTCAAACAACTAGTTTCCTTCTTTCATGTCACCCTTTTGCAAACCCCGTTGTACACAGGAACCGCCTGCTAGCTGACCCTGAAGTTTCAGTGAGTGACTGGATCAGGCAGATATTAGCTTTGTAATGTCCCGTTTGCACTGGTCTCCTCCCTCGTCCCTCCCTTCCCCCTCTACCACCGTCATAGTCCTCTGAAGACTGATATTTTAACCACCTCATTTGTTTATTCATTTTTCTTTGAATTTCATTTCAAGGAAGTGGGTTTTGCTAGCTCACAGAAAATACCACAAGGCTCAAAATTAGAATATTTTTGCACTGAACTTGCGAAACCACACGCAAACCAATACACTTTCACATCAACCGTACATCTCATCAAGTCCAATCACGTTTCAGCCAGACCGCCAAAAACTCCGCAGCAAGGTCATTGATACAGTTTGTTCCGTTTACTTGTAAAAAATGGCATTCTGTGTGGAAGTACAAGCAAAACTTTACCTTTTTTTAACAGGCCACAGGTAAATACCAAATGACCAACAAGTTTCACTTATTATTCAGTGGTCTTTTTCATGTTACACAATCAGCTTTGATGCAGAATATCGATTATAAGGGGTTTTAAACAAAAAGGTTTTAGTTTTTTTATTTACAAACATGATTTATTGGATGAAAATGACATGCTAACTTATAAACAACATTTATAATCAATAATAGATACAAAGTTCAAAATATGTTGCAAAAGTATGCAAAACATATTTGGTTGAGGAAGCACACAACAGACATTGGTGTGTAATGTAAACAAGTTCCTGTGTCTGTTAGTGTAGCTGTCCTCTGGGATGTTATATAAAGAGAAGGTGATGTACGTACGCTACTGTTCAAATGTTTGGGGGATGTTTTTTAGGAAAGAAATTGTAACTTTGCTACACTCTAGAAATTGCTGTTGTTTTAAACCATCTTTGGCTCAAATATGGACAAACCCAGTCATTGGGTAAATTCTTTTTAATGATATTTTTAACCCAACATTTGGGTTTGTCCATATTTGACCCAAAGTTGGGTTAAAACAACCCAGCATTTTTAGAGTGTACTGTTCAAAAAATTGTTGTCTGCCTTGACCCAGTCTTATCAACAACAATCTTTTGAGCAGTAGTGTAAACTCAAAGTTACGTGTGGATGAACATTCAACCATGTGATGCAACTATGTTTTAAATGGCATATTTTGTATAAGAGATATTACTGAGAAAGGTCGTGGTATCACATCCCGTTAACAACATACAGGAAGAGCTGGACTTTATCTAATCACAGCATGCTATCAGAAGATAACGCTAGTGAACATTTAAAAGGAACGCACTCATTTTGAAATAATACCAAAAATATTCAGGCGTCAGGGATGAGCAAGATCAGGAAAGATAATAAATGCATTGCTGTGGTCTTATTTTGCATGACATTTCTACAGGAGCTTTTCAGTTAAGGGCCTTTGAGAACACTCAATATACAGCAAGTTCCCCATTACAACACAATTTCACTCAAATTGAGGTTATAAATTACTTCACCTAAAAACATACTGTCTACTTCCTACAGAATCCATGAACAAAGCATCATAACAGATTCACTTTATTGCATGATCTTGTTAAACAATGCCAAGTATGTGTTACATATACAAACGATATTACAAAAAAAAGAGGCCACAAAAAATTAACCATATTGTCCAAATGATAAAAGGACTTGAATACTTGAAACTACAGTATCATCATACTTGTATTAATTAAGCTGCCAGAAAAATAAAAAGACAAACAATGACCACCTAAAAGTCATCTCTCAGCTTATGAATAGTTTTTGCTGTGTTCAACAATTTACCAATGGTAATAGCCTGAAAACCTTAAACTCTTTCAAAGAAACCAAGTTGGAGCTTCTCAAGTGCAACTACAACAGAGGTTGATGGGACATGATCAGTCAGATGTGACTATGTGGGATCTTTCAGGACCTTACAATTATTGCAGTGCTCCTCTGATGTGAGAGAGTGAATGAGAAGCATGGTCATGTTAGGGCTGTGATTGTGAGGCACTATGATCCTCGTCATCTGGTGGGCAGTCAACAAAGTCTGCCAGCATGGAAGCCATTACCTCATCATCTTTCTGGAAAGGAGTTTGAGAAAGAGGAGAGAGTGAGCTTGAGGGAATTCTTGAGCTTAAGTTTTTCTCCCCAGTACAAGCAACTATTAGTGTCTGCACGTGTTTACATGCCATTACCATAATAAATAGTACAAGTCACAAGTAAGCTAAACACAAACGATATAAACAGTTCAAGTAACAAGTAAATTACACACAAGAGATATAAACAGTACAAGCAACAAGTAAACTACACACAAGCGATATTACTGTAAGACATCCAAGGCACTCTCATTTGTTTTGGCTTCCTGAATAGTGATAAAAAAAAAATTCAAACTGAGGACAGCAGCATACTCTATGCTAGTGTTGTCACGATAACAAAATTATGACTTCGAAACGATATCTGGCTAAAATATCTCGATATACCAAAACTGAATCGATACCATAGCAAAAATGTTTAAAACAAATGTGAAACTAATTGAATGACAGATTTTAAAATGTATTTATAATTATTATTTTTTTTTTTTAAAGTAAAACTCACTTGACCGGCATGTTTATGCCCTGATTTTTGATCATTCCCATCCTATCATAAAAAAAAAGTTATTACAGAGATGTTTGCAACAAATCACATTGGCTAACCTTTCACAATTCTGAACTGTTTGGGATAGTGGTGGTGATGTGACACCTAATTTTACGACATAATTAAAGTAATTCATAGACGACAGTAGGCCTATATAACTATAGCATTCAAGTAAGAAATTAAATGTTTAACATTCCATTGTCTGTACTCTATAAATTAACTAACTCACTAATTCTTAAAGGGATACACCACTTTTTTTGGAAATAGGATAATTTTACAACTCCCTCAGAGTTAAACAGTTGAGTTTTACCGTTTCTGAATCCATTCAGCCGATTTTCTGATATTTAGAAGAATATCAGTAACCAGACAGTTTCTGGGCTCATCGACTTCCATAGCAGGAAAAAAATATACTATGTAGTATATAACAACTAGTGTACCAATTATTACAACTAGCCCACTATTATAAATTATTGTATGTGGGCTAGGCTGGGGGTAGTAACATACTAAAGGCATGAAACACGAGCAGAATGAATTTTTGTAAATTGTTCATAAATCCATTCTGATGTAAATTTCGATTCATAAAGCTGCTGGTATTTTCAAAATGTTAGTGGGTACAAAATTAACACCTGATCCCTACCACATTTAAATGGTGCGTACACTATTATAATGTTCTTTTAGGCAAACTGATGGCATTGCATTTTGATGCACTATAATATTTCTTTTTTTTAATAATATTTCTTTCTTTTTTCTTGAAATGGAGTTCAAAGCTTTGCGTAAAACGCAGTGCTTGTCAATCACGTTTTTACCCAGCTGTCCAATGACAGTGGAGGAGGGACGAAAAAAAAAAAAAACTACACAGACCAACTATCCTATTTGTACAATGGAAAAGGTAATATTGCTGGTTACTGCATTTTTATATTCAATAATATTCTTCAAAATGAGATAATGGTAACTGCCATGGATATACCAAATCATAGCAACGAAATGACTCAGCTGGAAAAACACTGAACCTTCAAAGTGCTCTCAAAGGCCACCAGCTGCTGTTTTCAGAAGAGCACCAGGCAAATTTTCAGCTGGCTACAAACGTTTTGGACACACATTAATTGAAATACATATTGTTAGGCATATGGCCTATTATTCTTTTGTATTTATGCAATATATTGGAGCCAAACTTGAGAATTGAGTCTAGAAGATTCTCCAGCGTTCCTGAACATGTAATTTGCGTAGTTTTAATTGATAGGCGGGGATTATGCTTATTGTGGATGGGCGTGGACGTGCGACCCATTTACAAATGATAGGAATTCATTAACATACAAGTTTAACTATCAAATCTGATGTTTACAAAGCGTTTGTGAAAACAGGAGCGTTTCAGGAAGGTGCATATTACATGCAAATTTACTTATACATTTAAGAAAGTTGCATGAATGCATTTCGAGTCTAAGAGAAAGAAATCACCAAGGTTAGATGGATATTACTCGTTACCTTTTTCTTTTCGATGCCTTGTTCAGCAGACTCTCCTTCTTCACGATCCCCCATTTTCCTCTTCGTTCCTCTAGCATCTGCATCATCTTCCTGTTCTTCGCTCTCTTTCTCTTCCTTAACGGTCTCATCTGCACTCTGTAACACCTCCTGCTCTGTTGTGGATGGTGCGCTCGGATTGGTTTTGTCTTCGGGCTGTAATTCTGTTTCTTGCTCTTCAACTTGGCCCTCTACAGGCAATTCTTGTCCCTGTTGTGATGGCCCAGCTTCTTCTTCGGGATCTTCTGGCCTTGCCACTTCCTGCTCACATGTTCTCACTTCAGGTTCAACCGCCTCCGCTATGGTATCCTCCTCAAGGCCCTCTGCATCTCCACCAATTACAAGAGTCTCTATTTGTTGCTTGCCAACCACAGCTTCATTTCTCTCAACCGCTCCAATGTTCTCAATTTCCTCCACGGTCCCCTTCTCCTTGATCCGGTCATCGACATAGACGCTCCTCACACCCTCCATCTCCTCGATCCCTGCTTCTACTTCTCGTTCTCTCTCCATGCAGAACATTTCCATTCCTTGCTGCTCTTCCGCCGCAAACATGACTTCAGCCTCCTCGTCGCCCATCATCCCTCTGTCATCTTCTCCCTCCAACGGCTGGATCTCCTCACTCTCCTCTTCGTCCTCATCCTCCGCCTCTTCATCATCATAGTCATCAAAGTCCTCTGCCTCACAGTACTCATCATCCAGGAATTCGCTGCCTTCCTCTTCCTCCTCTTCCTCCTCCAGCCCCTCCTCCTCTTCCTCCTCTCCTAATTCTTCATCCTCCAGCTCCTCTTCATCATCCTCTTCGTCATCCGAGCTGTTGATGTTGATGACATTCTGGTCCACGTCATTGCCTGGAGGCTGCGGTTGGAGCTGACGGCCGATCTGGTTCTGAAGCTGCATCTGTAAAGACAAGCCCAGCGTTGGCGGCTGCCCACCTGGAGAATTTTGCATCAGCATCTGTTGAAGTTGTGGGCCACCAGTCAGTGAATCCGCAAGACCAGCAGGTGATGCTGAGAGTGAAGCTGCAGTTGAGTTTAGAGGAGGCACCAGAGACACAAGCTGGGCTGTCTGGCTTGGTCCAGGGAAAGAGTTAATGTTATTAACGCTAGCTGGCAGAATCTGGTGGGGAATGGAGGTGGGCAGCTCGTTAGTTAGCGCGGTGTCAACAGACCCAACCTCTCCCACTACTGGGACGGGTGTCTGCAGGCCACCTACCACAGATACCGGTGGCTGGGACAACGATTGTGCATTTGCCGCTCCATCTTGCATCTCCATCATCATACCTGCTGGCATAATAACAACACTATCATCTGAATCACTCTCCAAAGAGATCTCCACATCTTCTGGCTCTTCTTTGTCGTAACGGACAAAAACTTGTCGTTGGCTTTCAGGGGCTCCGAAGCCCGCCAGTTCACCCGGTTGGGACGGAGAGAGCAGCAGGTCACCTGGGCTGGCCGTAGTGCCTGCTGGAGTTGGAAGAACTTGAGGAGCCAAAGGTAGATGGTTCTCCAGCGAGCCAAGGAGGGAAGCAGGGCCTAAGCCCATGGGATGCCTGGCAGGGAAAGGAGGCCCTGTTGTGGTTCCACCAAGGAGGGTAGGGAGGGTTAGTGAGGGGTTTTGGCCAGAGGCAAGGACAGGGGCAGATGCGGTTGATTTGAGAGTTAAAGGGGTGAGAGGGAGAGATATTGAGGGTGTGCGAGGATGAATAAGGGTGTTGCATATGGTCAGAGCCTCAGCACAGAATGACGATACCTGTAGGAATAAATACACAAATGAAATTTTCCGAGGTCAGTACAAATTTGACTATGCCAACAGATAATGAATATCGCCGTTGTTCAAAGAGTAATAGTAACTGAGAAGGAATACCCCTTTTCATTTACTCACATCAATGCCATTCCAGATATATGTGACTTTCTTTTGTAGAACAAATTTGTTTAGAAAAACAAGTCAACAAAAAACAAGAAACAAAGTAAAATATCTGGGATTGCATGATGGAGTAAATAAATATTAATTTTGGGGCATCTATGGGCAAATTCTTTAATTTATATAATAATAATCCATTGACACCCCACAATTAATATTATGTTATTTATTCATCCCCATATTTTGTCCTGCAGAGAAGAGTACATCAAACTAGTTTTGAACAACATAAGGGTGAATAAATGAAGACAGAACTTTCCTTTTTTTGGGCCGAACTATCCTTTTTAAACAGTGTACATGTGAGACAAATGTGGAGAAATCTGATAACTGTGCGATGAACCACAGACAGAGGCAGGTCTATGCCAGGGCCATGCTCTCTAGGCAGTTTAGTATTGTAGACTAGTATTCTAGTCATAAAATAGGCTAAATTTAGCCTATTATTATTTGAAAACAATAAAAGAACCAGTTTGTCAGGTATAATGTTTCTTTTTAACATCTTACTACTTTTCTGTACACCTTTGTAAATATGAAACACCGTCTCCAGTTACAGACTCTTGCGTCATCGGAAGCAAATAGCCACTACACAACCCAAAATGAGCATTCACAGTGAAAGCAAACAGCCACATAAGAGGACAAATACACTTTGTTAAAATGAATGTTGTTGTAACTTCAGTCGCTGTATACATTGAGACTTCTTTTTAAAAACATGTTTTCATGTTCAAACAGGTTTGGTTAATTAAAATAGTTTAAATAGTTCATTAAATAGCCATTAAATGGTTTAAACTGGAAAGTACGCAAAGGGCTTGATTTTGGTACACCCATTTTAAAAATCAAGGTTTTAAGCTGAACAGTACCTGTCAAAAGTTTGGAAACATTATTTTTTATGTTTTTGAAAAAAAAGTATCTTATGCTCACCAAGGCTGCATTTATTTAATCAGAAATACAGTGAAAATAGTGATATTGTGAAATACAATTACAATTTAAAATTGTTTTGTATTTAAATGCAAATATATATTCTTTTATTTATTCCTGTGCTGGCAAAGCTGAATTTTCAGTATCCATTACACAAGTCTTCAGTGTCGCAGGATCCTTCAAAAATCATCCTAATATGGCATTTGCTGCTCAAGAAACATTTATTATTATTGTTGAAAACAGTTTTTGCTGCTTAACATTTTGTAACAATGAAACTATTCAAGCATATGTGGTAAGACTTAAAAAAAGAGAGAAATTAACATTTATCCATCAAGGATGCAATAAATTGATCAGTTGTGACAGTGAAGACACTTATAATGTTACAAAAGATTTATATTTAAAGGAGTAGTTCACTTTTCAAAAAACTTTTGCTGATAATTTACTCACCCCCATGTCATCCAAGATGTCCATGTCTTTTTTTCTTCAGTTGAAAAAAAATTAAGGTTTTTGATGAAAACATTCCAGGATTTTTCTCCATATAATGGACTTCATTGGGAACCAAACGGTTCAAGGTCCAAAAGAAACTGCAAACTGTTCAAAGGGCCTTAAAAGATTCCAGACGATGAATAAGGGTCTTAAGCGAAACAATCACTCATTAAAAAAAAAAAAAAAAACCCAAAGTAATATGAAATGACTCAGTAAAAGATTTGTTAATTTTGATGAACGAGTTCGAACAGGAGAGTCATGAACGGACATCACAGAACAGAGCAAGGCGACCATTTGTGCTTATAAAACTTAAACTTTTTTATTTATCTTTGAAATGAGCGATCGTTTCGCTAGATAAGATTCTTATTCATCGCCTGGAATCGTTTAAAGCGCTTTGAAGCTGAAACTGTCATTTGGACCTTGAAACTGTTGGAGTAAATTGAAGTCCATTATATGGAGAAAAATCCTGTAATGTTTTCATTAAAAACCTTAATTTCTTTTTGACTGAAGAAAGAAAGACATGGACATCTTGAATGACTTTGGGGTGAGTAAATTATCCGCAAAAGTTCTTAAAAGTGAACTACTTCTTTAATGTTCTTACTCTCCTTTTGATTAAATAAATGCAACTTTGGTGAGCATAAGAGACTTATTTTCCAAGTTTCCAAACTTTACTTTTTTTTTACTGTATGAAGCATTTGAAAACATATCTAGAAAAAAAATAAGTTAATTTTTGGTAGTCTGAGGTTGAGAAACCATCCACAAATAAGAAATACAAGGAACACTTAATACGGTTCATTAACATTCACTGCATAATGCATTATGCATCATGAACATTTTCTAGTAGATTTCTACATCTAGATTAATAAATCCTGTACATTTTAATGTCTACATATACTAATCCATTCAACATTAAGTTGTATAAATTAACATTAAACAATAGCATAGTTATAAATTATTAACCTATTTTAGGAAATGTTGTAGAATGTTTTTCATTGTTAGCACATAATACTTAAACCTATTTGTAAAGTGTTCCTTAAATACCCTGTTGAATGTCAACACTGATTTCAGCAGCCTCTTATTACAACACACATTTACTCAACTCTGTGGCCCTTTTCAGTGCTTCTGCTTTCATTAGCACAATGCATTTGGGAGTCGCAACAATGATGTGAAACTAGCAGAGAAATACTGTAAATCAGCAAACAAGTGAGACTCCCTCTGGTGGATAACATTTAGATGCCAAGGAATATTCAGGGTTCAACCTTTTGTTTAGCATTTTATCTCGAGCAAAAACACAAAATATGGGATATCTGTTAAACTTATAGTTAAAGACTAGCAAGCCAGTGTGTGTGTGTGTAAAAGCACTTCAGTAAAATGTTTGCTACATAAGCTGCAAAATTATAATTGTATTCCCAAAATGTATTTGGACACATTAAGCCACAATTAAATGGCAAAATGCCACACCATTTGTTTTTAAAATAAACAATATATAGCTATGTACGTGCTATTAATATATAAATCAAGTAAACTTTTCATTAAAAAGTTCAAACAAAAAGTACTGGACACTTTGATGCTTCTGAAAATGTTTCTGATTTGTTTGTGATGAACTACACCAGGGGCTCTTCTTCTGGAACCTGATAGGAACTGACCATATACCATGAAAAATAACTGAGACCAAGTGGAAAAAATGGCTTGGACAAGGGAATTCTGAGAAAAGTTCTAGAAAAAATTTGTGTGGAGATACCACTTAGTGTGACAAGCATTTAAAGACTTTTTGAGGCCACTGTATATTGTCTAAACTAATAAAACTCCTTTGATAAATCTGGACTTAAAGGGATACTCCACTTTTTTGGAAATAGGCTCATTTTACAACTCCCTCAGAGTTACAGTTGAGTTTTACCGTTTCCGAATCCATTCAGCCTATTTTCTGATATTTAGAAGAATATCTGTAACCAGACAGTTTCTGGTCTCATTGACTTCCATATTAGGAAAAAAAATACTATGGAAGTCAATGAGACAAGAAACAGTCTGGTTACTGATATTCTTCTAAATATCAGAAAATAGGCTGAATGGATTCGAAAACGGTAAAACCCAGCTGTTTAACTCTGGAGGAGTTGTAAAATGAGCCTATTTCCAAAAAAAAGTGGAGTATCCCTTTAAATTCACTTACCAGGAAGACAACATGACCGTGGATAATATTTAGCATGTTATGCTCTGATCAATTAGATTAACTGGACAGGGTTTTCAGTAGACTACAAGATTACCACTTTCAACCCCAAGTTTTGACCAACGATGTTCACTAACCATGATGTTGCGATCTCGCCGGCCGTGGCTGAAGATGGAAACAGCGCAGGAGAGGGAAGGAGGCCAGCGGGGAGAGGGCACCAGCACAAGTGCCAGTAAGAGGCGGTAGAGCTCTCGGCGAGGGGTAGGGCTGCCATACTGTCCACTGACAGCACCGACCTCCAGCAAACAGTGAGCCTGCTGCTGTAGACGCACACACAGAGGCACCACCAGGTCTTGGATCCTCTAAAAAGGGAGTGCGTGTTAAGAAGAACAATGTAAAACACACTTTTCCGTACTTGTACGCAACATAAAAAGACATTAATACCCAAGCATGAACAAATTGTTATGAACAAACCTTTTGCAGATCTTCCTTTAACAAAGTTCCACTGGTCAAAATGATCTGTCTTAATGCTGTAAAGGAATCATCCTTCATTAGCAAAAGCTATTTATTTCAACCAATAAAACTTGAAATTAACTGATCGTTACTGAGCTCTCACCCCGTAGAGCAGCAACGCATGTGTCTTGATTGGCTAGCACATCTCCTTTCCTCTGTAGTGACATTCCATCTCCTATTCCCTTAGTCCGACGAGGACCTGACTTGCCAGCAGAACCAATCAGGTCAGTCATTGATGACTGTTGTCCAGAACGAAGCTAAACAGCAGAAGACAGAGAAATAGGCTATAACTTAATGTATTAATTCAGTTTCTAAAACTCAATGACAACCCAATGCCCAAGATGGCCACCAGACACATTTGGGGGTGATGTTTTACATTATTTCAATTTAATACAACTTTAAAATATAATTTGACAATATGGTGTTCAAGAAACATTTATTTTCAATGTTAAAAAACATTGCGCTGCTTTACATTTTTGTAAACCGTGAAACACTGATACTTTTCTCTCCTAATTCTTTGATGAATAGAAAGTTTTTAAAAAAAGCACTTACATGAAATAGAAATATTACTGTCACTTGATGAATTTAATGCATCCTTCCTCGATTAGAACTGTATCTTTATCGTTTTCGTTGGTTATTGTCCTATTTGTTAACGGGCCTTGATTGTTACTAATTACATTCCTTATGGTGTTTGATACAAACACCCTTAATCTTACCTTGACTGCTTCTGATCCTGGCGTGATGTCACCCATCAGATGAGTGAACAGTAACTCTGTGTGGGAGGGGCTTCCCTGAAGCAGTGAGACACCCCCTACTCTTACCCACAGTTCTATGATACGGTACACGGCCACTCGCACTGCACTATGGGCAAAATATAACATCATACACGTTAAAAGCTTAAACACTTGACTAAAATAACAATGAGCATGCATACTTTGTGCTTCAATAACAGAGAAACACACTGACGTGGAAAATTAAGTGTTTAAGCACTTGCAAAAGCACAAGCATCTAAGGTTTGTTTGTAATGGATGTACAAATAGTATGGTCTCATCTGACCACTTATTACCCAAGATGAATGTTAATACAAGGCGTAAAATGGTTTCATATTTCTGGTCATCAATGGTGTTTCCGTAATACCTGTAAGCTCTTTGCTGGCCCAGACTAGACTCAGGCAGAGGCATCCATGCAGACAGAGATTGAGAGAAAAGCCTTGTGAGCACACTGCTATACTGGACCAGTCCACCTCCCACACTGTACCAAAAAAAATTAAATATATACTTCAGCTACTCCTGAACAGAAGTCATTTAACCAGCAATCAATTAAACAATTCATGCACTATAATCTATGCACTTCTATCTATTTGCCTGACAGGGCTGCTGACTCATGGTGTACTGCCAGACACCATGTTGACCGTCACATTAGTGCCCATCATTAAGAACAAGGCGGGGAAAATAGGGAGTTTGGATAACTATAGACCCATCGCTCTAGCTAGCATTCTTTCAAAGGTGTTTGAAAAGATGCTACTAGATAGAATCAGTGGTCTCATTTACACCACGGAAAATCAATTTGGCTTTAAGTCTCAACACAGTACTGATCAATGTATTTATGCTTTGAAAGAAGCTGTTGAATCTTATAGAAGCCAGGGCTCTACAATGTTTATTGGGTTTATTGATGCGTCCAAGAGTAAATCATCAGAAGCTTTTCAATAAACT
The DNA here is from genome assembly GCF_016745375.1 of Pimephales promelas. Next base: position 6,031,582 of record NW_024121111.1, on the reverse strand, counting down.
TATGCTTAGGGGTGTGCCAGGATGCATCATACGTATACTGGCTTACTGGTATGCAAAACAAAGCATGCAGGTTAAATGGGGAAATAGCTTATCGTCACCATTCAATGCAAGTAATGGAGTACGGCAGGGGGGGCTATTGTCTCCGGCACTGTTTAACTTATATATGGATAACCTCTCAAAGCAGTTGGGGATATGTAAGACGGGATGTGTAATAGGGAACACTCTGTTAAACCACCTGATGTACGCAGATGATCTAGTTGTTATGTCCCCCAGTACTGTTGGGTTCCAGCAGTTGTTGGACATATGCTCCAAGTATGGGGTTGAATTTGATGTACAGTACAATGCAAAGAAGAGTGTTGTTTTGGTTTGTAGGACTAAGGAAGATCAGAAGCTGCACTTTCCTATGTTTTACCTGTCTGGGCACTGTATCTGTGTATCTAACTGTACAAAATATCTTGGGCATATCATTACTGATAAGATGGAAGATGATGCTGACATGAATAGGCAAAGACGAATGTTGTATGTGCAAGCGAACATGTTAGTTAGGAAATTTCACTACTGCTCTGATGATGTGAAAGTGCACTTGTTTCGCGCTTACTGTACCCCTATGTATGCAGCCCCATTATGGGTCAACTACAGAAAGGAGACTATGCGCAAACTGCAGGTAGCATATAATGATTGTCTGAGGATACTGCTGAAGAAGCCCAGGAACAGCAGTGCAAGTAAGCTTTTTTTGTGACTCGAGGGTAAGCTGTTTACAGGCCCTCTTGAGGAACCTAATGTTTAAGTTTATGGGTCGACTTGATGAGTCACGAAACTATATTATAGTAAGGCTCACAAGTCCCAGGTGTAGCTCGGTCCGATACCAATCACACCTATGGAAGCATTGGTATAAGTGCCTTTTAAGATCTTTGTGAAAAAAGGGTGTATTGTATATGTAATTTTTATTCTTGTTTTTTGTGTGGTGTATGTACTGTTGTTGGGCCTGGAGCCTGTAATAAAGTTTGTGTGTATAATATTAAATATTCAATTGCGTCAATAATTGTTAGGATCTCTCTTATGTTATACATTATTTTATGTTTACTTAACCAAAAACAGGCATTTAAATATGATATGCATTTAGACATGTCTCACAGTTTTAAGGCCCTATCTATTTGTGTGAAGTGCCAGATGCTGGGGTGTATGTGTTGGAGACATCCTCATTTAAAAGAAATGGTCTAAAAATAGTTGTTTACTTTAAGGATTAGGTTATATAATTTATAACTAGCTGTATATAAAAACAAAAGTCTATTGAATGTCCCAATTTAAAAGAGTAGATTCATGCTTACGCCTTGATGAGAGCAGAGAGGAGCTCTAGAGTGTCGCTGTGTACAGAGGGTAAAACCAACAGCTTCAGACAGCCCTCTCCGGTTGGACTCTGAAACAAACTCCTTCTGTTAGTGTCCACATCAATGTTAAGCAAGTATAGTGAATCATATCATGAACAGCGACAACAATTTAATTTAGATGCATGAAAACAGAGAGATGCTTGAAGCCTTACAATACTCTTCGTGTTGACAGCCAAAGCTCGACACACCAAATTGAGAACATTCTGAACAGGCAGACGGACCGAAGACGCGGGATCAACACTACAAGAGGAAAGTAAAATATCTCAATATTATTAAAAACACAAAACTTTTTTTTTTTAAAAATCAGCATTTGAAATAAAACTAATTAAGCCACAGAGCAATAGCACAACCTAAGAGTGTGTTTAATAGCCAGACAAATAGCTTTGTAACGGTGATGGAGCTGAAGGATCAGAAGTGGATCTACATCATCCAGGGGAGCAAAGGGGAGTTCCACACCAGGACCTTCATACTGCACTGTCCCTTCTAAAAACATTGAGCACAGAATTAAAACAATTTTGTTTCTCTCAATACAACAAAAAACACTGACTCCAGCAACATACCCGTTTCTGTGCCCTGGTAAAACTGTTCCAGTATGCTATTGGCTGATGCTAGTAGGCTGTGCAGCTGATTGGTCCACCCCTCAGCCTTGTGTCCACCTCCCCCTCGTTCCAACAGCCCACCCAGACAGGGCAACCGGCCGTAACACTCACAAGCCACCTACCAATAATGAAAAAACAGAATTATGATGCAGAAGGTTTGATTCAACTACGGACAGTATCCTTTAATTTCCAGTATAACACTGAACAACTGGATGTAACCAACCTCTTGTACTTTAGGATTATCAGAGTCCATCTTAGAAAGGAAATACGCTCCAAGCTTTTCCTGTAAGGGACAATGTTAAGTTATCCAAAGTAACTGCATCAAAAAATAGGTATAATCAATGGATATACTGACCTTCAGAGATCCGCAAGCCCGTGGGTAGTAGATCATACACGCCATCATTCCTTTCATAGCAGCTAGGTGGCACTATGACAAAACAAAAAGTTTGCTTCCTTTAAAACTTTTTTGCGACAACAAAATGTAACACTTCATTAAACCGTACACGCTATCGATAAAAGTTTGTTGTTTGAAAGATATTTTTATGCTTTTTGAAAGTAGTCTGTCATGCCCAGGATGCATTTATTTGAAACCAAAAAAAAAAACAGTAAACCAGTAATAGTGAGAAATATTACAATTTTAAAGTAACCGTTTTCTATTTTAATATATCTGATATGTGATGGCAAAGCTAAATTTTCAGCAGCTGTTACTCCAGTCTTCAGTGTCACATGATCATTCAGAAATCAATCTAATACAAGGATTTGCTGCTCAAACATTTATCATCAAGGTTGAAATCAGTTGTGCTGCTTAATATTTTAGTAGAAACTGTGATACATTTTTGTACTTTAATGAATAAAAAGTTTTTTTTAATACAAATCTTTTGATTGAAAGAAACGTTTTGCAACATTGACTTTACAGTCATGTATGATCATATATGATCAATTCAATATGTCCTTGTTGAATAACAAACTTTTGTACACACATAGTGTATATATTTCCATAGAATAAACCAGCTTGGCATGAACTACTAGGTAATACAAAATACTATGCAACTAGGCAAGTTCAATATGATTCAAGACTACATTTAAAAGACCGCCCCATGGTGAAAATTGATTCAAGAAACGACAAAACACAGATCACTTTGGTCTTTTGGCAACTTTTTAGTAAAGTGATTTCCATTCAGAATCTAATTGGCATCCTTTTCGGCGTCTCATGCTCGTCATCCACACAAAACGTAATATTAACGTTTTGGTCGACGAAGCATCAAAACGTCCTCCTCGTGCAGTGCAAGCCATTGAAATGAATGGGTTTCATAGCGCAGCGCCACGTATGCTGCGTCCTGTTGCAAAAGCATATGAAAAAAACCCCTACAAACTTTGCTAGGCCAAAAAGACTGTTAATCGCGCAATAAAAAAAATTGACGCCAGTAATAATAACGCGTTTAACTGACAGCCCTAGTTTAAATATGTCCTTGTGGTTATCAAAAATGTGTTTTAAGGTATAAAATTGACTACAGGGTGAATTTAATGGATGTAAATCTACATGTGACGAGGACATGCATGCATATTACCTCCGATTTTAGGCTGAGCAGGGAGGTCAGAATGCCCAGGATGGAGTTGAGTCCCACCTCCCTTGCTAACTCTGGCAGCTGGGACGAGTACTGCAACAAGTCCTGCAGCACACTCACAGCAAGCTGCACAGTAGGGAGAGGGGACTGCGACTGTGTGTTTGAGAAGAACAGTAGATGCATTACTAAATCATACAGAACTAAAAATCCAAGACCTATAAAGTGGATCCAGGCAAGAAGAGAGAAGAACAAGGCAAAAGTCTGAAGACATTTCTCACCTGAATGACCTGCTGCAGTGTTCGCAGCCATGAAAGGCAATGCTGTTGGAACACTTCACTTGAACTGTCCTTCACCAGCACAGACAGGAGACAAAGACCCTCAAACCTGAAACACATGTAATCAGAAAACCATAAAGTCAAGATTAAATGGGAGTAGCAAGAGATCTTTTCTTCCATATTGTTACGTACTTCTGAGAAACTATTGAAAAAGAAAGATATGTAGGGCAGGGACAGGTTATATCTATCAGTTGTTCCTTGAATGGAGACAGATCCTAAAGAGCTTTATTAGCTAGTTCATGGTTTCTAAATAAATGCAGTCAGGGATCATCCTGGAGCCTTTGATTGTTAGAAAGAGAATCCTACTATTACATTTAATCATTTAGCAGGCAATTCTATCTAAAACGACAAGAATTCAGTACAACATGCAACATCATTCTAAGAAGCAGTAACTTAAGCATTTCAACAAAGCTTTGATCAGAAAGAACAGGACTGAGATAAAAGTATAATTGAAGAGACTAAGTTAAGCATCAGGACAATTCGGTCATGCATGCAGATTGTGACTTCAAACGTATGAAAACTGAAAGGAACTGTTCTTTACTTTTGTTGACAGCTCACCTGGTCTTACTGGAGCCGAGCCGTGTATTACTGATGCCCACCAGACCACCCACAGCTCCCGTGCTCTGAGGAACGATTCAAAGACACTGCCATTAATATAAACAGACATATGAACATCCCCTCAGTGTGTTTTCAAGTGAAACAGTAAGATATAGGCTAAGACTACATATGAATACAAACACTAAACTGACGCTTCCATTTAAATAAAAGAAGCGTCCGCGCTAACACAGCGTACGTTAGACAAGACCGTCAGGAGAAACCTTTAACAGTTAGACTTCAGTCCTACCTGAGTCCCGACCACGCCATGCTCACGGTAGTTTGCTAGAAGAGCGGGTAAATACTCAGGTCTTTCCTCCTTTAGGACAGACACTAGCCCTTCTGTTAAGCGTGTAACGCTGGGTCCATGCAGCCAAGCCGCCGAAGCCATCTTAGCGCCGCTGTATGACGAGCAAACTCTGCGACGAGTGTATAGTTCAGATGACGTCAACGCGACTGGTACGAAGTGCTTACAGTTCGTACAGATGTCAACTGGTTTATAAATCTATGATATAAATACATAGAAAATCACAAAACATAATTTATGCTAAACTTAAAGCGTTTGTGCGTTTTTTTTTTTTTTTTAAAACGTTGACTTTTCCCTATCTGCCATTAAGTTACTCGAGTCGCAAAGAGAGAAGTAGACACATGAATCTTAACGTGGATTACTTGGAATAGACAAATAAAAATGGCATATTAACTGATTTACAAAACAAAACTTTAAAATGTTTGGAACTTTTTCAATAAACAATCCAGGATATTTTTTTATATTTCACTAAACGCATGTTTAAAAAAAAAAGACTAAATGAAATCACATTATGAGCGAATAAGTAAAAATACACTCTTGTGTGCCAGTCTACATTAAATGTGGCAGTGCAGTAACTTGAACATTAATAGACACTTTTGCTAATTTATCAGGTTAATTTTCAAGCTTTCATTAAAATAGAAATTGGATTTAAAATTACATGTCCCACATTTTTTTGTGATTATAAATAATATAATTGTTCTCAACAACTGTTGACTTTTGTTGGATAATGTAACAAGTTACCGGCGCAGCTTGTATTCTGCACCAATGACTCTTAAAGTTATAAATGTAATACATTTCCATTGGAAAAAATCCCATAAAATAATGCTAAAGCAATTCATATTCTGCAGAAAACAAAAAAACAAAACAAAAACCAAGACAGACATGACCACTTTTTCAACTGAAGAGCACATGAAAAGGCACATCTAAAGCAAGTATGCACACTGACATGGTTGTATGGGTGCTTTAAACAAAGCAATTCTTTATTTTAGAGATAGCTTTTTGTCCTTCTATGGGAGCTCCACTTTGTTCACTGCAAAATGTTACTTCCTTGTACACATTGTAACATAAGCAAATTTGCCATTGTTCAGTAGTAAACTATGTAGAATGTCATAGGAATGGGCTGATCCTGGGAGAACAAGATAAAAAGTCAAATTTCCTGGAAATCATGCTATAAATGCGATTTTAAAATAACCATCATCAAAATATTTCTGGCAGTCCAATGGTTACATAAACAGTTTCTGTCAACTAAAACAAAGAATTAGCATGTGATTTTCAACCAAACTAGGTTTAACTTACAAGCAACATTATAAATCATCACATTTTGGCAAATAAATTTTGGCAGGCACAAATAATGAGGAATTACATTGTGTGTGTGTGTGTGTGGCACATACAGAGCCTGTCCCTGTCATCTTGTTGTATCTACAAGCTAATTTCGCACTGAAGACTTGTAGCAGTGTGTACATATTCTACAACTCAACATGTGGAACAGATGCTAAAATTTACAATAAGAAACCAGACACTTGTGTCCCAATGCACTTTGCCAACTAATCTTTCACTAAAAATGCCACGTCCTTAATTATTCGAGTATTGCGTGCACTATAAGTGCACAGAAAAGTGTTACTACGTAGTCTTGTATGATATGTATACATTTTACATAACTATAACATAAAAGCTGCTGAGCAAGTATGGATGGATTGGATTACGGGTCAAGGAAAGTTGAATAAAATTAACACCAAACTCAAGTTCCCTATGGTGTTTTGGAACAGTGTATGTACTGTACAATGAAATAACATAAAACATATATCATAATTACATAGCTATTAATGCCCACTTGATATATAAGTGGGAATATGATGACAAAAAAAATGAAAGGAAACAGAAAGGAAAAGGTAAAGAAAGAATGAATCACCCCTGAATCAATGGACCCTTTGCCCACCAATAACACATTGATGTCTAGATGAACCATCTAACATCAGTTTCCTCCCGTTCCTTCTCCCTCAATCATTCGAACAAATAAGCACCCTAGTGAAGTGGTTGATATGACCAGAGAAACAGAGGCCAATTAAAAGACCACTTCACAGATGCTAAAATGGTGTGAAAAGGAGCTGAAAAAGAAAGAAAGAAAGAAAGAAAGAAAGAAAGAAAGAGAAAGAAAGAAAGCTCTGACAATATCAGTAAGTACTCCACTCTATCATATGGGCCCAGTGGAGCAGAGGTATAAGAGTACTGGCAGGTTGACACCCCACCCCTGTCGCCCTTCCTCACAACCTCTACATGGTGTCGTGTGTGTGTGTGTGTGTGTGTAGGGGCCGTTAGCAGAAGTGGTCGTCCTCCTCATCTTTCATTCCCTTCAGCCTGAGCCTTGCAAAGTCCTCAAACACAAAGTCATCATCCTGTGAGAAATTACTGAAGACAAAAAAAGAGAGTTCTGTTATGCAAACAAAAATAAGCAAGAATCCCATACTATAAAAGAGACCCACAGCTAACTCACTTTGTTTCAAACTCTATGAGGTTGGCGTCCACAGGGGCATCTGTCTCTGGCACAGCTGTGGAGGAGGACACAGATTAGAAAAGAAAAAAAAAAAAATCATGAAAACTGTGCAAATGGAAAATAAAATAAAAATGGAAAAACATATTTAAACCTTTGTTTTAAAACAAAATATGATACATCTTTGATAGGACTCAAAAGTGAACCATGCTACAAGTATCATGTTCACAGCTAGCATGGACAATGCTAGTTTATAGAGACTCATATTTTTATATACACATATTCTTATATAATGATCCATAACATGCGTACATGTTTAAATAAAACAACTCTGCACAAATCTAGCATAATAATAATAAAATCAATAACATAAGCATTAATAATAAACAAAAACACACATAAAAAATTAAATACTACTACAATTTATTATTATTATTATTATTATTATTATGTTGTTGTTATTGTTTTATTGATATAAAGTCTAATGATTATTTAGTTATTGTCAATAAAAACAATAAAATACCAATTATCAGAGATTTAAAGGAATATATAAATATACTGTATATAAAAACATATTTCTATATTATTAAAATTCATAATAATAATAATAATAATAATAATACATTGTTATTTTGCTGTTTTATTGTTTCAAAAATAAGTTATCAGACATTTTAATATACATTTTAAAAATCAATAATATAAATATTTAAAAAAATGTATACACACACACACACACACAAAATGTCAAACTTGAGATTTGTTACCTGACTGCGGTCTAGAGTTGGGCTGTTCGGAGGGCTTGGGGTGCATCAAGACAAAAGGCAGCTCCACTGACACATCACTAACAACAGACAATGTGTTTGGATGAAGTCTTCTGACGTTCTGTACAAACATAAAGTCTGAAGTACTTCTGTGTCAAAAGGACACACTCACCCTCCACGAGACACCACAAGCTTGACTTTAACTCTGTAGGACACCAAGATTCCCAGGACCTCCTTATTAGACACATCCTTCACTCTGTAAGCACAAGGAAACACATACTGAGCACATACAACTGGTTGAGTGGACACAAGGGTTAGGTTAAATTTATAAGCACTAAAAACTTAAATTGTACTAAAGCTTATACTATACGAATTGCCTTTTTTTTCTGGCAGCATGTAAAAACAAGCATGTTATGCACTGTCAGCTGAAGGCCACTTACATGGTACTGGAGGCCAAGTTGGTGTCTTCATGTTTTAGCTGTCCATCCAGAGCGAGGCCCCTCTTCTCTCTGTTATTGCACAGTGTGGGGGTGAGTGTGTACACCTTACAGAACGTGGAACTGGGTGACACCTGGTCACTGAAGACAGCAAAAACACAAGAGAGTGAGTATTGTGCTTCATGCATATCAGAAAAACAAGCATTGACTATATTGTGTAACAACTAGATTACTGATTAATCTTCAATACTAGAAATCGTTTTTTTTTTAAATAATAATTAATTTATGGCAAAATGCATTTTAGGATAATTTGAGGATTAATAGGAGGTACAACTGTACTATAGTGAGATAGTTAAGACTGTAGTTAGACTGTTCTATAGTAAAGTGAAAACTATTACAATCAGTCAACTGAAAAAGCTGAAATAAAATAAAGATTGGATTAATAAGCTTATAAATAAAATAAACTTAAGTACTAAAAACTCAAAAATAGTTGAGAAATATAACATTAAAAAAAAGAGAAATATTAATAAAAATACTATAACAGTATATAATACTGAAGCTGTCACACCGATTACATTTAAGGACACCTGGATCAGTGATCCCTGTCAAATAATAGAGAGGATCATTAAGCAGCACTTCGGCTGGGTTTTAAGAAAGAAAAACTACTTTGACAGACTGTAAAATGTGATTTATGGGGACATAAACAATGCTTCGGGATTAGAGATCAGGAGAACATATGCTGAGGAAAGGAAAGACAACATAAAAAAAGAGGAAAGAGGAAGAGACATATACAAAGATCTATAGTATGCTACCCATACATGATTTGTTTTTCTGAGAGGATGTTATAAAAGCCGAACAAAATGAAAACACCTGGGTAATTCAAGGTTGACGCTAACAATATAGCAACTAGCCGTTGATCTCATTGGTTTCAAATGTATGAGCGCGAAAAACAACGGAGCGCGGCTGACTGAACAGCTCCGGACTAAAGAAAAAAGCCTAAAGAACAGCTACGGTCCTTGTTTTGGGGGGGTGAAAGAGCGGTACGGTCTCATCTTGTGGAGAGGGTGGAGAAAAAGGTCCAAGAGCCATCATCGACAACTAGGGATGGGCTCAGGGTCACAGGAGCCAGAACGAACAGTTAGATATGAGACTCACCATGATGAATGTCGACCCACAGACTTGCTGTAGGTGTCGTGGGAGTGAAGAACCACATCAGTAACCTGTAGTACTGAGAAAGAACAGTCTTTGTCGTCCTATCAGCATTAAACAACTAGCGACTAAGAGGCGAGATTGGCCCATCATGGGGTTTTTAGCAGTGGCATGAAGGGATCAAGGCATTTGGTATCATGTCAAAATGTCTGTATAACCACTACAGAAAGGTTGAGTAGGACTGGTCCAACTTGAAACTATTAACAAGGGAGTAACTTTTGGGGTTTTGGCAGGAAAAAGAGCAAAGCTGAACAGTGGAGAATGAACTGGGGTTTCCACGGGACGGTTGGTCTCACAAGCATGGCTTTAGCTTTAGCAACAACAGAGCTTGATGAAATCGGTGAGGCACCTGTACAGTAAACATTATGTGCTATAAATCTGTTCTGACCACACATTTGTGAGATGCGCATTGAACACATTCCTACTTCACAGCAACGAGCGGCATTGAGGAAAACAGGCTGCGCATGAAGTGATGGCATATAATATTACAAGTAAAACACAAAATGGGAGAGGGGAAATGATCACAGAAGAGGTCTTATGAAAAGATGATGGGAGGACTCAATTGGAGGTCGTTGAAGAGAGGGACAGAGAAGAGAGAGAGAGAGATGGAGAAAGTGGGACGGAGGGCTACTCACTCGGCTTCTACCTGAGCCACAGGACATTTGTACTGTGCGGTGCTGAACAAACAGATATCGGCATACTGTCGCACTGTGGGGAGAGAGCAGGGATACACAGCAGGGTTACCAGGGGCGGGAGGGAGCATAGATGAAACAAACACACAGACAGGACAGCTGACATACACACTAAACTACAGAACGAACACATCAGCACAAGAGGATCTGAAGGATAAACTTGAGAAAAGATCGAAACAGCATTACAATCACATACTCATGTACACCATTAAAGTCAACATGAAATTAAAACCTTTCAAATTTTTGGGGTCAAGAAATTAATACTTTTATTCAGTACACATATGGCGCTTTTCCACTGCATAGTACGGTACGGTTCGGCTCAGTACGCTTCGACTCGGCGCGGAACAGTTCGGATCGCTTTTCGTTTCCACTGCAGTAGTACCCCTTCAAAGTGTGTGGGACTGATCGTTATTTGCGCGCGCCTCTACTGCCATGACATCATCTTAAAAGCGCCACATTTTCAAACCCACAACACAGGAACAATGGAGACTATCGAGGGGATGGTGTTCCTGATTCTCGGTATGTGGTTGTTTTTAACTGCTAGACGGAAAAATGTGTTTAAAATGAGGCTGATGGCAGCAAAACAAAAATACTGCTAAAAAAGTGTCTGGTGTCGCAAATCCAATGACGCTAGTAGTGACGCTGGTAGTGACGATTCTGTCTGACCAATCAGTGATCTGCAGTGTTTCACGTCACATTTTAGTACCGGTACGGTACGCTTGGAACCTCAACAGACCAGGTACCATTTAAAGCGACCTGAAGCGAACCGTACTGTACCGTACCATGCAGTGGAAAAGCACCACAAGTGAGACGTACCGAACCGAACCGTAACGTACTATGTAGTGGAAAAGCGCCTATAATACATTAAACTGATCAGGAGTGACTGAAAAAGACTATAAAGTTACAAAAGATTTCTGTATAAAATCCCTGTCGAAATCTTAAGTTTTCTGTGACATCATGTGTGGGCGGAGTCGGGGACATGCACGAAGCCACGAACAAGTTTATATCTGCCGCTGTAACAAGACATCGTTTGTTTGATGTGTGTGCGTTCTTGACAACGTAAGTTTCCATTAATATACCTTATGTGAATGTGTATGTGTGTAAGTAGATATTTACATGTTCAGTCAGTGCTATATTGTTGTTTGTGGTGATATTTTTGCACATTCTATGCTAAAGAGAGAGTTTCGATTAACAAACATGACGTACAAAAAGATGGTCACGTTCTGTGTTTATTGCAAATGCATATATTATCCATGTTTAGCACCAAATCTTGTGACTCTGTTTTATTACTGGAGCAAGAGCTCCGCCTAGTGGTCATTAGTTTAATTTAATTAAAGTCAGTGTCGCTTTTTTTTTTGCAATATATATTTGCCAGCATTGTAGTTCAATATTTGATAAGTTCATTTAATTTATTCATTGATTTCAGAAACCACACTCATACCCTACATGTAAAACAAACTACTTTTGAATTTATTGGAATAAACAAACCTTCTGATTGAGGTTGAGGATTAGATGTTGACAAAACAGTACATTAATGCACACATCTTTAACAATTCAATTTCACATAAATGCTGTTCTTATGACATTTCTAGTTTCTATGTTAGATAATAAGAAATGTTTCTTGATTACCAAATCAGCATATTAGAATGATTTCTGAAGGATCATGCAACACTATATATTTTTAATATTTAAAAAAAAAATTTAAAGTCAGAAACTTCTTTCAAAAACAATGAAAACATCTTGTTAACCCCAAACATTTGAATGGAAGTGTACCAGATTATTATTTTATTTAAATATCCAGTAAATATATTTAGTAAACATTAATAGATATTAAACATCTGGTTTGACTGAGAAATGTCATCACGGCAATAAATGAAGTTGAGCACCATTTCATGCAAAGTTTTGATAAACAAGCTATAACCACAGCTCAGAAAAAGCAGCATTTCAGTGCAAACACACCACTGAGCTACAAAGATATTTGAAAGTCTGTCACAAATGAATAATGAAATGGATTCATTGTGAAGTAAACAACATTAATCAGCAGTAAACATCTGTGAGTGCATATGAGATACAAATGCAGGACAAAAGCAACAGGAAAGGAAAGGGGAAGAGGAAAGCTAAAGGATTTTATATAGTTGATGTTAGCAATTCTAAAGGCAACTTTAAAACATAAAAACAAACACAAAAGCTAAAAATAACATTGCGTTTTTACTTGTAAGCTGTAAAACATTGTATCATTTCCTATTACATGTAATAAAAACGATTAAATGTTCACCTCACCAGAGATTTTAACTCGTTTAACTGTTTTGGTGGAGTTGTTGGTGACATGGACATTGACACTGATAGGTTCACCATGGTAGTAGAGCTGAGAAGGAGAAGGAAATCAAATACTTTAACATAATTTTCTTAAATTGCACGTTTGTTCTTTTACACACTCAGTGTTTCCTCTACATTCATTCTCCCGTGGCGGGCCGCCACACTTAAAATCCTCCCGCCACGGCTGCAGCTTCTCAGTGACGTCCGATATTCTGCATAGTATTATGTTATTTTGTTAAGCCCCACTAAAGGCATAAAAAACTTTGTAAAGCACAATCAAGTTTTCACCCTATATTCCAAGACTTCTAAAGTCATTGCATAATGTGTAATTTTAGTCGCTAAGTTAAAGTTAACGGAAAGTCATCTCGCCTCAGTCTCCATTCAGAATTCACACAGCTCGTCGCGTTCGTTTGCGACACGACGACACTCTCTCCAAGGTCAATATTCCCATTATTATACTTCATTTGTAGATAAAGCATAAAGGTCTATGGTTTTCATAAAATGACTTTATCTTGCTGGAGTGGAGTTTATTGCCTATACCTTTCACATTCCCTTTATGTAAGATTACAGCATGGAGTCGAGAGAGTGCTATTGTTCTTCATGCGCACTGAAATTTAAAACTGTTAAAAGAAAAGGCTCAAAAAACTGTTGCATATAGAATACACTAAGCATTAGTGCTGCACGATTAATCATATCGCAATCGTAATAGCGATCTCAAACCTATGCAATTATATAACGCAAAATGCCGCGATTTTATATGAAATAAACAAATTAGGGCTATTAACGCAGCATCTCTTCTTTTTTGTCATCCTTTGACTAGTGTTACACGATCCTGTTCTTATTCGTGCAAATGCCTTTTCGCATTTTGCACGACAAGAACTGAAAAGCTGCCTGTGAATGCCCTAAATGAGACTCGCAGAAAGACGCGCGCCATAATGCGCATGCACTGACGCGTGCCAGATTACAGTTCTCTTTCAAGCTTGAACGAACAATAACACACACAATTATGCCAAAATGTCGTTTTGTCGAGTATCTTCATAACGTAAGAAAAGTCTTAAGGACGAAAGGAGTTGTGCTATGAGGCGCATGTGAGATCCGCGTCTCGGCAACGGGTGCTCTTAAAGGGCCAGCAGCGAATAAAGCGTTCTGTCAGTCAAGTTAAAAGAATAAAGGGAAATTAGAAAATTACTCACTGATCTTGACTAAAGAACTTTTGTAGCTTTAATAAGGATTATTCTATATATAATTTATAATTCATGCAGCACATACTGTTTGATAACTTTATTCAATTTCTGTATCCTACCTGTTAAGACAGGAAGGGCACAGGTAAATATGGTTTTTATTATGGGTTTATGTGGGGATTGTTTGAAGGATTGTTAAAAAATTTTTTTAGCCTAATAATTTTTTTTAAAAAAAGTTGATAGCTTTCACTGTAATGATGGTTTGGTTGATGGTTTATTGATCATTATAGGTGTTATCAATCATTTAGTTGTTGTCTGTAGTTTGAGTTGAGAAATAAACATTAATACACAGAATGATCACTAATCTGTGTGTGCATTTTACTTTAGAACCAAGCAAGTTGGACTCATGAAACCATTTTATTATATCGGAATCGCATATCACAATTGCAATATTGACCTCAGTAATTGCAATGGCAATATGACATTTTCCCCAAATCGTCCAGCCCTACTAAGCATATTATAGATATAATCCCTTCGCTATGTTCTTTTCAATGTGAAGCATTGCTTGCTGTGACTTGGTGTTGCTTCAAGTGCATCATTCTGCACACGGGATGCACATGATCGATTATAATACTTTGGGGAGACAAGGCCCCCCCACCGGGGAAATGGGCCTGCCCCCACAGCTTGGAAAAATCCTAGAGGAAACACTGTCACTTGACACAAACCGCCTCCTTTTACTCACTCATTCGCTTTGGTTGAATAGTGCTTGTATCTTGCAACATTTTAGTCATTCCCGCAGGTTTCGAGCGCACCACTGATCTATATAAATGGCGCTCTCATAAAGCCGCCTCTCAAACAGCCAACGAGTACCAAATTTACTTCTTTTTCGTGGCTTATTGCACTTAAAGCTACACTGTGTGATTATTACCCCCATCTAGCGGTGAAAAGGTATAGGACCATCCAGTGAATATTAGTTTCTGTTCCTTTCAATTCCAATTTCGTTTTAACTCCTACGGTGGCCAATGTAGTCCAAGATTAACATGGCTTCCAGTTCGACCTCGTCCATGAGTGTTAACTCAAACGTAAACACGAAAGGCGAAGCTTGAATTAACAGGTATGTCCTGTTCTGTCCATGTCTCTTTGGCTAATGTACTTTCAACATGGCGACCGACATTAGAACCCCTTACCCGTATGTATTTTCAATGGCATATTATACACTCATGAGAATACTTTATTACTTGAACGAAGTAAATATACATTAATGAGCACATATATTTTTGAAAGAACTAAGTGTTTTTAGCTAAGAATAAACTAAAAGAGTTACACAGTGTAGCTTTAAATGGTCAAATACATAGAAAATTGTCAAAATGTCCATATTCTTGAAAATACAATCAGTTTTGGAACGTAAACAGTAGAGGGAAAAACGCATGTTGTGTTATGTAACAGTATATTGGATCCGTGCATAAGCTCTTAAAGTGACAGTAGCCTAATAAACCTGCTGCTTTCAGTCATGTTAATCAAAAGAGAGAGACTCTTGTCTCTTGATTGAATAACTTTTGTAACTTTAATTCTACGCATTCATCTGCGTTTAATTTTTTCAATGGACACTCCAGTGATCTGGAATATTTGATTACTTTAATTTCTAAGTATTGCTTAGACCGACCTGATAAACTTATTTAATTTGTCTCTTTATTTCATATTTATTTGTGCTATCATTCACAATTTATTTATTCGTATTTTATTACTGACTGTTGTTTATTTGTAAATGTAGTTCAACGTACATATGCATGTATGAGACTTTTCCCCGCGTTATCAAAAAGCGAATTTCGATATTTTTCAAGGTATCGTATCAAAGTTGGAAATTTCAGTATTGTGACAACACTAGAACACTAGTTCACACCTCTTTGTCTAGCGAGGCCTCGAGGTGAAGGGAGCGGTCAGACATAAGGAAGCTGCGTGTGGTCTCCACCATTGGCTGCGGCCCAGGCTTCTCTGGAGCGTACTGCACCTTACGAATGACCAACCGCACAGAGTTCCTGTTAAGCAGAGGCCAGTTAGATAACTTCTGCTGTACTGTCCTTGCAAAGAAAGAAAATCACTACACTGCTAAATAATATTTCCAATATATAGTACCTGTTAAGTCAACTGGCCACTCAATGTAAACAGTTAAACAAAGAAAATAAACTCACAAGGAGCAACACTTTACCGTTTGTGAGTCTTCTCATCCACAGTTTTGGCACAAAATGCCCTGACTTCAAAGTCAACACCACATGCCTATGAGTCAAAATACAGAGATACATTACCACTGAGAAAAAAGTCAAGAAAAGACATTTTAAACAATGTTACACATAAGTGAGCATTACAGTAGCTGAAGGACAGCTTGGTCAAATAGTCAGTCATTAAAGTCGTCATGTTGCGACAGTCTTTTCTTCCCTAATGTGACGTACAGTACTGTGCAAAAGTCTTAGGCCCCGTCCACACTACTGCGTTTTCGTTTAAAAACGGAGAATTAAAACAAATACGATCTCCGTCCACACCAGCGTTTTATCTGCGTATTACAATTTATCTCAGTCCACATTAAAACGACTGAAAACGCAGATCAAGTGACCATTCACCATCACTGGGTCACATGATGGTTGGCTGACGAATCAGGGAAGGACACGTCATGACTGATGACACCCAATCATAGAGCAGAGCGTGAGCCTCTGCATCATCGTTTCTAAAGTCCTCCGTTTTGTCCCATCTTCACTAAAACGCCCTCCGGAGATTCAAAACGCAAAACGGAGCTGCAGGGTTTCTAAACTTCTCCGTTTTAGGTCTTCGTTTTTTCCATTTTAGTCTGGACGGGAGATGCAAACATAGCAAAAGGTCTCCGTTTTTAAACGAAAACACAGTAGTGTGGACGGGGCTTTAGGCACAATAATACTTTCCATTTTAAAGAAATGTTTTTTAGCCTGTTTTTTATTTATTTACTTTCCATTTTAAAGAAATATTTTTTAGCCTGTTATTTATTTATTTTTCTGTAGCGTCTCAGTAGGAAATATCAGTTTACATTTCCAAACATTCCTTTTGCCATAAATTTTAATAACCCAGTAAGATTTTTCTATGCACAAGGAGTCTGACAACAGCAGATATGCTCCACACGAAGATCTGATCTCACCATCATTAAATTCGTCTGGGGTTACATGAAGAAACAGAAAACAAGTGAAGAAACTATGCACAAGTGTACCTGGACAAAAGCCTTTTTTCAAAAAAAAAAAAGGGTTGTCATATTGATAAATATTGGTTTGATTTAGTTAATAGAAAAATAATATCCAGTTATGACATTATTTTTTTAAAGCATCCTCACTCACATTCAGTCTGTTTCTTCATTTCAGATGAACTCGATGATGGTGAGATCAGATCTCTGAGTGGATCACACCGGCTGTTGTCAGACTCATTGTGCATACAAAAATCTCACTGGATTATTACAATTATTGGCTACAGGAATGTAATATGTTCTACTGACACACTATAGCAAACGATATTAATAACTGGCTTAAACCCTTTTTTGTGTGCCTAAGACTTTTTCCTCAGTATCTCGAACAAGAACATGCAGTGCGGGACTTGATTTTGTCCAATTGTCTTGATTGTCTCATTGGATTGTTGTGGTTTGCTATTGCTGTGATCTAATTTGAGGTACAGATTGTCTCACCCTCGTGTCAGTAAACACATAATCAGATAAAATATTCTAAAATATAATGATATGTCATTACCTTTCCTGTGTCCTCTGGGCCGGGCTGGAGAGTCACTGAACAGGGAAGGTTCTGAGGAATCTTTTCAACAAATAAAACGACTTTAGCAAAATAACCTGGTCACAATCAAGAAAATCATTCAAACAAAGTGAATATAATTTTTTGAGTGTTTCACAAGACAGTTTTTAGTCAATTTGATTGGGTCTGTAAAGTTGTAGGCAAGGCAAGTTTATTTATATAGCACATTTCATACACAACGGTTATTCAAAGTGCTTTAAAATAATTAAAAGAAATAAGAATAATTAAAACAGTTTAGAATAAAAAATAAAATAAAATACAGTAAAACCAGTCGGCCGAACAGTGGCACAGTGCTCATTCAGTAAATGCACAGCTAAACAGATGTGTTTTGAGTCTGGATTTGAATGTAGGAGCACATCTGATCAACAAAGCATCTAATTCTTGCAATATTTTTCAGATGATAGTATGCTGATTTAGTTATTGTAACTAATTACTGTGCTGTGTAAAAGCCAATTCACACTACACCAACAGACGGCAACAGACACTTTGTCGGATCTGTCTGTTACCCCTGTCAGTTGGCGTCTAGAGCTTGTTTGTACTGAAATCTGGTGATTTTCCACGTTGGTGCGGTGTAGTGCGAATTGGTCTTAAAAAGGTATCATAAAAGTTCAAATTTGTTTCACTCAAGTTATACACTGAATAAAAACACATGTGCATAGCTGAACATTACCAACACTGGTAACACTTTACAATAAGGTCCGTTAGTTAACATTAGTTAACTACATTAGTTAATATGAACTGCACATATACAGCATTTATTGATCTTTGTTAATGTTAATTTCAACATTTACTAATATTTTATTTAAATCTTGTTAACATTAGTTAATGCACCGTGAACTAACATGAACAAACAATGAATAGCTGTATTTTTATTAACTAACGTTAACAAAGATGAACAAATACAGTAACAAATGTATTGCTCATGGTTAGTTCATGTTAGTTAATACATTAACTAATGTTAACTAATGAACCTTATTGTAAAGTGTTACCCAAACACTGAAACATGTAAATGGGGAAAAAAAGTCACAGTAAAGAGTCACCGTGAAGTTGAAGGGGTACGCGTTCTGGCCTAGCTTCTTGAGCAGTCTCTCCTGTAGCCGACTGAGCGGTTTACGCTCCTCAGGCAAAGGGGGAAAGGCCTGGAAACTGGAGATGAAGAGATCCTTTCGGAAAGAAAGGCCCAGCACGTCCAGGTCTTCACGACCATATCGGAAGGCACACGTCAGAGTCACAAACACTGGCAAAAAGGCACAAAGTACAGAGGAGAGAGACAGAAAAATGAATAATGGTTTTGATAAAGATTATTTAATGTTTAAAAAAATAACTTTGCAAGCAACACAAGAAAATTGAGATCCAGTAAATCAATGTTACCTTTTCTGTCTTTTAGGTATTCTGGGTCAATCAAGAGCACCCCATCTAAAGTCAGACAAAATACAGTGAGTGAATAAGAAGAGAGAGAACCTGCAAGAAGTCCCAGAATAATAATACTAATGTTGAAAAATTTGGGTAAATACGTTTTTTGGGGTTTTTTTGCAGAAAAATAATACCTTTTTAAGAAATGAATCCTTTTATTGAGCAAGTAGGCAATACATTAATCAAAACTGACAGTAAAGTCATTTATATTGTAACAAAAGATCTATTTTTCAAACTAATTTTGTTCTATTGAAATTTCTATTCATCAAAGAATCCTTAAATTACATTTGTATAATAATGCATTACATTTTCTATCAAAATATTATGCAGCACAACAGTTTTCAACATTTCAACAGAACTATCAGCACTATTTCAACAGTATTATCGTTTTTGCTGTATTTCTCAGTCAAACAAATTCTGCCTTGGTGAGCATAACCAGATTTTTTATGAACTTTTTTTTTAAATCTCATGGACCTCAAACTTTTCAACATTATTGTCTTATTCTTTCAGCCTTCACAGAGGTTTGGATAGAATCACAGTCATAGAGACTATTAACACAAAAAAAAACGTGAGTTATCTTGTACAAGATTACCATTAGAATATGTAATACTCCTGACAGAGATAATCTCCCCACACAAACGTAATGAGAGAAACGTCTATATCTCGCAGAATGAAGTCTCTTGTGACCGGCTGCCATGCAACAAGGAAAGAGACGTTCCCTCAACGGGGGATATGAAGAGAGAAACCAAAAATCTCACAGTAACATTATGGTTCCTATAACATTATAGCAGGTAAGTAGGTAAGCATTAAATATGTAATTAAACCCAATGTATGTCCATCAACATCAACTGACTCCACAAAGACGCAGATGTTACCAAGGCATGAAAGGAAGTGGATGGGTTCAACAAAAAACTCCCAAGATGTTTTGAGTGGGATCTCTCATCTGACTTACCCACAGGGTCCACGTGATCTAGATGATCTACAAAGTCCCTCTTTCCCAAGTATACTGTGAGCTAGAAAAAAGAAAACCAGAGACATGTTTGGGAAAACAGCGCAAGTTTGAACTTGCTACACAAAGACCCTAGAGATAATGCAAAAAGAAAGTGGTGCCTCTATCAAGGAACTCACACACACAAACCATTTAATAAACGGCCTAAGGCGTGCCACACTAACCCCTAGATGATCTACTCCCTTCCTGAAGACAACCCTTCTAGACGGCGTGATCTCCAAACACACATCCTCCACATGCAAAACGCTTTCCATTAGAGAACGAAAGCGAGAGATGAGAGGTGAGATGAGAAGATAGAGAAATTAGGTAGGAAGGCAGCTGCAGGGTGGAAATAGCCCAAATGCAAGCCGAGAGAAAGAAATTATAGAGGAAATAATGCTGTGATAACCAACACTGTGCTGCTGATAAAGAAAAAGTCAAAGGAAGAAAGAAAAGTAGAAAGAACAAACAAACAAACAAATTAAGAAAGCGTTTAAAGACAACACAGAAAATTAAAAGGAGCTTAAAGAAGTGAACAGGAAGAGAAAACCCAGAGAGATGGGTAGAGAACGAGGGAGGAGAAGCAAGAGAGAGAGAGACAGGAAAGGAAAAGGTCCACTGAGACCAATGAAGATCCCACCTTCCACCTTCTAACACACTCTGGGGAATCTTACCTTGCAGTTGGGGCTGGACTTCTTGAAGACTCTGTAATGACAGGAAAGAGAGACAATGTCATATTTAAAACCAAATGTATTTAGCAACAAGAAAAGCACATTGTAGAATGAAATGAAGTTCCGCTGTGTGTTTGAAGTATACTGTATTTGTGGAAAGCAGTGGTAAATTGAAGTTGCTATTTCAGAAAGACCATGGTGATGCCAAATCCAGGAAATCAGAAAGGCTTTGTATTCAAAAGGAAGGCCAACTCATACTGTTCTGCAGTGTGTGGAATTGAACAGAATATGAAATATCACTTTTAGTGTTTTCTTTTATCCATTAAGGGTAGAAATTCAACACCCTCCAAGTGTCAAATGCAAAACTAGTTACAACTAGGCATGTGACAGTAATTTATTTTCTTTAAAAAAAAAGACCTGAACATTTAAATACAATAAAACTATATAATGTATAAAGTAAACAATTGTTTCAAACAGTTTATTTCTCAGAATAAACACCAACAGGTGTTCAGGATTGAAACAGATCAGGATTGCAATCATTGGGGTTTATTCTGGATGTACATTATACAGAGCAGTTGGTTGCGCTGCAAGTTCAAACTAGACGGACATTTAAGAGATACGATATACAGTCATTCCACTTATTACACAGCATTTTGCCACATAAGTAATTATAGGGATAAGACGATAGGCTAAGTTGTTGATTTGAGATGAAACTGTTTTAAAATGGTACCTGTTTGTTCAGTGTACAAAACAATAGTTGCAAAATAGCAGCAGCTGCATTTGTATGAAACATCATAATTAAATAACATCATATTGTATCATATTGTATGAAAATATCATAATTAAATAACTGTACAAAAAATTTATTTAACTGTTGTCAAATCAAATGTTTTAATATTTTATGATTTAAGTATTCCACAGAGCTGTGTAATAACATTAGTTAACGCATTAACTACTTAAGTATTTAGTGCTGTGATGAACACCATTACGAATGCAAAAATCTGAATGGCTGTTTTAAACATTTAAATACTGCTCAGAAACAGAAAGTAGCCCAGCTGCTTTCCATAAGACGTCGTCTGCTGTCAGAGAGTGAATGTGGTTTTCATTTAGCACGTCTTGCTTCACCCGTCGCACCATGCGCTTCTTATCGGTGTTGGGCTTGTTTACATCAGAGTGCGCATGCCTCTTAGAAGCAGCATACATGCAATGTTGTGCTTGTGCATTTTAAGCAATTCATGGAAAAGTATAATTAAAATTCTAAAAATCGGAATAATTCATATTAAATAATTATTCACAGTATTGAATCAGTGCCCATGATAACAATACCGTGAATGTTCATTATTGTGACACATTTTATTATCGTATGTGTCCAGTTACAACAGTGCTGCTCCCCAGTAGGCCTTACATAACCCTACATTTATTAGAAATATTTTAAAGTGAATTTGAAGAATGGTGGTCTTTAAAAATGAAAAACTAATATTTATAAGCCCTGGATGGAAATGACATGCCCAAAAACAACAACTATTTCAAATATAATATAATATAATTTTCCAGGTGGTGACAAAAATGTGGAATATACCTCACATTAGGGGGAAAATCACTTTTATGCCCAGTAAGAAACATTATTCACCTGCCATTAGCAGGTGTGGTAAAAAGCTACATATGGTCCCCTTATCCAGGGTATTACACAAGGCCTAGAAACATTGGAAATATGAAAACCAGTGACCACCTGTGGTTAACCAATGCAATTACTCAAATATTATCTGTGGTTACATGGGCCAACACACACAATCTTTTCCCTAGGACTGAGAGAGACAGAGAAGTTCGAGAATGGGGACAGAAAGGGCAGAAGCATGACAAAAGGAAGGAAAGAAAGAAATGATTCTGCCAACAGAAAGCAGCTGGACAAAAGGAAGGGAAAAGGCGGAGAAGGACAAAAAAAGAACATTAAACAGTAAATGGCCAGAAAAAGAGGGAAAGTAAAAGAGAATGAACAAGAGAGTTAGAGAGCTCACAAAAGAGATTGTAGGTGTCAGTGACTCATCTGAATGTTGGAAAAAGTGAAATAAACAAAGACTGAAACATGAAAGTGTAGCTAAAACATAAAGGGAGGATAGAGAGAGATCATGAAGAGAAGGCAGATAAATGCAATTTAGTATGTTCGCAAACTAATTTGTCATTCCAAAACACAAAATGAAACAGTTTAAATTGTCATTCTTTCCCATGCAGTTACAAAGAATGAAATCTGAAGAGTTAATACAACATGCACCATAACAGTATCTGAAAAAATATCAAATATCATATGATATTTCATGTTCATAGTCACACCGCACATAAAAACAAGTTGGCCGTTGGATTTAGGATTTGATGAAAAGTGACTGTCATGTTCACACTGCCCCATCAGCCACTGACAAACACTGTTGAACATGTTCAGTCGGGTGAAACGAACCCCGACCAACGCCAACAGGGGTAACACACTGATCCAAAAAAAACCCGACAAACGTGTTTGTTAGCGTCTTATTCAATCTCATTATTTGGAAAAGAATGGCAAATGTATTTGCCAAATTTACAAACACAGAGAAAAAAATAAAGTCATAGGTTTGGAACAACAATGATTACAAAATTACTAAACAAGTAACAAGTAATGCATGCTTTTACTATTTTTTTTTGTTGTTGTTGTAGAAATTCCAAGTAACATTACAAGCTACACTAAATAACCTAAACAATTGTTTAACATTGAAAAATACAATTTTAACAATACTTGATCTCTCAAAGCATGTGATCAGGATAAAAATACAATATACAATCTTTTCTTTCTAATCATATTTTTTTTTGTCATTTAAATAATAAGATATATATTTTGAATGGTAAATTGGTTTCATTATTATTATTCAAATTATAAGCAAATTTAATAAAGTATAACTGGAAAAATCACATCCGTGAGAAAAAATAAAGGAAGGTGTAAACAACAAAACTGAGAAAAAGACATTTGGAAAGTAGCATTTTGTCTTGCTCAGTAATGCATCTCTGGTTAATTCAACCAAAGTGAAGGTTATCTATTAAGAGATATGAGATAGGTTAGATATGTTAGAGATTTTCCCCAACCCTCACATTTTTGGAATGCAAAAGTATTGCAAACTTCACTAACCCATTACTTTCCAGGCATAAAAAGTGACAATTTAGTCTAAATGTGTACTTTAATTAATACTGAGAAAGAATTCAGAATGCAGCAGGAAAAGGAAGAGTGAAACCTCACTCTCAGCATGAGGTGACAAAACACTCATCAAGAGCGTCAGCAGCGGCCGAACCTTCAGCACAGGAAGACGGGAAACACCAACTGACACATTCACTGACCCCTCGAAACAATACACGGGTTACACAGGCTGCTCACATGTCCACTAAACACTTGACAAGGAATGCTTGAGTCTATAAATGCATATGCTTGAGTGAAATCTGATCATGGGCGTCTCTGTGATGTCATAAGTATGGACAGCATATGAGAGGAAATAGTCTCACCCTGCTCTAAGAGGAGTGGCGCCCCAGAGCTCCATCTGTTTCGAATGACGGAAAAACAACAGCATGTTCTTTCTCCCACTTTATTCCTTTCCCTTCCCTCTCTCTGTATCATTATGTCCATCCCTCCAATCATTATGTCATCTATGCATTCCAATCCAAACCTCTTTAAACAGCTTGTTCTCCAAGGGGTCATCAGGGTTTGGCTGCCTAGCATGGCCCTGCTGGCCATTGATTGGAGATGCTGGAACTACGTCATTATGGGGACAAAAGCATCTTTCACTATTGACGGCTGTTAAACAGTACATGAATCCTACATTTTTGGCTAAAAGTATGTATATAGTGCAAATATATCATAGTTGTGGAGGGCCGTTAAAAGCAGACTGGCCCTATAATGTTCAGTTTCTCTATCTGGCGTCTTTCTTTTTAATTAGATTAGTCATTTAGAGAAGGGCTCGTCATGGTGTGCCTACAGCGCTGTCATGAAATCATTTCCTTCAGCTCCAGAGTAATTAGCCACGTAGAATTTATGGCTCTGGTGATTGGTTTGGGGGGATACTACTACTTCTAAAAATAGATAAATAAAACTGTATACAAAATGAGTGCCTATGAGCAAACATGCCAACTTAAAATGTACCTAAATTAAAAACAAACAAACCATATGTTTGAATAAAACTGTATCCAGAAAAGAGAGCCTATAAAAAAAACATGGCAAGCAAGCAAGAAAACAACTAGCTAACTAAATAGATAAACAAACAAACTCTGTAAACATAACTAAATATGGTACTTAAATTAAAAACAAACATATAAATAAATATATATATATATATATATATATATATATATATATATATATATATATTATACACACACATACTACCGGTCAAAAGTTTTAGATCGGTAAGATTTTTAATGTTTTTTAATGATTTTTAATGTCTCTTCTGCTCCCCAAGGCTGCATTTATATGATAAAAAAAAAACATTATTATTGCGAAATATTATTACAATTTAAAACGTCTGTTTTCTTTGTGAATATATATAGTAAAGTGTAATTTATTCCTGTGATCAAAGCTGAATTTCCATCGTCATTACTCCAGTCTTCAGTGTCACGTGATCCTTCAGAAATCAGTCTAGTAGAATATTTGCTGCTCAAGAAACATGTATGATTATTATTATTTTTTACATTTTTATTTCAGGATTCTTTGATGAATAGAAAGTTCAAAAGAACAGCTTTTATTTGAAATGGAAAGCTTTTGTAACATTAAACACTAGCCTTTATAAAGTTTGGGGACAGTAAGAATTTTTATTTAATTTTTTTGGGGAAAAATAAGAAATCAACACTTCTATTCATCAAGGATGAGTTACATTGATCAAAAGTTACAGTAAAGACATTTATTATGTTAAAAAAGATTCAATTTTGAATAAATGCTGTTCTTTGAACTTTCTATTCATCAAATAATTTTTGAAAAGAAAATGTGCACAACTGTTTTCAACATTGAAAGTAATAATGAATGTTTTTTGAGCATAAAATCATCATATTAGACTGATTTCTGAAGGATCATGTGACACTGAAGACTGGAGTAATGATGCTGAAAATTCAGTTTTTTTCAGAGGAATAAATGACATTTTAATATATATTAAAATAGAAAACATTCATTTTAAATTGTCATAATATTTCACAATATTATGTTGTTTTGTTTTTTTTGTAAAAAAAAAAAAAAAAAAAAAAAAAAAAGCAGCCTTGGTGAGCAGAAGAGACATCTTATAAAAACATTAAATGATCTAAAACTTATGACCCGTAGTGTGTGTGTGTGTGTGTGTGTGTGTGTGTGTGTATATATATATATTGAGAGAAAGAGAGAAAATCTCTTCACAAAACACAGTTCAGAGAACTGCTTTGAACTGACAGCAAAGCACTAGAACTCTGAACTGGAAGTGGATTGTGGCCATTACCTCTCACCGACATAAAACCACACAGACAAGTCAACCAAAACATGTCAGTAAACTCACACACGATGTTCCACCCACTTGAACATTTATAAGTGCCAAGCAAACGTCTGTGAAGAGGAATATTATGAAGAAGGCTTCTTGTAGACCCATTGCCATGGCCCGGCACTGATAGGCTGTTTGTTTACAGACAGAGATAGATGGAGACTGTTGACCCCATCCTCTTCAGTCATGAACGCCAGCTCAAATCAGACTCAAAGAACATCAAACAATGGGCTTGTAGATGCCAAACACGCACACAAACTTCTGAAAGTTCTGAAATGACAAGAACAAAGAAATGCCTGCTGCTGGGATGCCACATTTATCAAAATGACACAAAAGACACAAATACACCCACAAATGCTTGCATTGGTACATTCTCATCCATGCTCACTGACAGCACCACAGAAGTGCAAATCTATTAGCCTGCATGCCAGTAACTAACACCCATAGTGAGTGAGTTTCTCAAATACAGAGAGTGCTTCTAGATTTCATAATAGAAGGGCTCCCAAGTTGCATTTTTGGTTATAGTATACATGTTTGTGAGCTGTCTGACATGTTACAGTTAGTCTGATAAACTACAGAATGTTTTTTTTTTTTTTTTTAAAGAACTTTTATTCAAAAGGACCAGTGTTTGGGAAAATTACTTTTAAAAATAATGCATGCATTTACAATATTGCGTTACTCCAAAAAAAATAACGAATTGTGTTACTTAAGTTACTTTTTAGGGAATGTAATGCATTAGTTAAACTCGATGAAGTGCTATTGGAAGACATGTCGTAGCTTCTTGGCACATAACGGTTACCGTAGCTGCAACACTCATTTGAAAAAGCGAGGTGCTAGAGAGCACTATTTGTTTGAATGCAAAATACAATTTCATCGCTGGATGGGAGAAATTCCTACACAGTGTACCTTTAACACTCTCTCCGGTAATTGATCTCATTGCAAAAAATAGTGTTTTGATCTATTTGTGATTTTTAAATTCAAAAATCCAAATAGTCATAAAGTTGATGAATACTGAAAAGGCTTCAAAGTTTATCAATTATAATTAGCGCACAGATTCAATATTAGCGAATAGCTTTTCTATCTTGATATAAAGTGAATGATAATGAAAGCATTCAGGCAGCATAACAAATATTATAGTTTGTACAAATGGTTGATTAAATTCAGTATTTTTTATAATTAAAAGTTGTTTTAAAAAAAAAAAAAAAAAAAAAAACATATACTTGCACATAAAATGGAGCTGAACTTTATTACAAAAATTGAAAAACAGTACTGAACCATGAAAATGTACTTTTTAAATATAAAAACATTAATATATTAATTAATCATGTTAGTTGTTTTTTGCTGATAGCCGATTGTCCCAGCAATCAGATATCGATGCCGATTAATTGCCAAAACTGATCAATATGTCGACCTCTAAATGATGTTTTATTAACAAATAGTGGGAAGCATTTAGTTAATGAACAATAAGAGGTAATATTTCCAGCAGACTAACCTTTGTTTGTTGAGTTTACCAGCATTCTCCACACACACTACTCCTTTACACAGGGGAATACTCTGGATTCGGGCAAGATTACGAACTCTGAACCCTCCCCCCGGCCCACACACCAAATACGCATAAACCGTTACTCCATCTAATTATATATGCAAGTGTGAACTCGTAAACTTCTTCTATTATATTCATAAAAGCACTTCTCCATCTCTCTCTTCACTCATTATTTGCTTACTAGTCACATTTAATTTCCAATTTGTCATAATTATCCTTGAACCCTTTTTACACTTTCTTAGATGATAAAAGTCACCAGCCTGACCAGTGCTCTTCAAAGAGGAGATCTTATTATTACTGCATAGCCGATAAACAGGTCTGGGTAAGCTGCCAAAGCCACATTCACACCTCCGTCAGTGTCAGCTAGCATGCATGCACCTGCTAAAAACCACAGACTTTATATAGAAGCACGGAGAAACACTCACAAACCTTATCAGAAGCAGACACACACATGCAATCTGCCTAATATGCTCTTCATCACATGGAAATGAGGCCCGCAGAACAAGGGGTTAATTAAAATGAGTGCATATGTACGCCATGATCTGGCTTTTTATGTACTTTATCCCAGTTAAGCTGCACACTTGCCTAAATATGCTGTATTTGGTTATCATAGCAGCCAGATGAGCTTTTTTTTGCGTTACCATGACAACTGAATGAGGCATAAAGTTCAAGGCACACACACTAATACAGAGCATGCATTTGTTGAAGACAGGAAAAAAGAAGGCAACCACAAATTGGAGAAAAAGAACATCAGGCAGTGTGAATGTGGAGTGAAGTGTTTGCACTATACACAAAGGATTAAATGACTTTATCATTCAAATAAATATTATTAAAAAAAGATAATTATCATACACGCACTACAGTTCAAACGTTCACGAAATGAATACTTTCATTTAGCAGTTATGCATTCAATTAATCAAAATCATATACTGAAGACAATATTAACGTTACAACTTTATATTCATCAAAATGTAATGTATCCACAAAAATAGACACTGCTGTTTTCACCATAATAATAATAAGAAGAAAAGTTTCTTGAGCAGAAAATCAACATATTAGAGTGATTTCTGAAGGACACTAAAGACTGGGGTAATAATAATACTGAAAATTCACACAAAACGTCATATTACAGAAAATGTTTACGATTGCACACTTGCACAGTGCTAAAGTTGTAGGTCAACAAAAAGGTACCAAAATATTCTGAGGTTTAAAATAAAACCCATATTAATTTACTACGTTTTACTGCCCTAACAACTGCTTGTGGGCATTTGGCAGAAAGTAAAGTTACCGTGATACATTTCTGAAAGGGAAACGTTTATGGCTGCCATATGCCAAGTGTCAGGCTGAATATTTACCCTCAAGCAGACATATGATGTAACTTAAAACACACTCAGATCACCTCAAACATGTTTAAACCTTATTTTGTTAAATCATGGAGGAGGATTTTGCCAGTCGTATCCTAGTTACTGGCATCCATTTACAAACACAGCAAATAAACATACACAAATATACACAAGACCATATATCTCTGCTCTGCAGGAATGCAAATATTAGTAATTGTACACAAATAGAGACAGGGAGAGAGAGATAGAGAGGGAGAGGGAGAGTAAATATTTCCTGTGCCCTCATTCAAATGTAAAATGTAAAAGGCTTCCCCTTTGAACTGACCTGAAGGATGCTACAACAAATTGTGTGTTTCAAGTTTCTTGCTTACCAAACCATTTTTGGACATAAAACACTTTGAAATTAGAAAACTAAACAAAAACTATAGACAAGTACAAACACACAAAGTGAAGATTTCTACTTTATTCACTCTGATTTTTTTACTTTTCCATTTCTTTCCTAAAATCTCTTCAACTCACCCTCAGCCAATCAGAGGCCAAGACTGATTCTGAGTGACCACATTAATGACATCATCCTAAAAAAGAAGCCAAGATCTGACAATGGAGCCTGTTACAGCATAAGGACACGGACACACACACACACACACACACACACACACACTGAGGAGACAAACTCGGCCAGGCACCTTCATTAGTGCCAAGGAATGTGAGCAGAGAGAGAGATGTGAAAAATCAATCAGGGTCTGAATTTAATTTGGTAAGGGTAAAGAGGGGCTAAATAAAGGTACATTTATCAGGGCAGATAGAGGGACAGAGACATGCCGAGAGGTAGGGTGATGGCGAGAGTACTGTAGACATTATTTTTTAAAAGCTTTACAAAAATAAAATGGCCTTGTGTGAACATGAAAGTGCAAAACTCTTCAATTATGATCACATTAAACACTAACCTCTGGTTTTCCCTTGTAAAAGTACACACGAAGGAATAGAGTTACACCAAGCACAATTACTTGATATTTATTAGTGTGAATCTGTTTATTGCTTTTTTAGTCTATAGATTCACACCATAATGCAATGGACT
Organism: Pimephales promelas; assembly: GCF_016745375.1. The sequence continues at coordinate 6,001,358 of NW_024121111.1, read as the reverse complement.
CAACATTAACTTCCATTTCAAGTGTCATAAATGAACAGACTGTAACTATCATATCTTTAACAGGATGGCCAAGAATTAAGATATTTTTACACCCCGACCAGTGGTCCCCCATCCAAATATTCCATGATACCTATGTACTGTGAAGCTTATGCTGGCTATATTTATCTATTTCCTTTTCTCTATGGGCGATATAAAGGCTTTAGGGGAGTGATGGACATGTATATTGTATGGGATGTATCCATGTATATTGTACCATCCAGGGTATCGCATTTGTATGTTGTGAATTGCACTTTTTGATTTCAATAAAAAACAAGTAAAAAAAAAAAATTCCCCCAAAACAGAGGAAAATAAACATTATTATTTTTTTTAATAAAATTTGGAGCCAATAAATAAGCATCATAGTAAGGTCATGTGTCACATTCTACTGGATTAAGCTATAGCAAATTTATAGGTTACGTTTACACGTTTTTACATTTTCATTTACATTGGACCTGCACTCCAGGTCCTCTGTAATAGCTTACTCTTAATATTAAGATGAAATTGAAGAAAGTATTGCAACTAAATTAAAAAAAACTGACACACTTCACTTAAGTACCACCATCTGGTTTGATGAATAATGCTGTAATTGTAAGCAAGTGAATGATGAAGTGTCCAGTACAACCAGGATACCACAGGCTATAAACACTGCAGGGCTGCTTGCCGTTTACGAACAAGATTACGCATAACTTAACAGCATTTTGTCATGTGAAACAAATTCAAGGTCTGTGTATGTTTGTTTCCCACATTAGTGGCTGTCAATTTTCTACACGACCAGAGGCTAAACCCAAGACTTAATACCAAATCACCCACTGAATTCTGCCTATTGTTTGGGCAGATTACAGCGTGCGTCATTTGTCAAGGATTGTGCACTTTGCCAATGAGCAGCGACCGGCTAGAGACGCACCAGTCATTAAACACTAACACTAACATATGCGATTAACTCACATGAGGTACGTCAGGACATTTCGATCAGACTGGTATTTTAATATGGGTCACACGACCAAAAAAGGGCTAATTCGACAGGAATGTCTGGGTCTCAAAAGCAACATTGTTCATGACTCCATCCTCATACAAATTGCCCTTGCAATATTTATAGGACTTGGATGTTAAAAAACAAACACATTGAAAATTCAATGAGACTAAAGTAGGAAGTGCTAAATTACACGATTGTGTTCAGTTCCTGTTTTTAGTCTATTTATGTGCTTTCATAATCCACATTATGTCCAGGCTAAATCAGCTTACGGGTGTTTTAAACACGCTTTCTGAACATTTTGTCTCTCGGGTGCTACTGGGAGTTATTATGGAAGGTCCATCAGGCCACACAAAGGCTAAAGTGAGAAATCAGGGTGCTGGAGAAGCTGACAGCACAGCACACTGGTAATTGCTGACTGAGGAAGATCTACTTCAGCTTTCAGGATCAGAAACGGCTCATGCGTCACCGAATGCGTCTGCGGTAGTGCTTGTGCTCAAGCGTGACATGGAGCCAAAAATTTGGTGTTGGAAGGAGAAAACAACAACAGAAGAATGGAATGGAGACACGGGGAGAGAAAGAAAAAGAGACGACAGCTTTTGCATTCACTGATGGAATTAACGATCGACTGAGTAACGATCTAGACTGGTGCAAGCTCAAGGCCAGTAAAAGAGAATGAGCGATTAATAAATAAATGATTGGTTAGAGCCCACCATTAAACTACTATAAATGGCTCATAACATTGCCTTTCAGTGCCTTTCAACGTCTGCGGAACAGACTGCTACACACATATTGGCTTACAGTACAATAAACTACAACTTTTGATTGTATATTGCATATTTCAGTTATGAAATTCACCAAAGAACTTTCATTTGCAAATACAAAAATGGGTACAAATGAGTCTCCTTCCTTTTCAGATAGCCTAGAAGACATGAATGCAATCAATAAATGAAAAGCTGGATTATTTAAAGGGTAACTAAACCCATGGTCAGAGCCTGACTCCACCCACTGGCAATATTTGAAAAATGCTGACAAAGTGGGCAGACCCCAGCGGAGATAGAGGGGACGAAATAGATGCTAAAACACTCTATCCTGATCGTTTTCAATACTCGCAATTGCAACTCCTGATTGGTTTTGACGAAACAAGCTGGTTTTTATACTGTCTAGGGCATAGCTCATACCAAGAGCGTGGTGAGCTGAACATCCAATAAAAAAAATTTCAACTGCAGTAGCCACCGTTCAACCTAAAGAGGGCAGCACTAAGACGTTTTTACGCCATATATTGTAGAAATAAGACACTTTATACACACATGTCAAAAAATATAATCGAAACAATGACTGGCATCAATGAAGTTCCATTATTACAGATCATTAACTAAAAAAAGTTGGTTTAGGGTTTAGTTACTCTTTAAACATTATTCTTATAAGTCAGGAACAACAGGAAAACTTTGGCATCTGTAAATGACTGCAACATAATCTTTCTTCAGTCTTTATAATGATTAATGTTACATTGCCCCCTAATTTAAAGATGTCAAATGAATACATTACTGTAATAAATACAATAGTGAATTGTGCCAAAAGAGCTATTTGGTCAACTTACTAAAACATTTTTGTTAGCGAGGCAATTGTCAATGTGTAACTATACTGATAAAACACTAAAAAGATACAAACATTGCCTTTTGCAGCCATGAAGCAAACTGTTGACCTCCTAATTCCTAAACGTTGCTGCATATTTTCTCCGAAATAGCCTACTATGAATCAGAATGTTGTGAAGCAAACAGGATATGTAGTCGAGGATCCATTAACTCCTGAAAATAAAAGGCGGAGGCGAGAAAAACTGCACTTGTCAGAACTACTGTGATGAGTGAAAATACAGTGTTTAGAAAAGACTATAAAAAGCAAAGTGCTTGACATTAATTTAATAATTAATGATATTAACATGACATTAATGTGCATAATTGTACTACACTTGATTATGATTTGCATTATCCCTCAGTTTCAGCCCTGGTGTTTTCTTATTGTCCTCAAATGAAATGACACTAAGTAAAGAAAAGTCTTTTCAAATTTGACTGAATGATTTAACACTACTGGAGAACTAGTGTACTGCTTACTGCAGCATACACTGATACTGTCCACTATATCCTATAGTAGCATTCAGAAGTTTGAGGTCAGAAAGATGCATTAAATTGATCAAAAATGACTGTAAAAACATGTATAATGTTACAAATAAATGCGGTCCTTTTGAACATTTTATTCAAAGAATCCTGAAAACTATTGATAATAATAAGAAATATGTCTTGAGCACCACATCAGCATATTAAAATGATTTATGAAGGAGCGTGTGACGCTGAAGACTAATAATGATGCGGAAAATTCAGCTTTGGCAACACAGGAATAGATAGCATTTCAAAATATATTAACAATAGAAAACAGTTATTTTATATGGCAACAACGTTTCCTAATATTAAAGTTTTCACTGTATTTTTGGTCAAATAATTGCAGCAACATTGTAAATAGTAGTGTATTTTGATAAACAGTATGTAAACGACAAGACACATCTTCAATAATTAGAGTCCAGCTACTTTTTAGTTCATGGTTAAATAATAAAGTAAGTCATATTGAATGAGACCCATAGCTGATATTATATTTTAATCATCACACTTCAGTGGATGACACAAATTCCATTTCTGCTGCCAAAGTTAGGCTACACCATCTTGTTCACATTTAATGGGTTGAGATTCAATCAGAAAGTGATTGAAAACGACCACCACAGAGAGAAATGGGCCGTTTGCCTCTCAGGAAATCTTTACAGGGACCGCACAAAAGCAGCGCACAAGTGAATAAGGAACAAATAAGAGAAACAGATTATCCGACAAGATATTTAACTTGACACTAGCTTTTATTCTCCCTAAGTCTCACTTGGATGATTGAAGACAAGAAATGAAGGTCTGAAAGAGGAAGGATCCTTTAAAAAAAAAGATATAAAGGAAGTAGGGGTGTAAAGGTTCTCTGGTAGAAAAAAAATGCACTTGCACCGCGGTTCATCTTAAATCTGATGACGCATCTATAACATGGTTTGTTGAACATAACACCTAAAACGTACAGAGTTCGGCTAATGTCTCGATGGATAAACATTCTGGCTTCCTAATATTCTACAACAGCGATGATACATATATTTTTTGTATTGTATTTATGTGTTGTTGCTCGTAGTTTAATTATTCGTTCATATTTTCTTTATTTGTATTTGACACAGCACATACCAAACCGTACCGAAACTGTGACCCCTAAAAGCAAAGTGTGAGTAATTTGAACTGTTTCACCCCTAGAAGGAAGTGCTGGTGGCAGCATCTTTACAAAATGGTGATGCTTCAGCAATTAGCAAGCAACAATGTGGCACACAATGCCAAGATGGCACACTCTCGCGTCTCACACTTCGACCTGTGTGAAAGATAACACACTCGGTCAGCATAATCTTGCCGAGATTAAAAATACTTCTGGTGAAATATTCCTTTAAATGTTAAAGATTAACTTTCATATTTGTGAGGTCCACAATTCCTTGGCCATATCTGCCAAGAGCGGGTGAACTTAGAAAAATGTCAAGTCATGAACATACACATAAAAAAAAAAGAATTAAAAAAAAAGGAGGATAGTTATTGGAGCTCCTTAAACAGAGGGCCTCTCTCTTGGTGAGAGGTATAGGAAGCACACAAGAGCAAAAAAGCTGATAATATAACACGTCAGCTAATAAACACATTCCATTCTGTTCCCATATCAGTTTGAGGAAGAAAGGTTGCTGCGCTTCAGCGGAATCATCACATAAATTCTCGTCCCGGTTTCCTCTCTCTCCAGCCGGACACCCCGAAACGGAAACTCGACTCTTTTACACACTAAGTCTAGGTACTATAATCAAACAATTTTATTAATCAGCAAAAATTAACACAATTTTTCTTTTAAATGAAAAAAGTAAATAAATATGTAAATAAAGTAAGTAAATAAAATGAATGAAGTAGTTCAAGCACTAGCGACGACAAGGAATCTGCAACATGATGGAAGAGAATAGCAGAAACACAAAAGGTTAAACAGAAAAAGGTTTTTAAAAAAAACAGTTGTTGGCTAAAGGAAGAAATAGAGAATGAGCGAGAGAGGAAGGAGGAGAAGAGTGCCCTTGCCTAATCTTGTGGTGGTCACACTTCCTTCATTCTGCCTGTGCGCATCCTGTTCTTATTGTGTAGGTGTGAGAAACCAGCAAGGGTTTGAGCTATGGGCCGCACACAGATATATAAATGCAAAAGCAACAGAGTAGAGACAGGCAGCCGATAGGCCGAGATAGGACGACAGAGGCATCTGTGAATGGCAACGATTGCAGTAGCACCTCGGTGTGAGACAAACTTTCTTTACACAAACCGTAGCTTCTATTTACCCCGAATATTTGAGGTTGATGAATAATAGGCGATCATTTGGATTTCCTGCACGACATACTGCAATTACCACATGGACCAGCCGTGTTAATGATCTGTCCGTCACGGACTGCGTGACTTTTTTTCTGTGAATATACGACTAATGAAAATTTGGTCAACTAAGCTTCTTTTCACCGACTAACGTTTAGTCGACTATTAAGAAGCATCCCTATTAGTTCCATTATTTAGTTGGTAAATCTTCTTCACAGCACTATTATCAATTTATTTATTTATTTTTTGTGGTGCTAATGTATAATTATAGCAGGCAAAGTACTGAATCATGCCCTAGAAGAAGATGATGCAAAAAGTAGGAAGGTCTTCATAATGTATTATAAGTACCATTATTAATAGATGACCTTTAAAGAGTTTTCAAATATTCTAAGACTAGGTCTATATGATCTAGCAACTTTGTTGCATTTCTTTGGCATTGCATTTGACCGTCAGGTGGTTCAGTTCCCAGCTTGAAAACATTCATATATGTGAGGTCCAAAATTAGCTTGCCAGCGGGAAAACAGAGAATAACGTCCAGCCATAAATATTTCTAGATGTGACACAATGACCTTTCCACAAATATGAAAAAAAATAGTTAAATGACAGTTTAATGAGACAAATAAATAAATGATGATAAACTAAAAAGGAATTATTTTCTTTATTTGTGGAAAACCGCAGCAAGTAAAATATTGCAACATTTTGTAATATATTTGTTGCTACATAAATGCAAAAAAAGTTCTCACATTTGGCCTTTGGAGAGTGTTTGACCCTGCACATGTTAATAGTTTTCACAAATACTTTAAAAATTGAGTTGGAAAGCGGCTTCTAACAACAGAAAATATAGCAAACAGGAAGTAGATTTATAGTATTTTATTAGTATTAGTTAGTGACAGGTGACACTGAATCAGAGTGACTGTCCAGAAGGTTTCAGCTTCCTCAGTTCTTCGTCTGACCTGTTTAAATGTCAGTACAGAACAAAAATGATACGAGTTATAGGAACAGCATCTTCCACATAATAAAGTCCTTTCAGTATCTTCCTGAAGTCTTCCTCTCAGAAACACACACTTAATAACAACCCAACCTCAGGGCAACGCGACAGCTACAGCCTTGCCATAACTCACATGTACAAACATGAATAATGTCTCGCACACGAGAAAAATCGAAATGATCAGGATTTATACATTTCCAAACAAAGAAAAAGCAATAGCACTGAGAAAGATGCATGCAGATAAAACATAACACACACGCACAATGCGAGTGTAGAGATGAAAAAGGCACAAGTCATGCATTCGCTGCCTTCCTGAACATGCAGTTAGCGTCAACATCGCTCTGCGTGTGTTCCTGTTGCCTGCTGACTCTGGGTCCGTGTTTGCATGTTTTTCGAGCTCAAGAGAGAACAAGGAAAACAGCAAAACGTACAGACCAAACAGACAAATATGGAATGAAAAACATTTCACGCCCTAGTTTATGGAAATATATTCCAGTTGCCAGTGCAAGTCATGCTGTTGGTTGTCCTAAGCCTTGTGACCCTAAACATTTTTTTGTCCTGGGCCTCATGAATTAAAACATTTGACCTGCCTTTGAGGGGAATAGTGTTTCCCACATGACAATGTGAGACTATCACAAACAGTCTTTTCAACCACACGATTGTATCAATTATATCGTTGCACCACCAGGTGGAGACAAGTGACTTAAAAAAATATTTGTCATTGAATCATTAATTCAAAAAATAATTCTTTATTGAAACAAGTGTTGTATGGGCTCTATGCACGGCGGTATTTCCGGTGAAGGAGTAAGGATGCTCGATAACTTCCGCCGATCGTAGAGTCCAATGCAATACCGAGATTTTTTTAAATTGAATTTTATACTCCATGGTTATACTAAAGAAACGTTAGTCACAAAAACAGATAAAATAGACACCCCTCGTTGTGTTTATGCTTCTTTTTAAAATGATATTAAATAAACATAACTATATATAAAATTACATCTAAACGTATGTACGTTTCGTTTCAAAGACTGGAGGACAGTAAATTTTGAAGACTCTGCCATAATCCCGTTTTCCTCGGTTTTCCTCCGCTTTAATCTCCACAACCGGAAATGGACGAGCATCCTTGCGTAAAATGCGGAACTTATGCGTGCATATAGCCCATTTATGAGACATTCAATGAACCTTTTTTTATTTTTTATAATTCATTCAGATTAAACATTTTAATGACTGTCTGCAGACTGTCATCTTTAGTTGTCTGTTCACAAACATGATCTCTGTTTGAAACAAACAAAAAATGCGATTCTTACATTATCCAGAATTGTGCAGGTCTATTTTAAAGTTAATCTGGTGAACTTTTGAGAGTTCAAAATTAAGAGCTCCAACGCATGTTCAGTGTGCAAAATTGAACAAACAAAAAGTCAGTGAACTTTAAAGGGGACTCTTGGAAATCAACCAAGCCATTAAACCAGCAAAAGGTTCGAGAGGTACTGCAAACGAACATATTCATCAGTTATGCACCATATGCAATATTATATTGCATCATTATATTAAGTTTACTCAAAATAAGTTTGTAGATCTACACAAATAAGTTTTTTTTCCCCTTGATTAGAGAGATAGAAGAGCAGATACTGTTATTATCACAGCGTTGGTTTGGGCTGCACGGTTGGCTTACACACCACAACACAAATACAAACTCAGGAGTCAGGACCAACACTTGTTTAGGACAACCACTGAAAAAAATACTACGGAAAAGAATGTGTGACACTTCAAAGTTGATTGATAATTGTCATGCGCTGCCAAGGAAGAGAGGGAAGAGTTTAGAAGTGAGTTGAAGGAGAGCAGCAGTATACAAACTGAACACCAGCTACTGTTAAGGCCCCGATATACTCACGGCAAAGTCATTTCTCGTTCTTTGCTTTGGGGTAAAAAGAAGTTTGAAATACGTGAGCAGCGATATACTGTTAGCGAACGTCTGATGCTGCCCAGGCTGCTAAAAGAGTGGTGTTTGCATAATTATGTTAATATGTGCTCATTTCTTTCATGGCAAAATAAACAACAAAATGACAGTGATGAGAAAACGGTAGTTAAGAAAGCATCTGATCATAGCGATGTGGAAGTTTACTCGAGCTCTGCAATTCGCCACTTTGTCACGTATGTTTATTTACCACTTAATACAATAGATTGTTTAAAAGCAAGCATCTTTACAGAATTAATCATTCAATTACAACAACATTTTCCACTATAAAGCAGCTCGCCAATGTTCATGTATTTTACTCGCAGGCATTCAAACTCGAGAAACTGAACGGAAGAAATGAACTGGCAAAGATTTCCACGTCAAAGAAGGCGGAGCCTCAGAACACACCTACCAATTACGTAATCACCACGGACTAATGGTAGTGAATGCGTTTACTAACCATGGGTGCGTTTCCCGAAAGCATCGTTAGCCATTTATGATCGCAAGTTCCGTCGTTATCAGCATAGTTCAACGAGTCGTGTTTACCGAAACCATTGTTCCAACGAACATTCGCAAACAGCATCGCAAAGTTGTGTGGTTTGAACGGCAGCTCTCGACCTGTGGTTAGAGGTATAGTTTCTATATTGCATGACATTTGGACGTAATAATTTCTAATTGTGAGCAAAATAAGCAAGATGATATTCAGTACAACTGGTGCCTTAAATTTAGAATACGTACAAATGTAATTTACAGCTTTTAGTTTGTGAAAAGATTTAAAGTACCATGTTTGAAGACTGCGCATTTGCGAACATGCTCTACTATGTAAGAATGAGCCAAATATTGAGTCTGGTAATAAAGCAAAAAAAACTGAGAACAATTAGAAAATGTCCTCAGATGACATGTAATGTCTGTAATTTATATTCAAAAATCTAGCATTAATTTGATCTCAAACAGTTTCATTAAAAATAGTTATTACTCCACCACGTGCGAAACCAACGTGGCTGAACAACGATACTTTGCGACAATGGGTTTCGGGAAACAGCCTTGACTAGCTAGTTGATTTCTCCAACGATGCATCGTACTATGGTAGTGAAGTTACATCGTTGTACGGGAAACGCACCTCTAAAAGTTCGCTTTTGCATGCTGTTTAAAACTCCTGAAAGGAAAATCCTCTGATTTTCTTCGAAATGACGTAACACAAGTTCTTTGATTTGGCTTTCAGTATATCAGGGCCTTTAGTGCCTGTTGGACAAGAGTTATTTAATAAAGTAGTTTAAATTATACACACCTTGTAACCGTGTTATTATTTTACTCTTAGCCTGGTGGAGACTGAGATTCCACTGGGTCCCGGTAAGTTAACTGTAATATTTTTAAGCTATAGATATTGATAAGAACTGTTGTTGTTGAGTAGACATTTTTAAACAACAACAGTTCTTATCAATATCTATAGCTTAAAAATATTACAGTTAACTTACCGGGACCCAGTGGAATCTCAGTCTCCACCAGGCTAAGAGTAAAATAATAACACGGTTACAAGGTGTGTATAATTTAAACTACTTTATTAAATAACTCTTACTTTGAAATGCATTCAAAGTAATTTTTTGTTGGTCTTTTTACACACGGCAGCAAAATCATGCTCCAATTTACTACATTGACTTCATATTCCAGACGTCTAATAGTTTACTTGAGACAAGAAGCAGAAAAATGCTTAACATCAAGCCCTGATAACCTCAATAATACTGTAAACGAATCCTCCCACAAGACAAGTGGACACTCACATTTGGTGGTGCGTGCGTAGTAACAAATTATGAATTTAAACATGCAAAGAGAACATGCAAATGTCTGAAATGCAAAAAACATGCTTTGAGAATCCTGAGCAGGATGCAGGATGTAAAAAAAATAAATAAATACAGTGCTGAGAAAAATAGAGACATTAATGGATGGAGATAGTAAACGTGTGTGTGAGAGGGACTTAATCAATCTCACTGTTGTCTTAGGATGGAGCCAAGGGAAGCACCAAGGATGTCTGGTGGTTATAATCACCTGTCAGACGTTTACACGTGCAGACAATTTACAGAACACTATGCTAACCACTCAGACACCATGTGAGATCACAGAGCAAATGTGCACTAGCACCCATAATTACAGCCTATTTTAAAGAGATTGTTGCTCGTACTTTCAACAGCCCACATCTAGGAGCAAAGTAAAAGTTATTTGGAAAAAAGATATAGAGGTCAAGCACAAGCAATTTCCTAATTAAAACAGCAATATAATGGAAAAAAAGAAACCCAGCTGAGATTGCTTTTCCATTATATTATTTTTCCATTGGGGAGGTGCTGTGTGTGTGTAAATGTTATTTTTCTAGACCACTTCCTATTGGGAACTTAAACCGCTGAATTCTTCAGAATTCCAGCTTCCCGTGATGAGATCTTATATGCACAGGGCAATAATCCTGACAATTGAAAAAGGTAAAATACAGTTATTTTTAGAAAAATATACTGTTCACTGTAAAAATAAATATGCCTTATCTAATCAATAGAATTGTGGCAACAGATTACAAGCAATATTATTAATTAAATTTAACAAATTAGAATTGAGTAATAATTAATCAAATTATTCCTTAAAAGTTAACCATTTAAAATGAGTAAAGTTTACACCAAAAAAATTTAACAAAAATATCTCACTAACAGACAGACCTCAAATATTAATTAAGAAATATTTATTTTATATTGCCAACATTGAAGACACCTGATGTTAACAAGCAGAATCACTGAAGGAGAAAACCGTCATTTTAAAACAAACCTAACACAAACGCCGAACACCGTAATGGTGACTTAAATTTATGTTTTTTTTTGGTTGTTGTTGTAAGTTTTTACTCATTTTAAATGGTTAACTTTTAAGGAATAATTTGATTAATTATTACTCAATTCTAATTTGTTACATTTAATTAAGAATAATGCTTGTAATCTGTTGCCACTATTTTTTTTTTATTAGATAAAGCATTTTCATTTTTACAGTGTTTGCTAAGACAACATTTACTATAACTACTTCTCAAACTTCATTCAAACCCCTGACCCCAAGTATTAAACGTATGTAACTCATCCCTATAGCTACATGGATGATAGCTTAAAGTGTGTGGCTTATTAAAGAAAACTATCATAAAACTATCATCATACAAACCAGCTGGAAATGACTAAAATCTCCATGGCAACCACCCAGATAGTGGCATGTTTTGAAAGCACCACGTATTTTTTTCATAAAAAGTAAAAATTTACAGTGAGCTTTGGTTTTTGCAAGTGTGGCCTTATTCAGCACACATAAACCCACAAGTCTACAGAATCAAACCCATGGAGCGGAACACCATTCATTTAGGACAAAATCCCATGAGAAGGGTCAACTCAGTCCACAAACTATGTTAGAGGAACTGGCCACCAGTTAAATTTAGAGACTTAATCCATCAGTGCAGACAGGTGTCTAAATAGTCTCTAGTGAATTGCCCTTTCTGCCTAAAATGAGATAATGGAGCCATCAGCTGATGAATTAGAGGCGAGTAGTGCGTAGGAGATACACACACACACACACACACACACACACACACACACACACAAACAAACCTAGGTGGCAACAGCAATATTGTGACTGACCGTGTTGTGAGCCATCACTGATAGCACCCTTTCCATCTCAATGAGACTCTAAGGATAGTTCACCCAAAAATGAATTATCTATCATTATTTACTTATGTACATTATACTTATTCCAAACTGCATGACCTTCTTTCTTCTGCGGAACACAAAAGACAATATTTAGAAAAATATCAAAGCATTTTTCTCCCATACAATAAGTCAATGGGTATAATGCTGTTTTGTGTCATTGTATGGGCAAAAAAATAGTGGGCAAAAAAAAAAAAGTTTAATTCTACCCAATATCTTCTTTTATGTTTCATAGAAAACCCAAAGTCGTGTGTGAGAACATGACAGAATATTCTTTTTTTATTGAACTCTCCCATTAATTGCACAAACAAAATGTTCCGTTTCTATACGTTTTCCGTCAAAAGTTCACCGCAGACTAAGGGGAAAAACCAAATGTGAAACTAGAGAGCCAGTAACATTATCAATCACTGATGAAAGAGAGAGTGGAAAGGGCACAAGGAAAGAACTAGAACACAAGAAGAGGTGAAAACATGCACAAAACAATACATCACCCTCATGCTAATCGCACTAATGCAGGAGTGATTTAATGGACCACACCAATCAATCATCCTACAAAAAGAGGACAACATCATACGAGTTTGAGCATGCAGATGTCACAACACAAGCTGGAGTATGGGGAATTTATACTAACCAGCCGTAACATCAGCTGCAGGATATTGCGCAAGTATGGTAGTGCAAATCCAAAAACACTGGTATAGAGCTATATGACATTTTGTTCAGCATTTAAACTAATGCTGAACAAATGGTTTCCTTCCACTTTTTCTGTTCTGGTCTCACCAAAGTAATTCCCTGTGAACTGATTACAAATCTCTCTTGTCCTCTAACCCTTGAGAATGGACTGAATAGCAATCGTAAACATACACAGGCTAATAAAGTTTGGCTTGGATGTATTAAAAACAGCTGTACAAGTTTCAAATTAGGCAAACACGGTCTTCCTGCTGTTTCACTCTTGAAATCCTTCCTCTATCTACACCATTTCCCCATTCCTCCATTTCATTCACCTTCCCTCGCTGTCCATTGCTTGCTTCCTAAATGTTGCTCCTTATAAAATACATTTGTGTTTAACATTCCAATGTATTTAATAATGCATTTGTGTGTGGATGCGTGATATATCGGCCCCCATATCGGTGTCGGCCAATATGTTAGCATTATCGGCCCGATAATAAAGATTTTCCGATATATTAAAGCCAATATATTAAGTATCAGCTGAGACACTTCAGATGTGCAAAAACTTCACACCATGATGTTTTTGAATTGCTTGAAACATTGATTGTGCATGTGCAGCGCAAGTCTGCAATAAAATTATAATGAGAGCCTCATTATGGTTGTGTGATTGGGGCTTGAGATGTTGTTTTTGTAATCAGGCACTCAATTAAGTAAAAATTTGGATTTAAATTTATCGGCCAATATATCGGTTATTAGCTTTCATTTTTTTTAAGAATTATCTTTAAGGTTATCATTATCGCTGCATCCCTACATTTGTGTTATTTACTATTAAGCCACATTTACTTACACTTAAACCTTAAAAAATTACAACAAAGTTTTGTAAAAACTTTCAAACTTACAACCAACCACTAAACTGAAGATTGTGAGATGAGCACAAAGATGTTACGTTATTATATGCATAAATAAAAATGAAATATGCCGCAAGCATCAGTTCAATAAACAATAACAAAAGAACAATGGATCTAGAGCTGTGTAATAATTTACAATAACAGTATATTATGCATAATTACAAGCAACTAACCTTAAACCAAACCCTAACCCTAATTATATGTTGATAATTAATATTACTCAGTGCTTAAATGTATGAACACTGAAACAGGGGCACTTTAAAATAAAGCCTAACCCAAAGTAGTTTTGCCACCTGGAAAAATTGAGCAAACAACATTATTGAAGTACAAAAATAAGACAAAACAAATATTACTAAATATAGAACCAAATACTGCATAAATAAACTTGGATGCAACTTGGTTTTAGCAACAACAACAAAAAATGTTATGATAGGCAAGCATATAAATGTGAAAAACGGATATCACAGTATTAGCGACATCCTGTTTCGTTAACCCGGAAAATGTGTAATTTTTAAATAGAGCCAGACCAATATATCGGCAGGCCGATATTATCGGCCGATATTAGGCATTTTCCAAACTATCGGTATCTGCAGTTATAATGGCCGATAAATGAATATTTCAACAATAAAATTAAAATGGACGAAACACGCTTGAACCATGTCATGAGTGTTGGAGTTGTATAGTTTGTCCACCAGAGGGCACTCTACACCGTTCCTGTTGGCAACACTCGTTGAGTTGGTCACGATACATACATTGCTTGAATAACAATTAAAAGAACATCCCCATCAGTTCTCTAAACTCAAATAAGCATGACAAAATTTGTGACTATCATGTCCAGTTTAAAAAAATAAAATAAAAAATATCGGCCGATATATCGGAATATCGGATTTTAAAACCCAAAAATATTTGTATCGGTATCGGCCTTCAAAAACCTTTATCGGTCGGGCTCTATTATCAAACATGAAAAAAAGATACAAAGCACTGAGCTGCACTATCCCCCAACACCCCCACACCAGACAGCCTCCACAACTCCAGTGACTGAACCACAAGAGAGAGGCTGAATCAGAATCTACCTATCAGAAACAGTCAGGGCTATACTATTTCCATCTATGAGGTCTTCTTAGGTGGCAATATACGTTTATAAATAGAAATGATAATAAATGCAACAATTATGGAGTGTTAGCGAGCTTTAATTTACCCAAGGCTAATTTGAAAGCACAGAAGGGTCGATGACACCTACATAAAACGCCTCTTTCACCAGTTTGCAGCGCTATGAATGTGTGTCAATCAATACGCGCTAAGTTTGCTGTGCATGGCCTGCTCTGTAGTGGGCTGATGAACAACTGCTCCCCATGCACAAAAGTCATGCTATTTAATCTTATTACAATTCAATAACTATGCAACAATCACTGCTCTCCTTTTGAAAGCAAACGTTCACATTTCAGCAGCAAAACCAAGCCTTGTGAAGAGAAATCTGGTTGTATAGTGAAGTCCATCCAAAAATGTAAATATTTCACCATTCATGCATTTTTTATCCATACAATGAATGTGAATGGTTTCTAAATTGAAACGCACTTTGTGTTCTGGCAAGAAAAGAAAGCCATACAGGTTTGGTATAAAGTGAGGTTGAACCCTATAAATACTATTAATTTCTAAGGCCTCTAAACAGTCACGATCAAAACTGTTGGACACATACTACTACTACTGCACATGCCCTCTGCCCTCTGATTGATTTTTCATACCTGATTCATGTCCAACTTCAGGACATGTGACTTTTTGCTGTGAAAACTTTAATACTTTTTATAGAACGCAAACGCAACAATAATTGTCGTTAGCAATACTTTAAGATAACCAGTTACTGGACTGAAGGAACCTAGGCGTACTTGTTAATACATGCATCTTTTTTTTTTAATCGTGTTAAAATGTATGCATAATATGTATTTATTTATGATTAACACCATATCAGCAGCAATGGCTGGCAATCAACAGTATTTCAATAATTAAAAATAAAGAATTATGATAACAATATCACTTCAATACATTGTTTACAATAATTTAACAATTTCGTCTTAAAAAAACAATTAACAAAAACATGCAAATATACCAATAACAACAACAGTAATAACAAAAATAACGTATAATCTTTCAATTTAAAATATGATAGAAATTCTACAATTATTCAATGAGAAACCTTTAAAAATGTCTCTATGCATAAAATCCGAAGGAAAGTTTATCTCTCGATCATCATTGAATTGCGTTGCGTTGTGTTTTGTCCCAAGCTTAAAAATACAGAGCTTTGGTCATAAAACTAGCATTTATACATATCTATGTTATTAAAACTAGTATTTATACATATATATCATATACAATCTTATTAAGACAATATTGACAGCTGGAGAGTGACATCTAATATTTATTTTATGCAAGTAGCCTGATGTAATGAAAATCTAATTTAATATACAACAAGCTAAAGGACAATGAGCTTGTTTTTGGCCATATAAATAACATATGCACCAAATTGCATGTTATTGCTCAGTTTGGACTTCCAGATAAAATGTAGGTGTTTTTTCCCTTCTGGAGTGTGAGCTCTATCATAGTAGGCCATAAAAGCTTGATGTATTTGATGGAAAATATGCAAACCGTTTTGTCTAAAAGTTAAACAAAATGTTCCATCTTTAAAAAATTGATTTTGACAATTATTTCAGATGCTAGGGGGGTCGTGCCTGCATTGTGGAAGTAGCCTACTAACTGTGTCATATGTCAAATCAACATCAAAACAGGGTAACCTGACTGAAACACCTCTGTTAAAGCCTTAAATGTAGCCTTAGATACACGGGAACCAGAAAGCCCGTGGGTTTCCTCTCGTCCTGATGGTGTGAGCCGTGACATGTAAGCAGAACTGAAGGCACAACTGAGAGGATTGCTGGGTTACTCATCAAACTCAGCGCACGTACATGGTCGCCCACGACTCGACTATCCATCTACTCTGCGTCTATAAGGCCTATTCTGCGCGCGTTCACACAGAGAGGTGTTAAAATGAGTTTTAGTAACATTCAACCCCACTGTTTGCTGCAACAGGAAACGTCGAGGCCTTTTCTGAAAGTTGAGGAAGTGCGAGTGTAACGTTAGTGATGAGCAGGAATTTCTCGCCCTGGGTGCGACAGACTTTTCGGTCGGACAGTGGAGAGGAAAATAATGAAGAGTGCTCGTTTACATCCATGCAGTGTTATAATAACCTGTCGTAGTAAATGCTTGTTATTGTAGAGAATGAATATGACCAGCCGCAGCGAGCACTGCAAAATATATCTCAGTCACACAACTTGAGTCCTCAAACAACAAGATAACATCAGATCGCGGCAGACAACACGAGCAGTTAAAGCAACTATGCCGCACTCCCACGCATAACTTCAAGATTTCAGTTGCAATTGCTTTTCTAGGCTGTACAAGAAGGGCTGTGGATTTATGGTATAGCGTGCTGGACAGTCACCCCACCCTGGGTGAAGTACACAAGACGTCCAGTGATCATGTTTTTAAAAGCGCTTGTTTCGAGTGCCGATGCATATCCTGTAAGCTACACAGATCACTCAAATAGACTAATAGGTTTCCCAAGACATCCCTTCAGCCTCTGAGGTTTGGTGCGACTGTTCATCATAGGATGGGCTGTGAGAATATGATATCGTGACTTCAAAATTAGAAGTCAGAGCAGCAATTGAACCTGCGCTGAAAACTGCCTCTTACCTGGTCCCCGCCTTGTCGCCCATCTCCGCAGGCCTTTTTCCTTTAATAAGGGGAAGATGCTTTGTAACGGGTATTTAACTAAGCCGAGACTTCGAATAAAGCGTCCCTCCTTTTCTCAATCACTGCCACTCTCGCTGGCGGTTCGCAGGGTAGTTTCCTCAGCCCAGAGACGGAAGCCTCTCGCCCCACTCCGCTCGCTGCCGCTTCAGACACCAAGCGACTGGGCTTTGGCCTCAGAGTTTGATGAGCACCGCGAGTAGCCAATCAAATGCGGAGAAAAATGGAACGTCATCCTCGGGTCACGAAGCACTCCCTCTTTGCCCAAGGGGCTACCACCAATCAGAAATGTCTGTAAGAACGAACGTGTGATGCTTAGTACAGTAAGAGGAAAAACTATAACATATTTACGTTACGTGTCTCATGTGGCGTATCCAAGAGTCTGTCTTTGGAGAAAGTACGAACATTATGTTTGCATTATAACTGACAGGATTTGGAAGGCTTTTGCATTTTCAACTAAATAACAACCGTAAATGTTATCTCTGAAGGGACACCACTGAAAATGAAAAATTATGAGAATAAACAGGAGAGCAACAGACTGTAATGGACTGGGAACCGATAGTTAATTTTCTCCAAGACAAACTAATATAGAGTTCATTTATGACTGCACATGACTCCCATTTAATTTCAGTATGTCACTAATGTCATTATCAAGAAGAAGAAAAATCCCATGATGGCATTATGTAACGTAACCATGAACTCAAACGTGTATACAATAGAGCATTGCGCCATCTAGCGACTTAATGGTACATAAAATACACATATGAATCAGAATCAGGACATTTTAGTTTGTGATAAAATTGAAAATCATGGATTTATAGTCTAACCTTTGATTATTTAAGGACCATGGTAGACCGTATAGCCTGTTTGCCCTGAACTTAACTTCTGAATGCCTTTCTGAGGCCTTTATTATAATTTTTTTTTGCATTTTTTGCTTATTTTGAAAAAAGAACTCTATATAAGCTTCAAACACGTTTGTTTCAAAACATCATGTACTCTTTAGTCTATGCCTTTTATTATCATTGGGTGCCAGGGCAAAATCAATCATTAAACCTTTTATCCTTTAGTTTTAGTTAAGGATCTGTGGCTTATTGTGTACCAAATCATACACCCATTTTTTAATACAATATTCTAGATATT
The DNA here is from genome assembly GCF_016745375.1 of Pimephales promelas. Next base: position 5,982,740 of record NW_024121111.1, on the reverse strand, counting down.
GTTTAGTAATCCACATTCAATAAGGTCCGGTTTCTACCTCATGTTCTTGGTCTAAATACAGTCATACAAAACAAATAAAAATGTTTCAATTTAATTGCAAACTTCAAACATATAAAATGAAAATCATAGATACAGATAAGTGCAGATTTATCATCAGCATTGTTTCTTACTTTATATTCAACAAAAATAAGGATCAGACTAGGAATGCACCATATTGTGACCATTTTGGACAGTATTATCCCCCCCCCCCCCCCCCCCCCAATACTAACATTATACTTTTTATGCCATATTTCAATAGTGCTAAGTTCTCGTCTGCTTCACATTGTAACATTTTGACCACATTTTACAAAATTCAGTATTTCTATTTTGGTACATTCCTAGATCACACAACAGTTAATATACAAGAAAGATGATATAAATATCTTTCCTATATCGATCTTGTATGTGCTAATATCATATAGTATAGTAAACAACATATAGCACACACCCCTGCAACAGGACTAACTGACGTGCTGGTGGCAATTGCTCTTTTGCACTGATTTTTTTCCTAAACTGGACAAGGAAGAGAAAGCTTGGTTCAGCATGAAATGTCTGATATCGGTGCACAGTGTACAAAACTGTGACACATTTCCACATGCAACATATTACAATCATAAACAATATCTACTCAGTGTCAACCATATACAAAGCTACACACTCAGGAACCTCTTAAACAAAAAGAAAAATATAGGACAGGGATTTACATATACAGAAAGAGTATTACTTGTTTAAATGCCTTTTGTTATACAATTGGTAAAAATGATAAAAACATGGGCTAGGAAGACACTGGGCTACCATGATGAAGTGAGAGCTTCATATGTGCACATGCACTCACACACTCACACACACACACACACACACAAAGCTGGAGGTAAGAAACTGTGGTAGTAAGGGTACATTTACACAACAACGACGTACTAAACACGGAAAAGTTTTTCCTTTGTGTTTTTTGCGTACATGCGAAAAACGCATCCCCGTATACATGGATCTGCTAAAACGACCAAAAACACTGTATTATACATGCCAGGCCAGTAGTTGGCGATGTCACTTTGCAAGGAAACACTACGCACGCACCTATAGACTGAACACGTAATACGCATGCGCATGGTGTCAACGTTTTCACAAATTAGTGATTTTGTAGTTTACATGGAGGCAATAACATTTCGTTTTTCTTACCACGACTGTTGTAGTGTTGATGAATGGCCAAAACGCATAATAAGTTTTCCGTTTTTAGGTGAAAACGGTGTTGTGTAAATACCCCTTAGTCTCTCGCCAACAGTACAAAAAAATTCCACCTTCATTAAAACAACATCTGGCTATGAAAGACCACCAGTGTATTCCGTATCTACTGTACTTCAATGGGGGAGAAATAGGTATTATAGTCATAATTAATCAAACACACGAAAATGAGTCTATTCATCATCATCATATTCATCATCATCCTCTTCCTCGTCTTCCTCCTCCTCATCATCTTCATCATCCATATTGCTCTTCGCCATTGGTTTTGGAGCCATACAATTCCCCATCATTCCCATGGCCATGGGCATGGGCATGGACACACCCCCAACCTTGCCTTTCGTCTTGTAGTCTGCAACGTCCTGCACAAAAAAGTAAATATTGTTATATTGTGGTAAAACACTGGAATTGGGATATGTTGCATGGTGGAAAACTATAAAAGCATCTAGATGGAGACGTGCCTTTTGATACTTGTCCTTCAGCTTGTTGGCCTTTATCAGGTAGGGTTGCTTGTTGGAATCTGTGAGGCTGTTCCACTGTTCTCCCAGTTTTTTGGCCACATCTCCAATACCCAGGCTGGGATACTGAGCCTTGATTTGTGGACGATGATCCGAGCAGAATAAGAAAAACCCAGAGCTGATGATCACAAAATAAAATTAGTCATCAAAAATTGAAAGACAATGATTCATGAGCAATGATAACACTTATTTATGGTGTAAATAAAATCAATTAATTTGTTACATTTTAATTGAAAAATAATAATTACACAATAATTAAACACCAGAATATAATAATATATTTGACAGGATAGCAATGATAGCCATATACAGCATCAAATCAACAAAATACCCTTCATAATAACAATTTTTGAAATATTGAGGTAATTCAGTGTGGGATGTCTACTCACGGTGGTCTCTTGGGTGCATTGGGATCCTTCTTTTTGCCTCTCTTTCCTCCAGGCATGTAGTGCATCATCTCTTGATCATATCGCACCTTATCCTGTTTGGCCATGTCGTCGAATCTGGCTTTCTCTTTATCGGACATCGCCTATGCAACAAATCAAGAGAATTTACCACTGCTTTGGTAATATTTGAAAATAATATTAGAAAATCTCATTGCAAATCTAACCTTCCATCTCCCAGAGCATCTTTTGGAGAATTCTGAAAAGCTGACTGGAATCTCAGGGCTTTTCTTCTTGTGCTCCTCACGGCATGTCTGGACGAAGTAGGCATAAGAAGACATCTTGCCCTTGGGCTTCCTGGGGTCCCCTTTTGCCATTTTCGTTAAAGGAGAGGGGCTTAATTCTGCTGCTGTATTTTTTTTTTATCTAAAATAATAGGAACAAAGAGTATTAAGTTTAACACAACATAAAATTAGAATATTACCTTTTCTGCCAGGTGTGGCTATTAATAACTAGTCAAAACACAACACGACTCAGTCCTCACTCATGATTGTGCTTTTGTATTTTAGATGGTACAACATTTCTAAACCCAGTGGGGTGCAGGGCTTATTAAACTAAGATGATACACAAAGGGAATTCCAGACCCGTCCTTCTTTCGTGGGGGATGTGAACTGATTATTAATGAGACTGATTGGTGTTCACGGCCCGTTTTGGGGAAATATAATGCGCCACCACCATATTCTTTTGTGGCTACTGTGCAATAATAATAATTAGCAACACACATTTTATCGATTGTTTTTATTGCAAGCAAAAGTTTGGACGACTCTAGTCTAATGCACATGAATTACCTTCATACACAGTCTAAGTTAGGCTATATGTAGTAGCCTATCAAAGTGGCTACTAAAAACAGAAAGGCCATCAGCTAAAATTATTCAACATCCTTCACATGAATGCATCCTCATGACAGAAAGTGTTCTTTATTTTGATAAATCTTGCATACCTTATTAATATTTTATTTTGAACTCAAGTACTGTTCTTGGTTTAAAACTATGCATTCCAGCGTTCTGCCCGCGTGCAAGCATATAGAGCGGTATATATAGTAACTGGTATAAGCCCTGCCTTGCGCTGCTGTTCTTCATTCATTAAAATGGCTTCTTTGCGGAGCGAGCAAACAGATGGGTTCACCGTGCAACAAAGCAATACACACCCCCTCGGGTTTAAAAGACGATTCCAGCGATTCAGTGTCTTTAATTAAGAGAAAAACATATTCATCAACTAAAACAGATGTAGTACTTTTAGTTTCAAACGGCTGTAAAAGGCTGTCAGATCGTATTTTGTTGTATTTAACTGTTTTTCTAAGTTGAGCCCTAGCTGTCGCTTGGCGCAGTGCTGCCTTAACAAAGACCACTGCCAGCCATTGCCTATGCGATTATATCCAGCGCAACTGTCAAGCTGGAAAAGATGATAAATCACAATATAATGTCTTTATTTCAATGCAGAGGGTTAGAGATAGCCATTTGAGGGCGAAAGCGAAAAGAATGCGTAATTTGAAGGTAAAATATACGTTTTCTGTCTAAAAAAATATCCCGTCCTTGCTTCGTGAAGGAATAGCTGCTCGTCAATGGTCTCAATCGCCAGCCATTTTAATACACGGCAAGCGCGTTTGTTTAAGTTGGAAAGGGAAAACTGCAACAACATGTTTCCAGCGCGCATAAAGATTCGTATTTTACATCGGAAGATAGAGAGTAAAGAATCATTGCATAAGCGAAGGACCTCGCGGACAAAATATTACATTACGTGGAGATGTCATCGAAATCGGTATGTATAGAAGAAGGCAGGGTGGTTCATAGACAGGACAGAGCGAGCCATATTCAGCAGCGCATCGCGTGAAGAAAACAGTCCGAGAAAAATCAGTAGGCTATAATAACTTTTAACTTTACAGTGAAAAGAAAAGAAAACACCATCAGTGATATTGACAGTAATACATATCTGATAAATTAGGTTTGACCTCTATTAAAAACATTTTTATTTTATTTCCACACATTTCTGTGATTTATTAGAAAGACAAAAATTGGCAAACAAACTGCAAATATACACAACTCCTTGACCTTCACAAATGAACAAATTTATATACATTTAAAAAAAATCAAATTTCTTCTGCTTTAAATAAATAAATGTTAGTTTCACATTCTATTTGTATAAATGTGTATAAAATGAAATATTTAGCTAAATATGAAAGAAGTAAGTTGTGTTAAATATTAGACAGTTTTCCGTACCTGTGTTGTTGAGTTGATTGAAATCTCGCCACTGTCTTCCCTTCTCTCTCCTCTTTAAACCCCATGCACTCAGCCTCGCGCTAGCTCAACACGAGACCGGTCTGATTGGCTAGGCAGTCTCGCCGATTCAAAACAACCTCCATTCCTCGCCATTGGGCCGCGCTACATGCACATCTAGCGGCTCTTCTTCCAGATTGGTCCTGTCGTGTGTTTTCGTATGCCCAGCCTCTTTACTTTTGAGGATGCTTCAATATAGCTTACATAGAAAAAACTCTGGGCTTAAGTTTGTACATTTTCATGTTAAAGTTAAGGTTTATCGACATGTATTTAGATGATTAGTGAGCTTGAAATGAATAAACATCACGTTCTCGTACTTTCCATCTTTGGCTCTTGATTTTTTATTTCTTTTATTTCTGCTTTAAATCTACCGTAATTCTGGTTTCCACCAAAATATCATCAAATTAGTCTACTTAAAAAATAATGGATTATAGTCCTGCAAGGATCTGGACCAAAATGCTTTGCACAGCTGTAGATATAATGTCAAAATAACAATAAATTACTTAATAATTACATTCATGAATCATTTTGAAAATGAACACATCATGTGCATAAAATCGACAACCATGTAGGCCTAGGCCTAGAACAAACCAGGCTGAAATCGGGTGTTTGGTAGTGCCACAAGTATGGGATCAATAACACGTTTTTCTCACATCTTTGTATATTGCACACATTCTGTTCTATAGCCTATCAATTTTGCATCTGCAGTGGCAGATGTGGGGACACTGCAGGCTTCTTAGCTGAAGGTCCCCTTTTTTATATAAATAAAGATATTTTGGGGGAATGCTTGAACTCGTATATGGTCACACTTTAGATCACACTACAAGATTAGGGTCCAATTCTCACTATCAACGACTTTTGCCTCAATAAACTAGTTAAGTGCTAGTTAATAGTGAGAATAGGACCTATTATACATAAAGCAGCCTACAAGAGCAAAGCATTTTGGGATGCACCTGGGATAATCTTGTCCTGTTATGGGTCCATGTGTACATTCTTTGCTATATTTATAAGCAGTCCTGGGTAGATTACTTACAAATAACTTACAAATCAGTTACTGATTCCAAAATTGTAGTTAGTAAGGTAATCCAGATTACTCATTTTAGGTAGGCTAATATATTCAGACTACTTTTTGATTACTTTTTTCGACTATACTTTTAACATAACTTGTTTATCACACTGATTTGGATAGGGTAATCTTGTATCATTTTGATATAGAAATATAAAGACATAAAATATATTCCATTATTTGTTTTCAACAACATAAAGTGTATTAATATTACATTACATCAGGGTTTCCCAGACTGGTTTTAGTAAGTTTACTGTTTTTCTGAATTGCTAAAACTCTAAACTTGACACACTCATAAAACACATGTATCACTGTGATACTTTTGTATCGCAAAACAGTAACCACACGACGCAAAAGTTAAACACAACTACTTTTATTACATTTAAAAGAGAAGAAAAGAAGAGAAAGTGTAAAGAACCAAATCGCTTACCACAGCTATGCAGACAACACAGCTCTACTTAGCCCTACACTGTAAAAAAATATTTTCAAGATTTGTTATCACAACATATTTTCTTTTGTCAAATCAACTTTATAATAATTTATTTAGTTGAGATGATTAAATTAATTGTATTAACTCACTTTCCACTTTCCAGTTCAATCAACTTAAAATTTTAACGCAACCAAGGTTTACTTACTTTTTTAAGTTAAACCAACAATATTTTTATAGTGTAGTAATCACAACATTTTTTCTTTTGTCAAATTAACTTAAATAATTTATTTAGTTCAGATAACATATAATTTTGAGTTTCTGATTATTAAATCATTCTCCTTCATTGTATTAACTCACTTTTTCCAGTTCAATGAACTTAAATTTTTAAGGCAACCAGGTTACTTACTTTTTTAAGTTAAACCATCAAAAAAAAATTTACAGTGTATCTATCGCCTAATGACTACAGCCCTGTTGACTCCCTGTGCCAATGTATTGATGAAGAAAACAGTTGGATGTGCCAAAACTTTCTTCAGTTAATCAAAGACAGAACTGAAGTCAATGCATTTGGAAATAAAGATGAAGTTCTCAAGGTGAATGCATACCTTCAGTCTAGGGGTCAAACAACTAAAAATCAAGTCAGAAATCTTGGTGTGTCTCTAGAGCCAGACCTTAGATTCAGTAGTCACCTAAATCAGCATACTATCACCTGAAAAATATTGCAAGAATTTAGATGCTTTATTGTTTCCAGTCAAGACTTAGAGAAATGTGTGCATGCTTTCATCACCATGGTGGATTATTGTAATGGACTCCTCACTGGCCCTCCTAAAAAGACCATAAGACAGTTGCAGCTCATACAGAACGCTGCTGCCAGGATTCTGAGCAGGACCAGAAAATATGAACATATCACACCAGTCCTCAAGTCTTTACACTGGCTCCCAGTTACATTTTGGATTGATTTTAAAGTATTATTACTGGTATATAAATCATTCAATGGGCTAGGACCTCAATATATTGGAGATATGCTAACTGAATATAAAACAGATCACTTATCATTTGGATCACATCAGCTAGAAAATACCAAGGGTTTACTCAAAGCATGGTGAGTCCGCTTTTAGCTATTTTGCCAGCCGCAGCTGGAACCAACACAATGTTGTCATCCCTGCAGCATTCTATACAGATATTGGGTTAACCTTATAGGTCACGTTCCGTTTTTCTGACTGTTCAAAAATTTAGATTTTTCTCCACTGTGATGCGACTTCCTTAAACTCTTTCAAATCTAAAAATAGTATTTTATTTTATGTTTGCTTTGTAATTTTTTCTTGTTTGCATAAAATGTAGTGCAAAAAGGGGATGTACTCTATATGATCTCTAATGCACCAATTATTATGCACCCATTTTAAATGGGATGTTGTTTCTGCAAGCATACCACAATGAACACTGGATGAGTCAATGTGTCTCTTTTAATTTGGATAACATTTATGTTTTAATGACTTGCTGTACTGCAGAGATGCAACATAAGTGATTTCAACTCTTGAATGAAGTTGACTAGTTATAATCTTTGACAAGTCAATATTCGGAGTTAGCGACTGACAATTAGGCTAACAATACAGTGTCGATATAGCCTACAGCGTTGCACATTCTAGTCACAAATAACAATCCAAAATATAGCCTAACTTTAAACTAAGTGTCTGAAAATAGCAAAATAGATATAGACCTGAAATTACTTCCTACATTTAAGAATCTGCAGGATTTTAACTGAATTTCATTTTTGTCCAAACAGCCTAGTTTTGTTTGTACTTTAGCCTACTGTTAACTGGTGGAGCTTCACCTCTGAATTGCTATTATTTTCCCTTAAAAAAAAGTTCAACTAATTTCTTTATGGTAAAACTTTAATTAGCAAACAATTCCTGGGTGCACATTAACAGATAGGTCTACAGAAACCAGATATCCATGTGTCATCCCACAAAACATAAATTATTAACTGAAGTCAATTGTGCAAGACATTTAATTATTCAGAGATGCACAATTATCCTAATTCAGTCATTCCAATCGAATAGCCAATTGCACGAGAGAAGGTCATCTTATCTCCTCGTGCAGCCCTTCACGAACTGTAAACACACTCTTATCACGCGTATTCAGCCGGTCACAAAGTTCACTTGAGGCTTATTTTCTCATATTCATTTGAAACTAAAAATAAGAAAAATCGTTCGTTTAGATTGTTGTTTTGAAACTGTGGATTTCAGCGTGCGCTCTAAGTAAAAAAGCGGAGCTGAGGTTAAGGAACCGCCCTAAAGCCGGTACTGTAACGTGACCACACGCGGCTGTGAATCTTGTGCTCGCTCTCGCTCATTCGCACTGCAGACTGTCGCAGGGTTTCCTGTTCTAACCCGAGGACCTAGACTACTTTTAAAATTCCCGTTAGGCCTCAAGGACAAAAAGTCACAAATACACCATCTACTGCCAATATTTAATATCATTTCGGACTTTTAACATGTGGAAGAAGCTCTCGACATGGACGCTTCTAGCGGTCTTTTCTCTGCTGATAGTGAAAGGTAAGCGCTGCGCCCCTCTTTGTTGAACCCGGTGCTATGCCTACTTCATCAGTTTTTGTCGGCGGTCGGCGCCGTAGGCAAGCATTGATTTAAAGCATTTAGACTTTGACTTTTATGTAGACTATGCGTTTATTTAAAGCTCTGGGCGCATGAATCACATAAATCACCGTCTTATGAGTTGCGTTTTAACATCTGTCTGGGTCTCGATCATCTGTCTGGGTCTAACGTTAGCCATTGCTTTGAGGCTGCATGACATGTTGAGGCTCAACAAATCATTTTCAGCGGTATACCAAAAATAAAATGTGTGTTTTTGAGTACCTTGTGGTTTATTGAGAGGTGAGACCTTTTAAATCTGTGCGTTAAGCATATTAATGATTATATTAAAAGTGCCAATCTCCTGTAGGCTATGTCATTTTTGTTTCACATTTCGCAAAGATGTAGCTATTTAGGAACATTTAATTTATTACTATTAATAGAATTTGTTCATTATTAAATTATGTAGGCTATAATTACCATGTTTAAACATCAGTCAATCAATCATGTGTCTTGATTATAACGTATTTCATGAATTAACAGCGAATTTTTTTTTAAAAAATGTATCATTATAGTAAATTATGCCATAATTTGTAATATTGTTACAATGTATAGTGTTCTGCATCCCTCGTTTAAAATGAAATGTTAAATGTATCTTTTGTAAAGGCATTAATAATGTTTATTTTATTTTACTAGGCTGAAAAAACCCCAATGCAGTTCAGTACTGTCTAGAATGAAAATATATTCAGAGGACAATGTCATTTTTACATAGTCTCCTCATCCTATAGCACACAGGTACTTTGGGAGGCTTAGAGTCAGAGCGCATGCGCATACGAAGCCACAATGCGCCCAGGTACAGGATAGGAGTTTGGAATTTTTTGAAGACTGCGGAACAGAGGAAGATACCATCATTTTATACAGGGGGTTACGATCCCCTCTGTTAATATGAGACACACACGTTTAATGTCAAAGATTCCAAGCTTGTTTAAGCAAAAACTATGAAAGGAATTATAGGCTATAGCATCTTTTTCTGAGAAAGACTACTTTGAATATTGTTTAAATGCACAGATGATGTGCATTCCTCGCTCTGTTTTGTAAAATACCCCTTATCTAAAGCCATCAGCGAAATGAATGAGGAAAGCCACCGTCTGCAGTTCTGGCAGAGGTAAACGGCCCCTCCCTCTTTTCCTGTCAGCCACACCCCTCTGTTGTATATGGAATTAGATACATTTTCACTCCCTACCTGAAAACCATTGTTTATTTATGAGCATATAGTTTTACCACTGTTTTAGGTGTTAAGTTTATGTTTAGATAGGTTTTATGTTTATGTTTTTTTTTATTCCAATATATTTGTCAATTATCTATCATCACCAGACTATCTGAATTAAACCCCAAAATTAATATATATAATAAACTTATAGAGTTTATTAAATATTATAAACTAATATACTGTATTTAAACCCACAGGTATCAGTCATGAATGGGAAAAAACATTTGATAGATTGAGTGGCTGTCACATGACATAGGCTATTGATCACATAACAGTGTGCCAATGCTGAGCTGGCTTTGGCACTGCTGCATGCGGGGTAGCTTTTAGCTATACCAAGTGTGCACTAAGACCTAAGACAACCTATAACTGAGAAAGAAAGCCATTTAGAAAAAAACCCACAAAAAGCCATGAAAAAAGCAGAAGGAGCAGACAGAAAGAAGAAGAAGAAGAGACAATTGGATAGATATAGAAACAGAGAAGGATAAGACTGACCCCAGTGGAGTGTTGCACCACATTTTTTGTGTGACCCAGTGCTAAAAATATATGGAAGACATTCATTTCATTAGACATGGAGAGTTATGAAAGGCTTATTTCAGAAGAAACTATTTTAGAAATATACTAGCAAAAATGACACATGGGGAAGGAATCTTTGCAGAAATGTCATTGTTGTGTAGTATGCGAACACAAAAGATCCTTTGTCCCTTTGTACTTGAAGAAGAGCTGTCATTTTCTTGTCTTTGTTAAAATCCAGTAATGTGACAGAACTACTGTGGAAATTGTATCATAGAGTCTTTGGTCACACTTTAGATTAGGGTCCAATTCTCACTATTAAAGGTGCATTGTGATACATTTAGGAGGATCTGTTGACAGAAATCCAATATCATATACATAACTATGTTTACAGTGATGTTTCGACCTTATTTTATGAACCGTTATATTTGTATTACTTTAGAATAAGCAGTTTCTATCTACATACACCACGGGTCCCCTTACATTGAAATGTGCCGACATGTTTCTACAGAAGCCGTAAACGGACAAACGTGGTTCGTTACTATGTTGTTCTTTGTGCAAGAAAGCAAGCTAAAGTCAGCGAATAAAACACTGACACAATGATGAAAAAGTAACAATAACATATCGTTTTACTGAAAAATTAAGTAAACATAATTTCTTAATTTATCTTCATAAAGAAACCTCATTGCTGAACTGGGTACCCTCTGCCGTCTCAGACGGCGACATCTGTCGGCTACCGAAATTTTGTTGGTTGTAATTCGTAACCTCACCACTAGATATCGCTAAAAATCACAAACTGCACCTTTAAGTAACTATTAACTACGCATTTCGCCTCAATATACTCCTAATTACTATTATTATAAGTACTAATATCCTAGTAATGTGCATGTTAATAAGCATATAGTTAATAAATAGTGAGAACTAGACCCTAAACTAAAGTGTTACTGAGTCTTTAATAAAGCTGGACACCAGATAAAGTTTTAATATCAGATCCAGTTTTAACATCTTATCCAGTTTTAGCATTAGGCTCCATCTACAGTATCATCTGAGATTTTATTACAGGACCTTATACTGCCAGTATTGCTGGCAAATAAGAATATTACAGGGATTGGATGATCTGGGGACACAAAATTATGCATTTTTATTCATTTTAATTGCATATAGTGTGTGCACTGTGCATGTTTGTGATCTGAATACTCATTTAGTCTGTTTATACATGAGCTGAACAAATATATCTTATTTTGTTGTGTTTTGCAGGCATAAGTCAGGATCTTGACTTGGCTGATGCGTTTGACGATGACACGCCACGTAAGTATGACAGTTATGATGATGTAACCATGTAAGGAGTATACAGCACTATTGACTTGTATTAATTTGTATAAAAGGCATTGCCGTAGTGCCAGACTGATTTTATTTTGCACATTAAATGTATTAACTTTTAGCCATGGCTACCCAACCACCTAAAGTGGACCCAGCAGGTGGTGCAGGAGGAGCAGGTGAGAGTAATCATTGTTTTATGTAACTAATAGCACTGTGACGATAAGCAATCATTGCTGTTAAATGAGCCTTTCAAAATTAAAGGTGAGGTATGTAAGTTTTTTTTTTTAATATTGAAATATTCTCATAATAACCCAGTGTATTGTTCACTGAGTGCTATTAGTATGCCATTGTATGCTTCTAGCTGTGTGGCGCGATGTGATGCTTCAACAGTTGCGTCCAATGTAGACACGTGTAAAAGTAGCCTACATTTACCTGAGACATGCACAAGCACCCATAAGCCCACAGCTGTGTTTGTGATGTTTGAGTTGAGGGAGGCACGACGCACAAAAGGAGTGGCTTCTCACTGCAGAACCAATGGGTGGAGCTTGACGTCCAGCCCCCCCTCACTGGATGAGATGGGGGAGCTAGACAGTCCAAACACACCCTAACCCTACCTCTTAGGCCGTGTGTCCACCAAAGCGTTTTTAGCCAGCTGAAAACGCTAGACGCTCTGCTGAAGACGCTGTGCTTTGGGCGCTTGAGAGCGTTTTGGCAGCGCAGCGTTTTTTCCGTTGAGACGTTTCGTTCCTATGATAAAGAATATCCGCAGTAGTTGAATGTTGTGACAGTTGGTCGGTGTGGTATTAGTCCCGCCCCTCCTCCACTGTGATTGGACGGCTGGGTAAAAAGTGACAGTTATGAGCGCTGCGTTTTATCCAAAGTTGAACATTTTTCAACTCCAGCGACCAGTAAAAAACGCTGGGCGCTCGGCGTTTCAGCGTGAAAAAAACGCTCAGCGCCTCGGTAAGCTCATGGCGTTTAAAAAACGCGGCGCTGTTTAAAAAACGTGGTTTGCAGTCACGTGATTGTGTTGACGCGCGGAACGGAGATGGAGGGCAAGGAGTGAAGAGCGCAATGGACGAGATGGAGGAAAATCCGTACTGTACTACTTTAGACGCTATTACAAGAGAAATATATAAACAGAAAATCGAAACATATGTTGGACGTGATCCTTACGTTATGAAGAGGACCGATTTTCAACTGAATTGAGAGATTTGCCTGCCATGGAGGCTGTAGATATCAGCAACTAACTCGTCTTACAGACATACTTTGACTTTACAAAATTCGGAAACTGGTACGTTACACAAACAGCCACATAAGTGTATTTAAACACCTGAATGATGTAATTATAAGCCACATAAATAATGTATTAACTCACATTTGACGAAATGATCACTGCACACACACAGGCATTTTCCCATTCGGTTGCTCCCGACCGCAGACGTACGTTTGCAAGACATTTTCCCCGGTGTTTTTCTGTCAATTTCTTGTATTTTCCCCCCTTATGAACAACAACTTTTGGCACACGATAAAAACTCCTCGTGTTTTGATCGATTTGAGCAACCATAAACGACGCAAAAGACAGGCATTTTGAGTGTGTTATAGTGCTTCCTAATATACAAAAAAAAACCCTGCCCTCCATCTCCTTTTCGCGCCATGGCAACGCAGTGGCGTGACGTCACGTGAAAACAAGCTATTGAAAACATACGCCAGGCGCGTGGAAAAAAGCTTTGGTGGACACACGGCCTAATAAACATAACTCCAGAGAGGGGGAGACAGACGTCATTTGGCCAAAGGGACGTTGGCAAAATATGCTGTATTTTTGTAATTCTGCAGAATCTACATACTTCACCTTTAAATTGTGATAGATCATCACCTTTTATGACTTTTAATAATTTGGAATTTAAAACCTGATTTAAAAAGTCTGAAAGAAAGATGTTCATTTGTTCAACAGTGAAACCCAGTCCAAAACCTGCTAAGCCCACAGTCAAAGAACCAGCAAAGGCCAAACCCAAACAAACAGGTGAGATGCACTTACCAGTATCACGGCTGTCTGTTCTGCTTGAAATGAACACAAAGCAAATCCCCTGACTGAACTTCTTCAATAAACACTGGAGCTGTTAGCATCTTTGAGTGCTAAAACATAGCTTTATGCTGAGTCTGCAGGACATTTATTCTGATAGATCACAGAGATTTATCTGTAGTTAAAAAAAAACATTGTTTAAAACATTGCATAAAACATATTTTAAACATTGAATGATGCATGCCGTAAAAGAAAAATCTCACATTTGCTTTTTTGCTATTAATTTTGGTGCTCACTAATCACTCTTCGTCATAGGTTTGAATACCCAGCACCCTCTGAATGTGAATTGCTTTACAATACTAACATATTAACCTCCACTAACAGAAGAGACATACCCTGATTTTTTTGATGCCACCATTCGGCCTGCCCTGTTGCCCCGAACAACCCATAATCCTCTCCGAACCTCGGTTGCCCCTCGGAAAGTCCAGTCTGGTGTGTACCGTGCTGACAGTTGCCCTGTAGAACCGTTCATCGTGTTTGTGTCTTTGCGTGTTTGCATGAATATTTGTGTATTCAAAGCTAATACACAAAAATGGCCAAAAATGATGTTAGATTTGATTGAGGCTAGTAAATAACGTGATCATGGATTGTTTAGCATAAAAACAGTTCTTCCGTATTCATCAGAAGTCCCTTCCTAATATTATTACATTATTAAAATAATGCATGCCTCTCATACAGTTTACATCAATGACGTTCTTTAGCCGCTCTGCTCAAGTCATTTAGTTTGTACTCATGTGATAAAAGATAATAGAATTACAGCAGCTAAAATAAGTCACAATCACTGATATGCTGGTGGATGTCAACTCTTTTTAACTCTAACTTTCTTTCAAATTATCTCTGTGTCTTATACCCTAATATCACAGCACAATATGATCACATGGGCATCTTTTGCATTTGTCTTCATTATCATCTTGTCTTGTGACTTTGTGTGGGTTCCATCTTCATAGCATAAAAGTACTGTATGAAGCATTTCAATGTTTTAGTGTGTTTCAAACATATAATATTACACAAAAACATTTGTTTTTCATTGTCACTTAGCTGTATTAAAATTACAATTAGTTCTGCGCATATTCCATTTGTAATGTATTGGTTAATTATTTTGGCTGACAGGTCCTGGCGACCTTGATCTCGCAGATGCCCTGGATCAAACAATGACATCGGAGGAAAGGGCAAAGACTCTGGCAAAGGCGGTATGTATTTTTCTTTTTACTCATGTTTACCTTTCTGGCTTTAAGGTTTCAACACAAATCTGTCACAAAGAAGAATCTAAAATGTGCCTCCTTCAGATAGAACTAGCCTGCAAAACTGAGTTGTGAAAACAACTCGTTTTGATGAATGGTTGAGGCCAGCTTTCATTAGAGAAGACTTTTTCGACATTCTGAAGAGAGATGAAAATTGTGAAATGCTGAAATGAAACTTTTCCTCTCAAAAGGCTGTTACACAAAAGTAAAAAATAGCGGAGTAGGTCCAAATGGCCAACATGACATCATGACTTTTGCGTAAACATACACGCCACTTTCGAGTCAAGTGGCGTGTTATCTCTACGCATTTGAGCTATCCGCGTGTATCCGGGTGTATGTCTACGCCATTAACGTCCGAGTGATTCCGCGTGTCTGTACACGCCGTTAAATGTCCGGGCGAAACGAAGCAAAATGTAGATCTACATCTGGGGAGCGATCTTTTTATTTCCTAGGTTGGTAAGGGAACAGTCATAAATGCCATTAACCCCAGTGACGGGGTTGAGGTAAGTCATATATTTTATATATACAATAATAACATTAAGTCAACGGCGTTCATAAACACGCTGAAAAACGATTATGCGTCTTGATAGCTCGCCAAAAATGGAAATACGAATTGGCGTGTCATACAGACGCTACTTCATGAGATCAGTCTGAAATGGCAGAGTCTGAGAAGACAGAAAGTTGAGTTTAAAGGAGTAGTTCACTTTAAAAAAAAAATTGCTGATAATTTACTTACCCCCATGTCATCCAAGATGTCCACGTCTTTCTTTCTTCAGTTGAAAATAAAATTAAGCTTTTTGATGAAAACATTCCAGGATTTTCTCCATAAAATGGACTTCATTGGGAACCAAACGATTCAAGGTCCAAATGAGAGTTTCAGTGCAGCTTCAAAGGGCTTTAAACGACACCAGACGATGAATAAGGGTCTTATCTAGGACCCTTCGAGTCATGACTCAAAAAAAGATTTGTTCATTTTGATGCAAGAGTTTGAACAGGAGAGTAACAAGCGCTCATCTCAGAACAGAGCAAGGCGAGCATTTGTGCTTATAAAACTAAATGGCCGATCGTTTCGCTAGATAAGACCCTTATTCATCGCCTGGTGTCGTTTAAAGCCCTTTGAAGCTGCACTGAAACACGCATTTGGACCTTGAACCGTTTGGTTCCCAATGAAGTCCAAATTATATGGAGAAAAGCCTGGAATGTTTTCATAAAAAACCTTAATAAACCATAATCTATCATATCACTGTGAAACTCAGGCTACTATGTTTCTAGTCAGCGTGGGTTAACCCAAGCTAGCCAGGCTTGATGTCATCTCCTGTCCCTGGCAGATAAAGACTTCGGAGAAGGGGGCCGTGATGACGGCAGACCCAATAGCAGAGGTGGTGAGAAATAGAGTAAAATACTTCTACCACCCGCTTCCTCTCTTTATCTTCTTGGCTGGAAGAATCACATTTTGTACCAACAAATCAAAGCTGATCTCACCATTATTAAAAAAATCTAATCGGCTTTCTGATTTCAGCACAAGCTTTAATGGATTGAAGCATTAACCTAGTGACCACCATGGGTCCTGATCTCTTGCATCTTCACTTTGCATGGATTTTGAGCTTAATCAATCCGAATTGCTAGTTCCTTTGCTTTCTCTGTATTGTATGTGGCAGTAAGGCTGGGTACAAATTGGATAGCACTTGATTCCTGTCTTGAATCAATTCAATATTCAGTTAGATTCATTCAGAAATATTTTAGGTACATCTCAACTAATGCGGAGAACTGTTATTATTTAACAGAGCCTAAATGCCATTTTTAGATCATAATCAATACTAAAAAAATAAAAATATTCAGTGACCTGCTTGATTATTTAGATTTTGCCTTCAATTTGTAGTTTTATTGGGCTAAAAAAGAATGTGCTTTTAAATTTCGTTGTCGAAATTTAAACATTTAAAAGATTATTCAAAGATATATTACATCATGAACGGGTACGTACAGGTTAATTAAAAATGAAATTAATATGTAATATATTGAATATATTTAGCAAAATGCTCCTCATTAGAGTTTTGTTTTAAGATAATTAACATGCTATGGACCTTGAATGGCTTTCCTTGATGTAAATGACTGTTCCGTGACTTTGTCAAGCTGTTTCACTGACGTCTTGAAACACTGATTAAACGATTACATGAGACATGATATATTTCAGTAAGTTGTACTGTATCTTTGTTTATTTTGTGCTATAACTTGTTATAATCGGTTTCGCTGGCGCTTACTGCTACCGTTGAACTGCATTAAAAAGACCGTCAAAAAGCGCTCGCTTTACGCAAGAGATCGCCACCTAAAGGAGAAGAGTGGAAATAATAGGATTGAATGTTAAACAATAAATGAATGATCCATTTTGATGATCGATATTAAATCTAGCTATTTTTTTATTCCAGCTTTTTTTTATTTATTTATTTTTTTTTTATTTGCCGAGCTCTTATCGACTGCTCAGCTTTCTGTTTCTTGCAGGGTTCTGGGCTTTTCCTCTTTTGGGGTAATAAAAGCTTCACCTTTAGATCTTTGGGTCTGCAATGGAAAGCTAATAGGATTTGTAAACCTCAAGACTGACCCCATGCATGAATGCTTATCGTGTTGTTCCCAAGCTAATTGGTCTTTTCTAATATCTTAGGTAATGAATTTTCAGACGATGACCTTTTAGGTGTGGCCGATGATAAAACCTACAACCCTGATAAGGGCAAAGGTAACTCACATCGAAGGACCTGTCAAATAAGAAACAATGACTAGCCCACTACAGAAGTGTCAATTCAGTGTTCACATCTCTGCAGGTGGAAAACCCGGAAGCAGTATTGGCGGCGACGTGGATCCTGCCGATGAAAATAACTATGGTATGATTGAGTTAAATAGTATTTAGGGATTATTTGAAGAACATTTTATAGTGGCCTATGTATTGATCCCTAGACACCATGGCTGAGACCGGAACCATCGCTGGTATTGTGAGCGCTGTTGGAATGGCTCTGGTTGGTGCAGTGAGCGGCTACATCTCCTACCAGAAGAAGAAGCTTTGCTTCAGCATACAGCGTAAGGAAACACTTTTCCTTCTTAACTGTACCACACAGCTTGTGCACATGTATCATGTGCTCGATCTCTCCACAGAGAGTCTGAATGCAGATATGGTGAAGGCAGATGCCCCAGATGCTGTTGTCGCACAGGAGCCACAAGGTACTGACCCTCGTGTTTATAAGGCCAATGTCTTTTTTTGACTTTAAGCAGCATGCATTTTACTAAATAAAACAGTCACTGTACTATTGGTGTATTGACTTATACTCTCTTTACAAATACATGATAATTTTAAGGAAATGCATAATAATAAAAAGTTATTTGAATATACCCAAATGGCTTTAATCAGCTTTAAATGTTTTATCTGTTCATAAGTAACTTTTTTTCTAGTCTGCATAATTCATTGTTGGAAAATACTTAGTTATTCTATTGTATAATAATTAGGGGTGTCACGATTCACCAAATTCTCGATTCGATTACATTTTCGATTCTAAGGTCACGGTCCAATTCTCGATTTTTATCAATCGGCCAATCAGGATGCTCTCTGTCTTGCATGCGCTTCATGAGGCACACACGCAAGATCTCTCTCTCTCTCTCTCTGCCGTGCGCGCAATACAGTTTGGAGCAGCATGCACACTCACTCTTGCTCACTCTAGATTCCGGGAAATTTTAACTAATTTGCGCGCATCAGGGAGCCGCTCTCAATATGCGGGAGACTCCCAGAACTTCCGCAAGACTGTGGCTTTATTGAAGCGCGAACGTTGTCAACATAACTCACTGGAAATCCCAAAAACTTCCACACCTGTGACTTCAATGAAAGAGGAGGGGGTTCAAGTTCTGTTGATGGGTCTTCTGTATTTGCAGTTGCCATGCTGTCTTTTGAATGGCTGTAGTGAATGACTGACTGACTTGAATGACTTTTGAGTGGCTAAGTTAGAGGAGGTTGACCATAGACGTGTTTTTTCCGCTTGGCAAGCCGAATGAGTGTGTCATGGGGGCGTGGCAGCATCGACGATTGTGAATTAATTTCAATCGATTTCGATTTTAATTCATTTCGATCGATTTCGATTTAACATCGAAATCGTGACACCCTTAAAGCTACACTGTGTAACTCTTTTAGTTTATTCTTAGCTAAAAACACTTAGTTCTTTCAAAAATATATGTGCTCATTAATGTATATTTACTTCGTTCAAGTAATAAAGTATTCTCGTGAGTGTATAATATGCCATTGAAAATACATACGGGTAAGGGGTTCTAATGTCGGTCGCCATGTTGAACCTCCATCTTGAAAGTACATTAGCCAAAGAGAGACATACCCGTTAATTCAAGCTTCGGCTTTCGCGTTTACGTTTGAGTTAACACTCATGGACGAGGTCGAACTGGAAGCCATGTTAATCTTGGACTACATTGGCCACCGTAGGAGTTAAAACGAAATCGGAATTGAGAGGAACAGAAACTAATATTCACTGGAAGGTCATATACCTTTTCACCGCTAGATGGGGGTAAAAATCACACAGTGTAGCTTTAATAATGATATTACGTTATATTATGTTATCACATGCAAATATTATATAAGTTATTTTCCTTCCTTCTACAGTTCAACAAACTCTTCTCCAGCCTCCCAACGCTGAGCCGCCGACAGAGGAAAACGTGGTGTAATCAGTCCAAACTGAAGAGGGCGCAGTTCGAAATCGTTGTTCTCCTATTTGAATGCCACTATATTTCCCAGCAGAGCACATTTGCACCACAATGCCCTTTTTTAAGTATCAATGTGACTGTTGAAATCAACCTTTAACATAGTGTAATGTCTTTTAATTGAGTATATAACATCTGTTTACGTGCAACGATGCTAGTAAGCCTGTTTGCAATAATATTGCTATGAAATGGGAAAACACCTAAAAAAGATTTTTTTTTTTTTTTAGCATGATCTGCTGAGACCCGAGAAATTAAACTTGGATCTCTTTATGGAGCCCATACAAAAAGTCCCACACATACTGCGCTACAGTCTTATTGTTTGTCAGATCAACTCATTCCTATTGTGCAGAAATGCATATTAAACAGTGAGACAACTGATTAATCCAAGGTTTACAAAAACGGCTGATTGGATAATCATTGAATTATGCTTTTATAGGTCAATAATGTGTTTTTCTTTTGTTTTCACAGCAAGACAGGCTTATCAGATTGGTTGTTATGGAATCCGCAAGATGATGAAGAATTTGTGAAGTGTCATTTTGTTTGTTTTAACTTGATCTGTATATATTTGCCTTGCTTTCACAGAGCAATGTGAAAAGATTGTTACACATATATATGCAGTTTTTTGTGTCTTAGCTAACTTTTTACTAGAGTGACTTTTTGAGGAAAAAAAAAATTGACGCTTAAGTCAGAAACTAACCGACAGCTGCTTCCTTCTAAATTGCTTTTTTTTCTTTGTAATGACTAAAATGGGTATAACTGTGAAGATGTGACGTGTGTTGATGAAGAAACTGCTTTTGTGCGTGTTAGTTGGTCGTCAGTTGTTGCGATTCCTTTTTAGGAATAGATCATTTTGGCATGATCAAAATAACTAGATACATTTGCGTAACTTGTGGGTGAAAGTAACCAAAAAGTAGTGTTTTCATGTTAGCGCAATACTTAAGCAGTGTAGTAACTCTCGCATCGCTAATTCTGATCGATTGCCTTTTTTTGGGGATTTTAAGGGATTAATGTGCTTGTAAATCGCGTACCGTTTCCAAGTTTTCCATCAGTGTATCTCTATTTACACTTGTAGCAGTAAATGTACAGAAATGTTTGTGCCCCCCAGTCTTTTGAATTATGGGGAGTAGTTTTTCGCCCAAGCTTAGTGTTTGTATCGTTTCTAGCATGTTTGAGCGTTAGCTTTGAGACTTTTCGAGAATTGTTGCACCCTTCCCAGTTTTGCTATTGCCTTAATGAGTCCCTAAAGCTGCTTTCCCGTTTTGCTAATTTACCCACCCTGTTTGGGTGTGGCGTTTGTGCCACTGAGCTCGACCAGACCCTTCATTTCTTCTGATTTGGAAGGCCACCATCTGTTAGCAAAACTGGATTGGAAAGCAGCTCAGTCCTTACCATCCTCTCCATGACTTGAGATCCTCCAGATTTTCCTGTAGCTGTTGTTTTTCACTGTGAATTCAGGTGCACCTTTGTTACTCCCAACCTAAGCCCTTGCCAATGGTGCTTTCCTTCCCAATGCCTTACCACACTAACATTAGGGAAGACACGCTAGCTTACTTACACGGCACTAACAATCACGATCATTAGAAGGGCTGCCTCACTTGAATGTCTACAAACCAGACGTACCAGGTTAAGTACGTTGTTCCAATTCAAAGGTGTGGTCACATTCGCTGAGCTCCGAAGCAAGCGCTCGCATAGAAGTCAGTGAGAAACCACAAGGCTTTCTGTTGGTCAACATGGCGTATTTAGGTGACAGACTTTAACGCAGAAATCTTTTGATTCATATAAAAATGGCCGGATTTCACCCACGAAAATTGCCGAATAAGGGTAAATGTGACCACACTTTAACACCCCATTGCAGTTTAAACACTTGTTAACTCACATGCCCAACATAAAGTAGATTTACAAGTCTTGCAAATGGTGATGTCAGAAACCCAGCTGCGCAGAACGTTCCTTGGTACTTTCCTTTAAACGGCACGTTCTACCGAGGCTTTTGCACAGTATCTAGGGTGAAAACAGAATGTTAGCTGAATGTAACTTTTTACTGCTTTGGCTACCAGAACAATGTAGCTTTTTTGGTGCTACACTTGTCAGAAATGAAGAACACCAAAGATGAAATGTGATGGTTTTGCCTTTTTGCATGTTCTTTGACTTTGGTGTGAGTCTTGTTGAATGAATTTGAAAGTAAAAGATACAACGGTCTCGTCAAGGCAAGAAATTCACAAGTGTCTTGAACATTTTTGTCAACATTATCATCGGTTTGTGTTGAATTTGTTGCTTGGACACATGGTGTGACTGTTAAACACCTCCCTAATACTTTCAATTGACCTGAATCTATTGAATCTACATTTCTGGCTACTATATGGTGGATGTTTAGTTTGTAAGGATCTCTGGGCTCTCTGGTGTCGTTTGGCCAGTGTAGTTGCAATTTTGTCAAAACAAGGGTGTATGTGCTGAACTGTACAGATATGCATGTTTTGGATTCTAGCTGTAGATATTAAAGTTTTTTTTCTTGTGTACTGGGTTTATTTATGAACTTGAGAAATTGGAAATGAAGTTTCTGAAGTGTCTTGATTTGCACTGCCAGTTTAGTTATTGCATCACGATATTACTGCCACTGATCAGATTGTAATGCTCGGCTTTAATGTGAATCAGAAATATTGACCTTCATCACAGTTTTCAAGTACAGAATGTGATGAAAACACAATTAATTACACGGATATCAACTGGCAATCCTATTCTACACATGATAATATTCAAATTTAATAAAATTTCACTCTGTATTTCATTGGTTATACTTGGTGGTAAAAGAGCAGCATAAAGAAACCCAATAATAAACAGTTTATCTCGTCCTTGATTCCTTTGGTTATTTATTTTTCTTAAATTCAGGATGCAAGGGTTTGGAGTCTGTTTTTTTTTTTTAACATGTAGAAAGAATAACCAGGGTGGCACAAATACAAAAATACACTAATAAAAGAAAGAAAAAAATACATTATAAATTCAGTTTTTAAAATATTACATGTAATTGGCTTTTTAAACATTATATGGCGTTCTCTGTTCGATTGATCAGGGCTGTGTAAAGACTATTTCTTTGCACTCAGATCCGCAAACATGAGTATATAAACAAAAAATCAACAGGGGATTAATATCAGATGTTCCTTATTTACCTTGTAAACGTACATTTCAGTAGTACCGGAAGTACAATATTAGTGCAATATTAGGGTGTGCACATAAAAACTATCAAACTAATGGCAGTATCACAACAGCAATATTCAAATGAATTAGTAAAACCTAATAAAATAATATGAACACAAGACACAAAATGAGTTCATAAGTAAGGAAATAAATGTTATGTGATTTTATTTTTAAATAACTAAAGGGATGTTAAAGGTTGTAGAAGTATTGGCACATAGGCAGGCAAAGCTGAGGCAGTAATGAAAAACTATTAGACAAAAACAGAAAAATTACAGTCACTAAAATAGAAAAGAATAATATAAATTATTAAAAAGTATATTCACAAGTCAAGTTAAAAAAAGTGGCCTATTTTTTCAGAAACTGAATCACAATCAAAAGGTTCTCTGTTTTGAAGGAAGTTTTTATAAAACACAACCGAAATGAAGCTAAAATGTGTGGGAGACTGTCCTCCTTTTGAGTGTTCATGCTAATTTTTACATGTATATACGCTGGCTCTCTATACGTCCTGCATTATCCAGTGAGAAATGACAGATTTAAATATCACATTATCATGTTTACTGTAACCTATAGATTCCAACCACACATCCTGTTAATAAATAATCCTCTCTACTTTGAACATTGCATGTTATGTTACACAGAGGAGTGTAGTGGTGTACCGCCATGTGAGGGAGAATACGCATGATCTGATGAAGAGGAGATTGAGCGTGATGAAGATGCTTCTTTCTGTAACTCATCCACCTTCCTCTGAAGCTCTGCGCGCAGATACAGCAACTCCTTCAGGTTCTGGTGTACAGGCATCTGAACACAAGTCAACACAATATTTCAGTTCCCTCAGTGACAGTTATAAAAGCTCTAGTTGGTTTTTAGTAAACAAGCATGACATGACCAAACTAATTGTTTAAAATGCCTGATTTATGTAGTGGGTGCCCATGTTCATTTTGTTTTCTGGCTATTTCTTGGAACAGAATAAATAATTGAGGGCCAAAATGTAGGTTCAGGAAGAATAAATCAAATGACCTTTATCTATAAATATATATAGTGCTTTCAGTAATAAACAGGGATGCAAAAATTAAACCAATTCTGCTGTAAATCAGCTCTCCAAAAGACAATAGTGTCTTTATTTAGCTCAAATCAGTTTAGAGTTGATTTAATTCAGTTCAATAAGTGCTGCAAAATTCGACAGTTATATCAAAAAGTTAAATCAGCTATAAAGCAGCTCTATAGAAAACAGTTGAAGTTTTGTTCTCATCATATAGTGTCAGTGCAGTAAAATCAATAATATGCTGAAAATGAAGTCTTTTAAACCCCAATTAAGCAAGCCAAAGCCAACAATGGCAAGGAACCCAATCTTAAGAGGTGTTTACATGACACTGTTTTCAACTAAAAAAGTTTTGGCCATTCATTTACCCGACAACAGCTTTTTGGGGGGTTTGAAAATGCAAACTATGGCTTTTGTGGTGAATGAATTCCCCTTGTGGTGCTTTTGAATGGCTCAATATCGTGTTCAGGTGACAGAACATAAACCTGACAATAGAGCTGCACGATTCTGGATAAACAGAGAATCATGATTTTTTTGGTTTCAAATAGATCATGATTCTGAACAGACAAAATAACTTGTAATTTCTGACAAATGCTAATTGGTGCAGTCTATTCAAAATGTTTGATGATTCAATGACTCATAAATAGGGTAGTTCATTGTTTCATTACTGGACGACTCAATGTTTTTTGAATGAATCTCTTGAGTGAATGATTCAATGACGAATCTTAATTAAACAATCTAATCGATACAATCGTTATTTGAAGTGCCATGTTACTTTCAACTGGTTATTTGCTCAATTTCACTACTGTAGACATCAGTGTTCATATGCGAACTATAAAATTTTATCTGTGACCATTTTAATTACTATATGACAGAAATAATGATACTGTGTGGTTGAAAAGAAGCTATTTCATACCTAAACATGATAACTGTTCTAACATTCAACGTTTTTGAAAACGGTGATGTCATGAGTATTACGTGTTCAGTTTAGTCTATAGGGCGCATAGTATTTCTTTACAAAGAGACGTCACCAAATACTGGCCTGGCTGTCATAATACAGCGTTTTTAATCATTTTCGTGGAACTGTATGAACGGAGATTGTTTTGACAACTTTGTCGCCTGTATGCGAAAAATGCAACGTTTTTAGTACAAACATACGCTCAAAGTAACCCTTAAAATTGCTAAAGTGTTTTGCACCTGTGGTCTCATGCGGGGGTTCCAGCGAACGTAGTATCCAGCCCACAGCTCCAAATGTCTTAGACTGGCCAAAGGGTACAGCACATGGTTTTCATAGTCAACATAGAAGGGGTTGGTGAAGTCCTCTGGCTGGCTATTGATGTAGGACCACAAAGACACCGTCTTACTGTTCACTGCCTGAAAAAATATCGAACAATTAAAAAAAAAATTCAGCTAAGAAACATGTAGGTCACCAAAACTCCACCCTCCCCTGGATTGGCACAATGGTACATGCCTTTTCCACACGCTCCTGTTCACTGTTGTAAAGGAATGTACCAAATAGGCAGCTGTAGAGGTGATCCAGGATGGTGACAAGGAAGAGCTCATTAAACTCAAAGGCAGTGGGAAACTGAGAACACATCATAAAGACAGTCACAGTGAGTTCTAATACATCAGTATCCATTTCATGTGAATGCATAGGAATTTGGCTCAATGATAAATCACACACATAACATTGTAAATAGTATTTCATTAAATTAAAATAGCTAGTGATTAGACAGCAATAAAAGGTACAGCTTACCTGTCTCATAATTTGCCAAACACAGTCTATGAACTGCACAAATAGAGGCGAGCGCTCAGAGTTTGCATGATTTTCATCTCCATGTCCAACACGCTGTGATACAGAGAGATGAGAGTAAGATTTTTCTTTTTCAATATTAAATATATAAGATATAATATGATGTATAATATATAAGAAATCAATATTTCTATTCAGCAAGGACACATTAAATTGATCATAAGTGCCAGTAAAAATATTTGTTGCTCAATATTTCTATTTAAAGTGTATCAAGGTTTCCACAAAATATTAAGCAGCATAAGTTTTTTCATCATTGATAATAATAATAAATGTTACTGAGCACCAAATCAGCATATTCAATTTTCTGAAGGATCACGTGACACTGAAGACTTGAGTAATAATGATGAAAACTCTTTGCTTACATAACATTTCACAAAATTACTGTTTTTACAGTTTTTTAGATCAAATCAATGAGTTGAATAAATGAATAAATGAGTGAGCCTAAGGGACATTAACACATTTTTTTACATAACAATTATATTACATAATATAAATACAATATTGTATGTCAGACCTAGAAATCCTAACACACTTATGCCTGGTTCAGATTACACGATTTTAGCCCGATTTTGGCACAATCCGTTTGATGTGGGGATTCGTAAACGACAACGGGCGTCGGGGCGCAAGATTCGATCGTATCATCTCGCATAGTGTGTCATAGTGGGCGTCGACAACCTACGTCGCGTCTGCGATGCTTCACGACAAAAAGACTAGCATGTTTAATTTTTTAACGGTCGTCCACGACGGTTCCGACACATGTATGAGGTTGACCAATAAGAGCACAAGCTTTTCCATATACAACTTTCAAAAAAGACAAAACGAAAGAGAGACGATGGTGCTAAAGTTAAAACTAGAAGTAAAAATAAGAAAACAATATTTTACCTCAAGTTCTCTTTGGAGGATTGACAGCCCACGCAATGGCCGTGAGACACACGCAATTCAACCAGTTCACACACTCACACGCCACACCGTGTATTTCTCACGCTGAAAAGGCAATGCCGAGCAATCCAGGAAGTCACTCGCTACGAGTTTCGCCTTCTCGATGACATCACGCGTGCCGTTAAACACGGCATGCGATGACTGGTCAGGAAGTAACGTGTAGTCTGACATGTGTCTTGTCCACCACACAACAAGATTTTAGGAGTCAAAATAGCGTAATCTGACACAGTGACTATCGTAACAGACAAAAAAAATCGTGTAATCTGAACCAGGCATTAGGCACAGTTCTATCATATCACAGATCTGATTGGCTAAATTCGATTTTTTACCCCCATACATTAGGTTCTATTCCACCGACATACTCAGCATCCCTCACCGCAGCAAACTTGTGTCCGAAGCCGATCCACTCCTTCTCCAGCAGCACCTGGAAGCCCCTGAGAGTCCTGTAGTAGGAGTCCAGCATCAGCATCGACAAAGAGGTGAGCTGAGCTGTGCGGTCCCAGCCATCACTGCAGTGCACCACCACAGAGCTCTTACTTGACTCAACCTTATCTGCAATCCGCACTGCACCCGCAAGCAAAAGCTATAGAGAGAGAGTAAAAAAGATAAGTGCTTTAAAAGCATCCAATTGTCTTGCTTTCTGATTCTGACTCTTCTGGGATACTCGTAAACTTTGAGCAGAACTGACTTTATACATGTGCTAAATCCACTCTGAAAAAGGGTCTCTCACACTGTGTCTACACCAGATGCGAGCGACTACGCCAAAAGCGGATAGAATTCATTATAATCAGTGATGCTGTCTACACGGATGTGGTGCAGTACGACTGACGCCCGGTTGTATTTCTAATGTACTTACTTCTGACACAAACAACAAATGGATCAGATTTGCAACAGTCGCTTTGTCATGTTCAGTGTGGACATTTTCCAGCTGTTGTGGCGAGATGCGACAACGGTCGCGTCTGGTGTTCAGAAAGGCCTTGCATCATTTGTTTGCTAAATATCAGAAATGCTGTTTTTACCCGTATGTACTCCAGCCAGTGTGTGGCATCTATGGCCGAATGCCAGCGAGGTTCATCGATGGTGGGGTAGACCACCTCCTTCAGCTTACGCAGAGACTCTCTCATAACATGAATGTTTGGGATCTCCAGGAAAATCAGCTCCATGCTGGGGTAGAAATTTTTATTCTCATAACCTCCATCTTTAGCCTGAGGCATGAAAGAGCAGAAAATAGGTAGAGAAGATTCTTGGCTTCCATTTTCATCTCCTGACTAGCACAGATGGCTACTGAATAATTCAAATTACATTTGTGGAAAACAACATGTGCGTTATGTGTGATAGAGACACTTAAAAACCTTTTTCCTGCAATTCCCTTCCCTCTGCAACATTGAAAAAAAAAACATCAGTCAAGGAAATCACTTTTACCTTGTGATTATCAGCCACGGTGTTTTGCCGAGCATCAAATATGGTGAGTTTATGGGACTGTGCATTGGCATCCATGATGGTCTGGAGGTAATGCTCATCCTCCTTACACCGGCGGTCTGTCGGGCCCACCATGGGCTGACTACAGCGCACTATCGTGGCCTGGGTTTCTGGGTGGATCCATGATAGGACCTGAAAGAAGACGAGATACAGAAGTCCAGAATGCTTTTAAATGCTCAATTGCCAATCATTTAAATAGTTTTTAGGCTTTTTTTCCTCCCTAGTTTCTATTTTTTACCTATTATAGGTATAAGACATCTGAAAAGCTTCTAGCTTTGTTGACTTCATTAACATCTTTGTTCTATAGTTGTTTGTTTTTCTGCTTACACTTAGCATCTTTGTTTTTCATGTTACTATTGACCACTTAAATAATTACTGAGAAAATTTCACCTTTATTAATATCGACCGGCATCGGAAATTAACCAGGGCTCAGGGTAAAAATGCAATGAAAGTGAAGAAAAACGCCCCACAGGTCTTCGTACTGCCAAAGTGACCAGTAAGATTGGTAATTGGTACGATTTAAGATGAGTAAGATCGGTAAGATGTTATTTGATAAAAAATACAGTAAATCATTAATATTGAAATATTATTACAGTTTAAAATAACTTTTTCTATTTTAATATATGTATTTTAAAATGTAATTTATTCCTCTGATGGCAAAGCTGAGTCATCAGCATCATTACTCTAGTCTTCAGTGTCACATGATCCTTTGGAAATCATTCTAATATGTTGATTTGATGCTCAAGAAATATTTCTTCTTGTGCTTATTCAAATTTTTGTGAAAACAGTTATATGTACAGTATTATTTTTTGATTGATTTCATGAATAGAAAGCACAAAAGAACAGCATTTATTTGAAGTTAAAATATTTTGTAACATTATAAACGTCTTTAAATGTCTTACTGACACACACGCTCACTTACCGGTATACGATGTTTCATTCTGAAAGAGGCCACTCGTTTGATTTCATCCTCTTTAATACTGGTGGGGGTAACAAGCAGAGCAGGGTAAGTGTCACACACTTCATAATTACTGTTGATCTTACTGATCGTCCAGCTCTCATTGGGCAAACCCTGCAGACAGTGAGAAGACAGAAAATGAGCAAAAAGAACTACACTAAGGCTGAATGAAGCAGTTAAAAATTTTCAGTCAGACCACAGTCAGATTTTAGCAATGTGCAAATCTCACCATTCTTTTATACTCTGCCACTGGATCATAAACCTTCCATCCATCCTCTGGAAATTGTTCTTTGTATTGGAAGGCGAATAGGGGCTGGAAGAGAAAAAGGAGCAAATGGATTTGTGGAGACATGAACCAAACAGCACTGGAACCAAGCAATGACGTACCAGCTCATTGGTCAGGGGGAAGGCATGCTTTGTCAACGCTTCTAAAATCTCCACATTATTCTGTTCCTCCTTTTTATAAGCAAACCTGGGACTCCTCATATCCTATTAAGAAAGATCACAGATCATTAGCATGGAGAAATTACAGTTTTGGAGACTGAAATCTGACTAAATTGTAAATCAGATCTATTTTTTGCTTGCATTCCTCTGCGGTTGGCTTGACAGTGTCACAGAATTTCAACACTGAAGTTATTGTGACCATGAATCAGCTAAGACAATAATTACCCCTATAGACCGTCTGTTTACTATAAGTGGAACAGACCAGCATGTGGGTGGATGGTGGTGCATCTGACCTTACAGACGATCTCCATGCCACTAGTATTCTCCCCATGACTCTGTACACCGATAGTCTCCAACCTGCTGATGGCACCCAGGTTCACATCCATTATGAAAGGAGCGTCCTGCATGAATGGAATAAGACATCTGCTTAACTTGAATGTTTCATTTCATTGTGTGGCCATATTACAAAATATCAAGACGTTGATCTTGAAATAGACAAAAAGATGAAAAAAAAATCGTTTGAATCACCCGTTCTAGACTGACAAAGTAGAGTTTGTAGTCTGTGACTGTGAGTGTGCCGGTCACAGCTCCAGTAAAAGGACAGATATACATCACGTCTTTAACTGCAGAGACAGAAGAAAACAAATGTTACCCGACACGAGCAGATACAGGAAACAAGAGTCAACAAGAATGATCCGACATACCAGTGGTTTTGATGGTCTCTCCAGGGACAAGTGGGACTTCATCCATGGGCACTTGTTTTCGTACATCCCTGAATACTTGCTACAGGGTAAAAAGACACCAAAACGTCTCAAAACACAAACAGACCTCATTTTATTACGCTAAATATTAGGTTCATACAAAACCATTCAAAAGGTTTTTTTTAATGTTTTTGAAAGAAGTCTTTAAGGTGCACCGAGGTTGCATTTATTTGACCAATAATACAGTTCAACAGTAAAATTGTGAAATTTTATTACAATTTAAAATAACTGTTTTTCTATTTTAAAATACTTCAAAATGTAATTTAGTACGGTGTTGGCAAACCTCCGTTAATAACATCAGTCTTCAGTGTCACATGATCCTTCAGAAATCATTCCAACATGCTGATTTGGTGTTCAAGAAACATTTCTTATTACCACGGTAGAAAACGGTTGTACCGCTTAATATTTTTGTGGAAAATCTTCAAACAAACAGTATTTATTAAAATAGTCAATATTTTTAAATGGTTACAGATAATGCGACTTTTGATCAATTAAATGCATTCTTATTTAAAACATTCTTACGTTATCACGTTAAAATAGCTGAAACCATGAAGTCTAGGCTGATGTAAGGACTTGACAGAAGAGAGGAGGAGGAGAAGGAGGATAAGAGTAAGCAAGTAGAGCTGAAGCGAGAGGAACTTGCCGTAGTGTGAGACGGCAGTTCAATGTCGCTGCCATCTTCACCAGAGTCCTGAGACTGAGCGGAGGCCGCAGGAGAAATACAGAATATGTGACGAAGAGAAAAAAGGTTTGTTTAAAAGTCCCTGCAGTTTATAAAGAATATGAGGAACAGAAAGAGAAAGAATGCAACAGAGATAATAGTTGCTCTTTAGGGTTGATAGGTCACATCCTCACACAGAGACAGGAAGTGTGATTTGAGGAGGCAGAGAACACAGAAAAAAAATACAGCTGCTCAGCCATCACTGCTACACTAGTACATCTGTGCGAATGCCGACTAAATAATTCAAATGTATGCTCTGATGTGTTTCTGTGGAGATGTCAGACTCTTGATCTTGAGCCTTACCCTTAAGTTTGGCCTCCTTGACACCTGGAGATCACACATAGACATCAGACAAAATGAGTAACAAACACACACACACATTTTAATGAACATGTAGGCACAAAAGCACACAGACTTAACACACGTTAGACTTAATCTTAGCAAAAATGTCATATTTTACTCCAAAAAAATTTAGCTTATTTTTTAGGACCATTGATATGCATTGAGTAACCTATATATATATAATGTAAAAAAATTGAAGTAATGTGTTAATTTTTTTTATAATTGTCAAGTGCACTTGTAAATAACAATGTTAAGTAGCAATAGATGCATTACTGTATAAAAGCGTTGAACTTTTTTACAAAGAATAATACTTTTATACAACGAAGCATTAAATTGATTCAAAAGTGACAGTAAAGACATTTACATTGTTACAAAAAATGGCAAAAATAACAATGAACTGAATCTTTTTTTGTGAGCAGCAATATATTTGCATGCATATTATTCTTACATTTGATAAAAAATGCTTTACATTAGAAAAGAGCAAAAGCTTGTCTATGACGGGCAGCAACAGTTGTATCCTAAAACAGGATTTATTTTTATTTATTTTTTATATGGTGTGAAATATGACGAGACATTTTTTCACTTAACAGCTGGATGAAGCAGAAACGAGGGCTTATGAACAGAGGACAAACACGTAACTGTACGAAAAGACAGTGTGCAATAAGGAAAACATACTAAGACTAAAGCAAGTATGCACAAATAGTATATATAGATTTGGTGTTATGTATAATCTCTAATTTATAACTCAAAGCAGGGCAGGGCAGTGGTCCTGTTAAAGCAAACTGACAAACACCCTACTAGCGTCAATCACCCTTACCCTGAAATCTATCTTCTTCCCAACCTGTCAATCAAAAACACAATATCACAATGGCTCACTGAGACAAAACACTTAACAAAACTGCTCCACATTCATTCTGAATACCATGGTTTCAATTTTAAAATTGATCTAACACAGTAAGACATAT
The DNA here is from genome assembly GCF_016745375.1 of Pimephales promelas. The sequence goes on along the minus strand of NW_024121111.1, from coordinate 5,950,336 downwards.
TAGTGTAACAGTCAAGTCAGCTGGTCATCATCACAAAACAAACCCATATAATACAAACAAACCCAAAAATAATCATTATAAATAAGTAAAATATTATTTAGAAAATAAATAATAATAACTTTACAATAAGATCTAATTCATTAACATTAGTTAACAAACTAACAATGAGCAAATATTCTTACAGCATTTGTTAACCTTTGTTGTTAATTCACAGTGCATTGACTATTGTTAAAAACTTTGATCTTAAAAATGTATTAGTAAATCTTGAGAATCTTATCTATATCATTTTATTTCATTTTTTTTATTTAAATTATTCATTTTGATCTATTTTGTATTATTTATTTTATATATATATATATATATATATATATATATATATAAGACATGCATATTTTTGTGTCCAAGTGCATTATTTACTTTTATAAAATCATAACATACAGTATATACTTTATTCTATAAAACCTATTTAGTTTGAATTCATTTTAAAGACATTTTATTTTGTAATACATATTGTTTTGTTATTTTAAACCCCCAAAATGTCAGTTGGTGCAACTGTCCAAACAAATATACAGACTAAGAAAACTTTAAAATGGTGTCTTAATAATAAGAAATAAAAAACTAAATACTATGGCATAATTTTAGATTTGACATCTTATAATTTTATATTTTCATATATTTTAATAAATATCAGTAGTTTTAGCTGTTGAGATGACTGAAAAACTTTTGTCCAGCAACTTTATTCTCAAATGTCAGGGTGGCAAACATGGCTCTTTCATTATGAATTGACAAGGTAATAACAGTAAACATGATAATGCATCATCCAGAGGACCCCCAATGATTCTTGTAGCAGAGTGAAAAGGTTAGTAGAGCTCTCTCAAATACTGGTAAAAACTGCTCATTTTAAGTGTGGGTAGGTTTGTACATTTTCCATGTCAGGTGGTACAACTACAGTATATATACATACATCTATTTGGTTGTATTGCCTGACATAAAAACAATCAAAATATGTATTTAAACACCCTTATTATTTATTTTCTTTCACTGTTTTCCCTTAAAACTTCCTTGTGGCCTTCTGGGGGAACCCAGTATAAAAACCCATGTTCAAGACAATACGGGTCTGATTAAAAGTGAAAAACACACCTTGCATTCACGGATGATGGCTTCTGGAGGGACACCACCAGAGATCTGGCTGGAGATAGTGGCCGCTATCAGTTGTTTACACCATTCCACATGAGATCCAGATGGACTGTATAAGGAAAAAACAAGTAACACATAACACACTTAAGCAAGCACTTCAAGACCATGCATCTGCCATTATCTGTGATGATGATGAGAAACTACAGCATTAATGTGCAGCACTGACATCCTGTGGACTAAAGATGACAGATGGTGATATGAGGTCAGAGAAATGTGTCACACAGTCTGATCTTTTAGAGCCGAACAATTAAACGACATATAAGCAGCCTATATTGTACTTCTTCCATCCAGCCTTTAAAAATGATTTTGATTTCACTTCTTGGTACCAAAAGCAATAACCTTAAAACGATGATGGGAAGATGCATGCTGTTTCGGATGGATAGAAATCATTCACAGTTGTAATAAAAATTGCTTTGATTCTAGTATTATTTGAGCAGAAAACTATAATGTACTACAGTACATGCTATAAATACAATTAACGTTAAACTATAATGTACAACAGTATAGGGCAATATTTGAACAATAGGCATGATATGGGGCTCATCTGCCCATCACAACAGGCGTGCCTGTAAAACGCGCGTGCACACCATAAATTGCTTTTTTATCGAAAAGTTCACATATAATCGCACATTCGAGGATAAAACCAAGACATGCACCTGTCTAATGAATCCTCGCTGTCTTGTCGAGATGCAGGGATTCCTCCTCCGAGGATTTGAGGTTTTCGCGGCACCGGCGGCAGCACCGGACTGTCCGAACCCGACGAATGCTGCTGTTTCTCCATTTCCCCTCTTTACGAGCTCCGTCTAGAAAGATGTGACTGTCTTTTAGCTTCCTCCAGTCCGAGAGCTGAATTTCTGTGTTTAGGAAGTCATCTCTATGAGGTTTGTACGTGTGCAGAAGTCTGTGGTTGTCTCTCAGCTTCCTGCTCTGATGCTGCTCGCTCGCTGACAAATAGCGTTTCTTTTTATTTATGTCAAGGAAGCAGCCATGACGAAACCCCCCTCCCGCCAAAACCCACATTTAGAACGCAAGCATAACGGATTACATATTCAGATTCCAAAAATTAAGTACTTGTCATTAGATATTTCATTTTTAAATACTCGTAATCAGACTGGTTATTCTCACAGTGGCAGTGAATGTAAAATGTCTACATTCAGACTAGTAGCCATGAGCCAATCACTGAAAGCTGAGAGCCACAGCATTTGATCACTGCATACAGAAATCATTTCACTTTTAGGAAGTGTTTTCTCAACTTTTAATATTTAATCAACTCCTGACAAACATATTCATTATTATTTGGATCACTTAGTCATTTAACCATGTATTACTGACTGTATTTGGAAGGCTTTTGCCTTTTAAACAAATTAATTAGTACAAATTCACATATTTACATACAAAGCAGGAATTCATCAATGTATTTAATTTGAAACTCTTTACCTAATATACTTACTTGAAGAACCCCCTGAGATTGTATGTTAAGAAGTTATGTCAATAAATGGTCAATGGTCACATGCAGTTAAACACATTTTTTTAAATCTTTTTTTAGTAAGTGGTTTATTTAGAATGTTTTTATTTCAAAATTATTTTCATTTTGTGTGTGTGTGTGTGTGAGAGAGAGAGAGAGAGATTGAATTAATAGCTTTTTAATAAACTCACAAACCCCAGTCTGGAAAACGCTGACGTAAATAAGGGTAACGGACATAAGAAACGTACATGTGTGTGTGAGAGTGTGTGTGTGCATTTGAATAGGCAAAACTGCATATCTATCTATCTATCTATCTATCTATCTATCTATCTATCTATCTATCTATCTATCTATCTATCTATCTATCTATCTATCTATCTATCTATCTATCTATCTATCTATCTATCTATCTATCTATCTATCTATCTATCTATCTATCTATCTATCTATCTATCTTACATGCCTAGTTGCCTACAAAGATATACAAAGATATTCTGGACTGATATGAGTTGAGGTCTCGAGGAAAGGCCTGAACTTTCTTATACGAAAACCGATATTAAACTGGCGAGAGTTTGAAACACAAAAACTACCTTGCATTTCTAAGTCACTTTTCGTACATTTCTCTTCGTACAATTCATTTCAAAAGAACATTTTTATAGATGATTTGTGGCATGCCCAGTAAACATGTTTACTTTTTAGCTCAGGCTTGTCTTTATAACTATCCTGTATCCAGATCATGCCATAGTGATGAATCTGGTAATTAGAGTCTGCATTTTCATTGTAGTCATTGCATGCTAGCAGGTCTTGAATAACCTTTTTAAATGTTATCAGATTCACACTAGGAAAAATAAATAAATAGCAAAGGGTGGTTTAAACAATTGAAGTATTGCGTTTTATAGCATTGGAGCAACCTTCGAACAGGCCGCTATGTCAGAATCAGAATGCCTGGGCGCACAATAATCAGCATAGTCATTTCCATGTGAACTCTTTAAATTAATTTAATCAGCATTATGTACAGAACAATAGCTGGCCAACAAATAAAGGATACATGAGGGAATACAAAACACAAATAGATCCCTTTAAACTATTATGTCTAACTTAAGATAATGTCAGGACAAAAAAAAAAAAAATTCAGAGTGCAGCTTTCCTTCAACCAATCTCATGCACTGAGCAATACGATTGAGAAAAAGAGTTCCCTACTACAGAATCAGATCGTTTTCAGATCTTTAAAATGTTACAAAGAAAAATTAAATGCCCATTAAAAAAAAGAAAATTATATATATAACAACAAATTACCTACAATTACCAAATCCAACCAAAACACTTTTTTTTTCTAATTACTTTCCTTTTTATAAAACTGTCAAATTTTACACTGAATAAAATAATTATATTTTACAACAATAGAACTTTCAACAGTAAAATAGGTTTTTGTTTGAGGTAATTACATAGTTCTGGTACTTGTACAAAATAAAAAATAGATTTCTGTCTTATTCCCCCCCTAAAAACAACCAACCGCAAATGGTTTGTTTGTTTATTGAACTTTTGTCTTGGTTTAAACTTCATATCCTCATTGAGGTCAAAGTCTTTAGAAGTTCAGTTTTCCGAGGCAGCGTAATCGACGACTCTCCTCTATTCCTCTACCCCCGTGTCAGTCACAACTTTCTTGCTCAAGAAAAGACTGAATTTGGAACAGCACAAACACACTAATTTATATCACAGCCACTCCATCTTTCCCAAAAGACTTTGCAGACTATGCTGCGTCTCGTTGGGACCAATACTGTCAGCTCCATCAGAAACAAAATATTTGCTTTCCGTGGCAACTGCATGCCGTTTTAAGGGGTATAACCCAAAGCCACTAACATCTAGGGCCTAAATTGGTCAACTCCCAAACCTCAGCAGGGGAGGAAACAACCGGTCGCTCAAACGCACAGTGGATGATGCTGCCATAAAGAAAAAAAAAAAAAAAAAAAAATGTTTCTCTATAAAATATACACCTGAAAACCTCAAATATGAGTAAAGGCACCAAAAAGGTATCCGTGTCGCTCGCTTAAAAAAACCCTGGTTCTGTTATTAATGTTAAACTAATGTTAATCACTTCAGAACATTTTCCTTCCACATAGTACACTCACATGAGCAGTGAATGACCTTTACGGAGAGAAAAAACAAGACATTTAGAGACTTCCTTTACCTAATGAGGTCAGCCATTTGAGTCAAGCAGTTAAACCTCGCATAGTGACCAATGAAATGATTGCTCTACCAAAGGTTGAAGACCCTGCTTGATACTAGATTGACTGGAGACAACGTAGACTAAAGTTTACAACTCCGTAAACAATACCAGCACTCTTTTAAACAATCTCACCATTGCTCAACATTCAGAAATGTTTTCCACTCAGATCTAGACACTTTACAACCCTGATAACACACATAATGCAACACGTACGTCTGTCTGACTTGATCGCTTTCATTCATCACATGACCATTCCAAACAGTATCCAAGTGGTTTCTGGCACACACACACACGCGCACACTATTTGACTTACTTTGTCCATGGTATGCGGCACGAAAAAACAGCACTGTCACGTTAAGGCTTCTCTTTTCGCTTAACTTTTTTTTTTGCGCAATGAAGGCCGTACTGTGGTTTATTGCATAATTGGTTTGTTACTCTCATCGTCGACATCACTACTAATCATGTTACCATAATTATCACTATTGCTATGTACAAATGTCCAATGTCTGTAACAGGTTGCGAGTGTGATCAAAACGGTGTCTGTAAGTGTGTGATGTGCTGATTGGGTGTGGCAGCATTGGGGGTGGAGCTGTTTGTCAAGTGGGTGGAGGAAGGGGCGGAGTCTGAGAGCTGTAGCTCCTCCAGTTTCTTCAGGTACTGATCCCTCAACGCCAGTAGCTCCTTATAGCGCTGCTCCACAGGACTCTGTTGCTGATAGGCACAAAATACACAAACATTCATACATGTGATGTGACATCCGTGTCAAAAATCCACCAGAGGGCAGCAAAAACACTCTTTGAATTCAAATAAGGAAAACGAATCACATCTGCATCACAAAACATTTTTGATGCAAACAAGATGCTGGATTACTAGTTCTAAGTCGAGCATTATTGCATTGATCTATAATTTGCTGGATAATTATGATAAAAATCTGCAATATAATACTCAAAAAAGGCATTTTGGTCTGTACACATTACATTTGTATGTTTTCATTGGTCGAATTTAATTTGTATACTAGTAAACACATTAATCATTGTTATGACTAATGTGGCAAAATTCTTATGCATGCCAATACTGGAGTGGCTTCTGCAAAACCACTGTGATAGAATGTGTGTGTGTGTGTGTGAGTGTGTGTGTGGGGTGATAAGGACAGTTTGAGTGACAGTTCACTGCAGTGCCAGAACATAATTAAACTGGAGAGAGAGGATTTTCTGCACCGCTGAATCGGGTACGCACACACACACACACACACACACACAGAGATAAACACTCAATCCCACCCAGAGGCAAAAACACCCACTATAAAAAAGATGCACATGCTTGTTCCATCAGATCAGTTTGTATAAATATATACTCCAAATATGTCAGCTTGAACCTGATTGTGAAATGTATGTCCATACCTGGTGCTGTATGCGAGGGTTCCACCGGATGTAATAGGTCACCCACAGCTCTAGGTGGCGCATGCTGGCTACAGGGTAAAGCACACGACTTGACTCTGGTGTGTAGAAGGGGTTTATATACAAGGATGTGTCACTGTTGATCAAAGACCACAGAGACACCGTCTTCGCCCGAACATTCTAGTGAAACAATATGGGGAAAAAATCAGGAAGTTGCTATTTTGAATAAACACTAATCTAATCTATTATTAAGTGAATCTTAAGTATTATATATAATGTACACACATAGCCACATTAAATTACAGGTCATTTAATATACTAGTAACTAAGAATCAGCTGTTAAGATGTTGAATATATTAGTAATACAAATGGTAAGGTGTCAAATCCTCCGGTTAGCAGTAGATAAAGTGAGACTGTGCACCCTAACGTTGTTGCGGCTCAAGAGGGCCACCAGAATGAATGTTTCATCTCCCCAAAGTGCGTTCTACTCCGACTGAGAGTCAGTCAAGCATCCCTTTTACTCATGCTCTACTTCACACAATGAGCAGAGAGAGAAATAAAAGGCAATGTGTGCATGCGCGAGAAAGAAAGCAAAAGCCAATGTACTATCCTACTGATAACAAGTCACCTCAAATAGGCAGTGAAGAAGATAAGATTTTAGACATAAAGAGACAAAGGTGTGATTAAGTTAGAGAAAGAATAGTACAGTGAAGCACAATTGAATAGATCTAGGCTATATTTCAACAATGTATGTATCAGTGATGGATCAATATAGAGTGAGGTTCAAAAGTGAGACCACATAGAAAATCTGAAATCTAATTTAAACCAGAAAAAAAAGAGTTTTTTTTTCCCATATCATGATATTAAATAGTCAAATGTTTAAATAGTCCTCACCATCAAACCTTTACCCATAAAATATATATTTGTAATCAATGAAAATAAAGCTAGCTAAGCTTATGAGGTAAAAATTGTGAAAGTGAAGAAGAGGTGAACATGAGAGCCAACACCATATACACACACACCCAACCATATCTACATAAAAAAAAAAACTATAATACAAAAATCCACATACAAAAGCAAGATAACAAATGAAACTAAACTGTCTTCATTCACTCCCCTGATAATAGAACGACTGAGTTACTTTCCGCAACATAATTAAGTGCTTCGAGATTTATAATAAATCCCTTAAAATGAATAGGTAAAATAAATTAATAAGCAAAAAAAAGAAAAGAAAACACACTCAGTGCCAAAGTGTCTTTACCCATACCAAAGACCCAGTGGTGGAATAAATTAAAACAGCTTATATTAAGCAACCAAAAACAGCAATCTTCAAGGTCAGAGAAAAACAAACACTCAAGTACACAAACTTTCTTCATTCTCTTTCCCTTAATAAAAAAGACAATCATCTCTCTCTATGAGAACAATTCTATCCGTCACCACAAAGTGACGTCAGACGTTAAATAACGCTTCAGGCCGTACGGGAATAAACAAACAAGCATTTTTTTTCATAATGAATGAGGATTAGAAGAGTCAAAAGAATCTAAGTACTTGACAGCCTCACTTAAATCATCAAACTGGATTTGGTCCGACCCTCGGCTCAACAAAAAACAAAAAAAAATTCAAATACATTTTTATTTACTCTATTCTTCCATAGATCCATAGCTTAGCATAGATGATTGTCTTTAATTTCATACCTATACATGATAAATGCTTTGTCTGGGTCAGAGAAAGGTTTAAAAGACAGGCAAATCATTGTCATTTAGGAATGAGATCAGATGGGTGTTTGAATTGAGATTAAAGGCTTTTCTTAAAGGCAATCTTTTAAAGGCTAATCGTACAGCTCTAAACATTATGGTCCAGTTTGTATTAAAGATAAGGGAAGTTCAGGGCTTGTATATCAGTGTGTATCAATGATGTGTATTTGTTACTTCTTACATTGCTTTCTCGAACGCTCTCACAGTTGTAGAGGAACGTGCCAAAGCGGCAGCTGTACAGGTGATCCAAGATTACTATCAGGAGACGCTCATTAAACTCAAACGCTGTTGGGAACTGTAGATGTGAGAGGGATAAACGTTAAACAGATTTACTCACATTAAACTCTAAATAGCTGTAAACTCTGAACAACAAAACAGATAGAACATTTATTCCAAATCTGTATGATTTGGTTTCTTTTGATGTACACAAAAAGAGATATTTAGAATAAAATAGCTGCCAATTAAGATGCTGTTTTCCATGAATATAACTAGCTCCAAAAAATGGCAAAGAGTACCATATAAGTACTTAATACTACTGCTGGTGACATATAAAAGTTTTGTGAGAAATTCAAGTAATTTTTCAGATAAATCTCATTCAATGTTACATATATTAAGATATATAGATTGCACCAGGGTTGATGTAAATGATGCTGACTGCCGCAGGTTCTCATGTGTTAAGGTGCGGTCACATTTACCATTGTTTTCAAGGATTTTTGCAGGGATGAAATGTAGTCATTTTAATAGGCACATATGTTTAAAGAAGATTTGTGTGAAGAACCAAAAAAACCCCCCTTTGCTGTGCATATGTGATGCGATCTGGAAAAACCCGCCGGATGTCGCGCTGGTACGTTTTCAGTAAAGTCTAAATATAGACTGAATGTCAGTTTTTTGTCAAAATTGGGTTTTTATTAAATTATTATTCTATAACATCTTGTTTATCATCTCTGAATATATCTTGGGAAAATTCACAAGTTAAGTGCAGAAAAATAGCGATTTATAATGTCCAGCTGAAAATACTGCGTTTCTCTTTAAGAACACGCAGGCGGAGTGGAGGGGCAAAAAACAATATCTCCCGTTTAGCTCTCCTTCTCTTAACACTACAAAGACAGTTCACCCATCAAAATAAACCACATAACAGAATAAAGTCCAGTCCTGGGTGAACTACAACAGCACGCAAGTTTTTATTTATTTATTTTTTATCCAGCGTTATTGTGTGGTGATACGATAAAATAAATAAAAACAGATAAAATAAATAAAAAAAGATTTGGAAAAGGCTTGAACCCAGCTTTAATATGGTATCAAAACCTGTAATATGTCAAATTAAACCATGTGGTGGGTTTTCCCATATCACATCACATATATCTGGCTCTCAGCATCAGTATCCACATTGGTTAGATGGAAAACAGCAGCTCAGACATTATGAAAAATACCTCCTTTTGTGTTCCACAGAAAAATAAAAAAAGGTTTGCAGAAGCATGACATGACATGGTTAAAACAATTATATCCATACCTGTTTAGTCATTTGCCACACGCAGTCAATGAATTGCAAAAAGATAGGTGACCGGTCCTGATCTGCATGGTTTTTGTCTCCATGGCCGATTCTCTACACACACACAAAGTATGACATAAATACCACCTGATAATGATTCTTTCTTTTCTTTTTTTTACACAATACAAAATCTAACCCAGAGGTTGTAGTTCACCCTTAATTATACTCAATAAACTCTATCAAAGCAATCACCCTGATATCATGGCTGATAGAACTCAAACTCCATCACTAAATTGTGTTGTTTTGCAGATGCAAGACTTGTAAACTCACTGAGGCGAACTTGTGTCCGAAACCGATCCACTCCTTCTCCAGCAGCACCTGGAAGCCCCTGAGAGTCCTGTAGTAGGAGTCCAGCATCAGCATCGACAAAGAGGTGAGCTGAGCTGTGCGGTCCCAGCCATCACTGCAGTGCACCACCACAGAGCTCCCAGAAGACACCTTATCAGCCACCTGGATGGCCCCTGATAGCACCAACTAGAGCAGGAAGGTAGATAGCTACATTAGATGATATTAAGTTTTATAATATATATTGGTATGCATGAAAAAACAAACCTTAATATGCTCTAGCCAGTGGGTGGACTCCAGGCTGGAAAGCCAATGAGACTCTTCCACATTGGGGTAGACAATGTCCTTTAGCTTCTTCAGTGACTCTCTCATGACATGGATATTATGGATGTCTAGAAAGACCAGCTCAGCATTCTGATAGGCATCGTCGCCCTCGTAACCCCCACCCGTGGCCTGGAGGGTAAAGGTAGAGAGGTCTACCGGTTATGATATGTGATCACGTAAACGAGAAATTATGCACACTTGCATTCACACTTCATGTACCAAAACACATTGTGCAAGAAATTATTGGATCAATAATGCCATTTCAAAAAGCTTTGTCAGCGGTGTTCAGCTTGGCAAAGCACCTCTATGGTGGTCCACTTTTTGATTTTAATTAGACTGCCAACACACGAAAACTGAAAACATACTCATGCAAGCACACTGTTTTGTTTATTTTATACAAACCAAGAGTCCAAATCTGACTGGGAAACAGTAACCAGCCCATACCTTCAGTGGATAAGGTCATATGTTAGAAATGAGGTAAACAAAAAAGTTTTTTTTCTTTTTTCAAATTTAAAAACTCTCAAAAACTTCTTGGAGATGAATTTGAATATCTTAGGTCTGGCAATGATCCCCATTTATTAGTGACCTTCTGGAACCTGACCTTGTTTGCCACGGCGTTGACGTTAGGCCTGGCGTCATAGATGGTGAGTTTGATAGTGCTGTTGGCCTCACGGATGATGTCCAAATATCTTTCATCATCTTTGTTGCGCTTGCCACTCATGCCCACCAAAGGCTGGCTACACCGTGTGATCACAGCATGGTTTTCTTTATGGAACCACGATAACACCTGAAAGTGGAAGGAAACTCATCATCATCATCACAGATGGTAAGGTCATACAACACAACGAACATACTTTTTTTTTTTAAGAATCTCTAAAAAAGGTAGAAGACAAGAAAAAATAAAGAACGTTAACAACATCTAGGGATGCACAATATGCATCTGTACCATAACGGTTTATTTGCCAATATAAAACATTTTACTTATTGGTATCTGTCGATATTGTATATTGTCCATATTTAATTGTGTATGCTCACTTCCTAATTTTAACATTTAATTTATCTTTAAAATTTTTCATGTACATGTTGTAATGTGTAAATTCACTTGTGGCATTCTAATTACTGACTGCAGCTTTTCGTGTTTAATTTTTGTAATTTATTTTGACAAAATAGCATAGAATTTTAATGTGGCCCATTTATTGGTTACCATCCATAACATGAAAATAATTATTGGCTTATTGTATCAGCCAGACCAACCCGATCTCACGAGAATTCGTACGAATTTTACGAGGTGGCTAAGTCGTAACAATTCGTACGACCTCACTCATACGTTTTTGCTAAATCGTACATATTTTACGAATTGGCCAATTCGTATGAATTCGTACGAATGACCTACCCCTGACCCCGCCCCTAAACCCACCCATCACATGGGTTTGGACAAATCGTATGAATTAGTACGAATTAGCCACTTTTTAATCACTCGTACGAATTGGTCGTGAGATAGCGTAGACGTGTAATATTAGTGCATCAATGATGTTCATTATAGACTTTTTATGCGATAAGTTACTGACTGTCAGAAAACGTGAAGGGAAGGAGACACGGTTGAGACAGCGCAGGAGAGGCTAGCTAGGATAAATAGGCTAAACTTTCAGCCAACTCCCCACAGAAAAGTCTGTAATATTATAAAATGTACTCATTTTACCACAGGTTTCACACATAATCCGTGTGCAATGTGTGTATACGGTACAGAAGCAGGATGCTTCTCTACTCACTATTTCAACAACGTAAGCCAATTATTACATGCATTATTTACTTCTATATATTAAGTTGCTCAAGCAAGTGGTCAAATATGTAACCATGTACTTCACGTAATCACAAACATTTGAAATGAAAACTTAAAATTGACAAAAACAACCGACTCTTGTGCCTTTTCTTTTGCACTTACATTTTAATAAAACAAATCTTGCATGTCACAAAGCACTTGTTTTTCCACCTCCACGAACGAGACGAGTGTCGTTCATTTGCTTTGTTGAGGTAAATTGTAGTTTGTACGTTATACGGATACTGTCTGATCCAGATAGTGTCCGGATAGGTTACGGCTGGCAATAAGGACCGATCTTTACTTAATGCTATTACTTGATTTTGATGTGGGTCCACACAACAATCAAGCTTATCTTCTCTTGATACCGACCCCATCAACTCAAATCTGTGCGCTGCTAGGGGCAGCAGGACAGATGTCATGTCAACATTATGGCCGCGGTAAGCTACTTCCAGTGTTTGCGAATAAGGTCTAGAACACATTAGCTGATCGGAATAATATAATATGGATTTTTTCCCCCCCAGAACACTTCTTTCACAAAATAAATTCAAGCACTTTCAAGGACCTGTATCTATGTATGTTTATTTTCAAAAACTTTCCAGGGCCTTGAATATTTTTTTCCTGATTCACAAACTTTCAAGGATATCAAGGACCAGTGGGAACCCTGCGTAAAAGAGCTCACCGGAATGCGGCAGCGGGAACGGAAGGTAGCGACTCTTCTAAGATCTTCGTCTGTGGCCTTGTATGGAACAACAAGAATTGTGGGATAAGTGTCACACAGCTCGTAGTTCTTATTGATGAAAGTGACCCTCCACTCACTATTGGGTAGACCCTGACAAACAGAACAGCAACAACACATATTCTTTAATGCAAGAATTGTGCACTATGTATTGTCTTACACAATTACATTAGCAACATATATCATATCATATCAATCGCAATTGTAAGTAAATGGTGAGTGTGAGTGGGATGCACAAGGGCAGCAGCACGACTCTTTCTAAACAAGCACAAGTCCTGGCATCTGGTCCTCACCTGCCTCCTGTACTCTTCCAAAGGCTCATAAACGTTCCAGCCATTCTCCTCATACTTTTCCTGACTCAGAAAGGCAAAGAGTTGCTGTGAGAGTCAAAGAAACAGAAAAAAAGTGAAAGAGTCATTTATACCAGAATTTCATACATTTAGCTACTGATGAAATGCTGAAACATTGACAACACTTAATCGCACTGAATAAAATGCAAAGATTAATGTTGTTTCAAATAATTTACAATGAGTGTGAAATGGAGCATTTGAGAATCAAGTTAAACATTGAACACTGACCATTCCATGAGACAGTGGGAAAGCATATTTGAAAAGAATCTCAAATATGTCTCTTCGGCTGTGGCCTTCTTGCTTCAGTGCAAATCGCAGGTTCCTCATGTCCTAATAAACACACACAAAATGATTTGAGAATGTCAAATGTCATACTTTCAAAAGAGGGGATGCTTGTCCTGCTCTAAGCAAACCGGTCACATTTCATATTCATTTTAATATTTTTGTGGAAACCCTGATATATGTTTTTTTCAGAATTATTTGATAAATAGAAAGTTCAAAAGAACAGCATTTACTTTTAACTATATAAATCTATTTCATTAGAAATGTCGGTAACACTTTACAATAAGGAGAAGAAAGACAGATAAGTAGGCTATAAAAGGTTTGGTGCTAACTAATGTAGTTAACTAAAAGTTTAGTTTCCCATCTGCCTTTCTGCTGTTATCTCGGGACGCTTGTCCCGAGAAAAATGGCGTTCGTCAGGTCCAGTTTTGTGTCCAGCCTCTCACGGGGATTTCGGATGCCCCAACGCCTGTGATGAGACGACTCAACGCCTGTGAAGAGACGACTCAACGCCTGCGATATGTTATGGCGCCGTTTGATTCATAAACAATATTTATATTTAATATTTAAACAATATGAATGTAAGCCAGAGGAGAACTGGCCCCCGACTGAGCCTGGGTTCTCCCAAGGTTTTTTCTCCATCCAATCTGATGGAGTTTGGTTCCTTGCCACTGTCGCCTTGCTTTTGGCTTGCTTTGAGCTTGCTCAGTTGGGGTTATTTAGTGTTTAGCAATGTTGTTGATCTGTGTTGTGCTACTTTCATGTTATCACTGTGAAGCTGCTTTGATACAATCTGTATTGTGAAAAGCGCTATATAAATAAATGTGACTTGACTTGACTTGACTAATGTTAATTAATGAACCCATTGTAAAGTGTTACTGAAATGTCTTTCTTAACTTTTGATCAATTTAATGCATAAAATGCATGAATAAAACGTATTTCTTTAAAAAACAATCTTACTGACCCCAAACTTAAGCAGTACTGTGGTAATAAACTTTTAAATAACTTCTTTAACATTAGCTGTTCAAAATGTGGATTTCTTAGGCCTTGTGTGAGCATTACCTTGCAGGTGATTTCTAACCCATAGGAGTTCTCTCCTCGACTGGAGGCTCCGCCCATCTTCTCTACACGACTTATGACACCTAAAGGCACGTTCAGGGTAACTGGTGTCTCCTTAAGACAGGAAGTGACAGAAAGACAAAATATCAACAATCTTATACGCATGTACTGTATGTACTATAAACACCTCAGAAATAAAACTTTCCATTCCACACAATTCTAGTAAAAGACCTGATGCATATCACACCAAGCCCGGTCCCAGAATCAAGGTGCTTCTAAATCTGATGAGGGTTCTCTAGTACGGAGTGCTGATGTAATGTGTAAGCAACAGCTCCACCATAACAGAAATAGCAAGGTACAGTCCCCATTGTAGTCAATAATTGTATCCCTTAAAGCAGATTTATCACCAAAATGAATCCTGTGAATTTTTTTAATTCATGCGCTTATATGTAACTACACACTTGTGGATCCATGAATATGCAAATTACATCAACACTTGATGTGTTGAAATTCATCATTTTTGTGTACCACCAACTTTCTTTCTTGCCCTCACTTTGCCAAGCTGACAGCAGTTCATGGCAACGCACCCCAGCAACGGTCAAAACGTCCACAAAACAGGGCTGCAGGTGCCCGCTACCATGTGCCAAACAAGGACAGAGCCAGGAACAAGATGAAAGCCTTTCTCTGATATGATGTGATACAAAATCCCTCCTTCCTGTCCTCTCATATCCCACTCTGTTCTCTGGTAACACAGACCATAACTAAGGCAGACACTAAAATTCTATTCAAATAAAGAATGCAGAAACAAGCCTTTAAAAGGGACAAAAATGGAGGAAAACTGAAAGAAAGAAGGAAATGAATAAGATGGTTTTAAACAGAGGAGCACCTGGCATGGTCTCAGAATTACTGTGCCTGAACACTTAGAGAACTAATGCGTTGATTTTGAAAAGTTTCTCTTACCGAGTCAGTGTTCTTGAAGTAGAGTCTGTAGTTGGTGATGGACACCTTTCCTTTGACTGCAGAATTAAAGGGGCAGATATAGATGATCTCTTTATCTGAAGAGTAAAATAGAGAGGGAAAGACAAAATGTTGTAAACTCACATGAGATGCAGACAGTAATATCAGAGGACAAGTCAAAGCTATAGAACAAAAGAGTGGTCCTCCCTCATGGGGGCTTTCATTTTGAGATCACATGACCGGCATAGCACTTTAATTTTATAGCTTCCTCTTATCTATTATTATTAAATACAACTGTGTGAGGCGCCGTTATTGCCAATATGTTTGGCCACATTTCCGCCACTAACTGGTCTGGAGTGTGAAGCAATGGATGTGTCCCAAATGAGCAACAAAGCAGATTAGCAATGTAACAATTTTACTATATTAAAAAATATATATACTACTTTAACAGCCATACTAAATTGAGTTCTGCCAACATTACATTTTAAAGTTCAAATATTAAAATAGTGCATTTTTAAAACTCAATATAAGTGATAACAAAATTGAAAAGGGATAATATGCAAGTTATATTCATACAAGAAACGTTGTATGTCAAATGAAGAACATGAGAACTTTAAAAAGCTTGGTTACATAAATTAATTTTATAGCTCGTACAAGAATAGCAGAAGGAGAGGAGTTATTACCCTAATTTCAAACTGTTCATTTTGAATTGACTGAGGAATGATCCGATAAACATGGCAGATATGTGATTGTTAAAGGGAGGATTGATAATACTGTAGTCACATTAGTCAATGTGCATGCTCCCCCTGAGGAAGACAAAACATCCTTCAACTTATTGTTTGACAAAACAATATGTCGAGGCGATTGGAACACAATTTTTGAATTACACTAAAGACACAACAAGTACTAAAAGATTTAAAACATCAAATCCAAGAATCTTAATATTCTAATGAAAGATACAGATCTGTGTGATGTTTGGAGAGTTCTGCACCCATTAGAAAAAGACTTTACGCATTATTCTGCTGCTTGATTGATTACTTTCTGATGAATACATTTACATTTATTCATTTAGCTGACGGTTTTATCCAAAGCGACTTATAATTGCTATATATGTCAGACTCAGAGGTCGCACGCCTCTGGAAGTGGACAAGTCAAAGCAGTTAAGATAAATAATCTATCAGTGCTCGTCAGAATATTACTCCAAATGGAAACACATTGAGCTTAACTATGGAACATGCCAACCACAAACGAGGTTGGGTGAGAAAACATCTAACCAACCTATAGAGCCAAATCCTATAGTAGACACAACAATTAAGATCTGGTGGGATATAATGAATAAATAAAAAATTGGAGGGGGATTGTAAATTGTTGATCTGACCATTGTACTCTACAAAATTCAGAAGTGGACAGATGGATAGCACATTTACAAGATGGACAGACAAGGGAATCACCGCAGTGTGTACATTAACAGAGGGTAAAAAGTTTAAATCCTTTGAAAACTTGAAGAGGGAATTGGACCTGGAAAACAAATTTATTTAGGTATTCCAACTAAGATATTGAAAATCACCTCTCTCAAGAGGGCAGTGATTTAAAAGATATGATCACGAGAGCATACAGACATTTACTCTCGAAAACTGGATCCAGGGTGTACAAATGTTTACAAAATTACAGTAGGTTTGACTCACTGTACATAAAACAGAAATGGGAAGTAGAACTGCAGCTTAAATTGTCAGAGGATGATTGGCATTCGATCTGTCATTTTCAACAAACTTCTACTAGCTCCAGACAATGGAGGGAATTTGGCTGGAAGAACTTGGTGAGATACTTTATTACCCTCCTCTTAATAAGCAAAAAAAAAAAAAAAAAAGTTTAGGATATTTTGCAGGGTTGTCAATGTCAATCACTCTCATGTATTTTGGTCATGTATAAAAAATCACCCCTACTGGGAATCTATTGTAACAGAAATGGAAAAAATTGGGGGTTACAAACTACCGAATGACCCAGAGTCTCTGTATTTAGGCCTGTTAACTAAAGATGTTGTTGGGGAATACATTTATTCAATCAAAGTGATGCTGATATCAAGAAAGAAAGTTATAACAAGGAACTGGTTGAAAAGTGAACCTTTGAGTCTGGATCAATGGAGGAATATCATGGAGGAAATATGTGCAATGGAAAAAATGACCCATGACTGAGACTGGAAGACCCTGAGACTGGAAGCACATAAAAATACGAGGGTAAAAATGGACTTGTTATGTAACTCACTCAAGTGTATGAAACAAATGGAAGACCTGTATTTGTAGCACCCTACTAGTTGTTTTCTTTTTGTTTCGTTTTTTTGTTCATTGTGAAATTTAAAGAGCCCCTATCATAGCATTTGAAATGTTCCTATTTTTGTTTTAGCAGTTCCCAAAAACAGTTTAACATGCATGCAAGGATAAAAAACACTTTATTTGTCTTATAATATGCACTTATTTTTAACTGATTTGCTCACCGACTCCCAAATGATTCGTACAACGACTCATTTTTCTAAACCACTCCTTTGCGTGACGCTAATCGGCGGTGATTGGTCTGATGACAGACCCAGTCAGTTATCGTTTGTTAGCATAACGTATAAACATATTGATAAAGCACTGCAGTACTACAAGACGCTCTATTCTTTATAACAGCGTCAAACATTTCATATATTTAAAAAAAAAAATTGACATTGGAGACCTAGAAGCTGCGCTGAGCGTAACTTACACACACACAAATACACGCGTGCACACATACTGCTTTGCGCCCCGAAGCTACATAACCGTTCAAAACCCATAAAAGCAACAATTATTAATAATACTTACAGGTTGTGATTCGAAGGAGGAAGCTGATCCATATATGCTGGGTAAGTAAGATACTGAACCCTCCTTCAGGAACAACCGCTTGCGAATCCACATTTAAATTCATTTATGTTTTTGAACGATTCGTCATTAAAATGATGAGAACACAATCGGGCTATACTGTTGTGGTATCGTTGCAAATATGAGCTCTAACCACCGATTCTTCACATGCTCGTCCCTGGTAAATGAAAACAAAGTGGCTGAACTATCTTTGCATTGTAGAACACAGCGTCTTCTCGACATGATGCTATGACGAAGTATTTGAATGTGTAGACTTCAAGTTTACACTTCCGTCTACACGCACAGTAACTGGGCGTGGCCAGTTTGTCTCTACGTCACGATGTAACAGCTAATGACAATTCATTTCATAGACTCAGAGTCGACTCTCACTTTTGAAAGACAATAAATTTATATACGGTGCACTTTCAGATATAAATCTTTGCAGGATGTTTTCATTCCCTTAGAGCTATATCCCACACCATATGAACAGTCATTTTCAAAAATCCATGATAGGGACTCTTTAACAAAGATAATAATATTCATTTTTAGTCAATGAGAGCCCACAAACACACACAACGGCACACACAGGCTCTTACTCACCGATCACTCGCTCTTCTCCCGGCAGCACTGCAACATCTGCCAGCGGCTCCATCTTTAGGCTCTCTCTGGACGCCTGTCAACACATGAAGGAACATTGAGTTGACACGGGTGCATCCCTCGCACATACTCACCACGCAGACTCTCATATAAGGATGATCACAACTGGTTCAACATTAATACACAACATGTCTGAGCAGACAGAACTGTACTCATGGGCATCTGATAGGAGGAAAAAATAACTGCAGAGAAAAATCTGAAAGTGACAGGAAGTAATGGAACAGGAAGTAGTGAAGAGGAAAAGAACGAGTTACTGTCCTCTTTCCCCCTCTCCCTGTGAACACCAGACTGATGCTTTATGTGTGTGTGTGTGTGTGTGTGTGTGAGATCAGGGATCCAGATTGTCTTTCCCTGGGCTATTTTCCTGCTGCCAGTTGAAGGTTAGTGAACTGGAATGCGAGCTAAGAGTGCCATTCGCTGCGTGTAGTCATTTATTCTGTCGGCCTTTTGCTGCTGCTGTTTGCTAGTGTTTTGCACGTCGCAACCTTATGGGCAACTTGAAGCAAGGGCTTCTGGGTAATGGTCTAATCCGTGTTCTTGAGATGACAAATGGAGCAGCCAAAACACACACACACACACAGTGATCCTGGCTGGGAAACTAACCTGGTTTACACAAATAAGAGGTAGTTGGGTAAACAGAGATGACAAACAAGGAGGAGCAAACTAGTAAGAGGATTAAAAGAAACACTGTTAAATACATCTTAAAGGTACGGTCGGTGTGTATTTTCAGCAACACTCATCAGAAATTGCTCACAGTCTTCTTGGAAATCAAGCCCAAATGGATTAGTTATAGTTGTTTGCTGGGAAAGAAGGAAAGAAAGAAAGGCTAAGATAAAAGAGACAAACAGAGGCAATCACAGAGACAGATGGGCTGTCCTTTGTACAAAATTTCACTAGCTGTCCTCAGGGAACCTAAAAAAACCCGCCGCTGCCTATCACCTGCCAGGTGTTACAGCTCCACTAACATATGTATGGAGCAGCAGTCTCCTGGCTTAAGCCCCAGCGAAGTGCCAACTCCCTGTCTGCCTGGAATCCCCTCTGCCCAGAGAGGTTACATGTGCCAAACCAGACACTGCATATGCATGTGTTCACGCGGGGAGGGGCGCTCTCCTTTTAAAGGAAACAATCAATTTTGTTTAAACCACGATTAAGGTCCCATTTGAATTACAGTTTTTACACATTTAGCAACATGCAATATTTGAGCTGTGCTTGTGAACTTGACAGCCAAAACACTTTTTTTTTTTTTTGCTTGTGAATGGTGTATGTGAATATTACAACACGAGTGATGATGCACAAAGCTTTGTTTACAAAATAAATAATAAGTTAGCAATTTAAGGGTTAGTTCATCCAAAAATTAAAATTCTGTCAGTATTTACTCACCCACATGTTGTTCCAAACCTCTGTGTGTTTATTTGTTCTGCTGAACACAAAGGAAGATATTTGAACAAATGTTTTAATCAAACAGATCTCATTCCCCATTGACTACCATAGTATGTATTTTTTCCTACTATGGTAGTCAATGGGGAATGAGATCTGTTTGATTAAAACATTCTATCAAATATCTTCCTTTGTGTTCAGCAGAACAAATAAACACACAGAGGTTTGGAACAACATGAGGGTGAGTAAATACTAACAGAATTTTCATTTTTGGGTGAACTAACCCTTTAAATGTTATATCGCAAAAATGGAAACATTTGAATTCACGTCGAATGTGTGAGGGATATAACTTTAAGCCATTTATCGTTTTTGAATTACAGTTGGTGATCAGGTCACCAGATTTTCCACGAATTAAACGATATTACGCTACATTATTCCACTGGACATGAAATCTCGTTTCTTTTCTCATACCTTCACTCTTGTCTCAGCCATTTTCACGGGGTATTATAAATGTTTTTTTCTTTAATTCCTATATTCGGATCCTTTACTGTTGTAAAAAAGAAAAATGCTGCAGGACAGATACACTTAACAGTTAGATAGACAGTTTTATGGTCTGATAAAACAGATGTTTTTTTGTTTTATTTTACCATGGACCACCTATTACATCCCCAATGCTGGTAGTTGGTCCACGGTAAAAAAAAAAAAAAAAAAAAATGAAAAACTGCCTATTTTACAGCCCTATGCAATATGCGTAATTGCGTATAATTATTATTATCAATCTATAAATGTACTGAATAGCTATGCTGGACTGAATGCACTTTCCGGTCTTTAAAAATAGCCTAGTTCAGTTGAATAGCTGACAAATAACATGGACATCAACTTTCTTTTTTAACATCATGAGCCTATGTAAAAAAGTGATATACATATACACACACATATATATATATATATATATATATATATATATATACAGTATATATATATATATATATATATATATTATTTTTATTTTTTTTGCAGGTAACTTAAATAGTCTTGTGTGTGACGTTATTCACCCGTGCAATTATATAAATGCAGTTTAAAAGAGTTTAAATGTAAAATGAGTGGTGCAAATAAAAGAATAGCAAGGCAGGATTTAATAATAATAATAATAATAATACTCATTTTTATTTATATAGCACCTTTCCAAGACGCAAGATCACTTTACAAAGATAAAGCTATTGATAAAGCAAACGCTATCAATGTCTCCATGTTCTATAGCATCTATATGGTTGCTTCATTCTATAGGAAAGCAGAGCAAAGGGCAGCTCTATTGACACCAGCGAAGTATATTATTTATTCATGCAGAAGCCGAAAGTCTAAACCTCCCACAACAGTTAGGCCTATAGGATAATGTCGTTTGAAAAACAAATAGGGGAAAATTAGAAACATTCTGTTACAGTCGTAGGACATGAGGAGGATGGTACAATTACAGCACATCTGCAGCACACAGGTTTCACTCACGTTTTGGCTGGAGCTGTTCCCCAGAGGACTGGAGTTGTAAGGTGCTATAGGAGCCGAGGCCATCACTGGGTTTGCTTCTTCCACCGCTACTGAAAGACAAGAGAAATGTTTTTTTTTTCTTTTCAGCTCAACAATCAGGACTTGCTAGTGGGTAGTTCAGATGTGTAGACACTTATTGTATATACATCTACACTAGACTCACCCTAAAAAAAAATATTTAGTCTAAACATTTTCCAAAGTATAGATGTAAATAAATATACATATATTTTAAATTCATTTTCAAAATGTCTTAATATATATATATATATATAGGGTAAACAATTTAATGGTATACAGTCAGTGCTTCAAAGACTATCACAAATCATTCTCACAATTTCGATTTCTTCTTATGCTCACCAAGACTGCATTTATCTGATTAGACATGCAATAGAAATAATATAAAATAATTTCCCTATTTTAATATATTTTAAAATGTAATTTATCCCTGTGATTCATCATCATCATTACTCAAGTCTTCAGTGTCACATGATCCTTCAGAAATCTTTCTAATATGTTGATTTGATGCTCAAGAAATATTTCTTATTATCAATGTTGAAAACAGTTGTGCTGCTTAATATTTTTGTGGAAAACCTGATGTTTCTTTAGATTCTTTGATGAATATTTTAACATTATAAATGTTTTTACTGTCACTTTAGAATAATTTCAAAGCCAATAAATAACTTTACCATGACAACAATTAAATTAGCATAATTCACAACACCAATGTTCAATACATCACAGTATGGCTGTGCTTGTCAACGTGACCTTCTGCCACACTGGCAGTGGCATGCCAAAACACGTTTTTTTTTGTATGTGAATGCGGTTTTATTTTACGTCACAAGTGAAGCACAATGCTTTGTTTACATTCAAAAGAAATAATAGGTTTGCAATTAAATGTTACATCGCATTGATTGCAACAATGAAAACATTTCGATTCATTTCGAATGAGAGGTAATTTTAAGCCATTTCTGTTGTCGGTTTTGCAATCTGGTCACCCGATTTTCCACGAATTTAACAATATTCAATGTATTCCACTGGACACTGGGTTTCTTTTCCCAAATCCTCCCTCACGTCTCACCCATTTTTGCAGGGGATTATAAACTTTTCTTCACTTTTAATTACTATATTGGCATCCTTTACCGTGGTAAAGTAGAAAAACGCTGTAGGTCAGATACCTCTTTACTTGCACATCAAATTCTCTTTAACACTGTTTGTGCTTGTTAGATTTGGAAAGCCTGGCATGTCAAGTTTATTTGTATAGCGCATTTCATACATGCCACGCCAGTAATACAGTTTAGCTTTCTCTGGCAGTGAATATAACTTAAATGGTCTTGCACAGTCTGTGGAAGATTAAATTTGCTCTTCAGTTCAGACCTTTTACAACAAGTGTCAGATGCTTTGGGACACGAATATTTCAGCCAAGAACAGATTTGTAAAACTGATCGTGCAGACAAAACTGTAAGTGCTGGAGACTTGAAAACATGGTCAGATGGTAGGCCTCAATTTGGGGAGAACTCAATTTGATCAGACTATAACCCCAATTGTCCCATAGGTAACTATCAAAAAGCTTTGAAAACCATATACAGTATTTCCTATGATAAATTGCCTGTATTGGCTTGTGTGGTCTTTTACAACTATCATGTCAGTGGTTAAATGCTTGATAAATAAAACTTAATGTCTTTAATGCTTATCTGCTTAAAGGCCTTAAATGCTTGAACCCTGCTAAATGTTGTTTGCAGCTTTAATTCTATTTTGCATTAGTGCCAAAATTTCATGTAATTTCTCTTGTTGAAGGACTTTGCATTGTTAAAAGTTTGAATCACATTACAAGCATAATTTCTGCATTGTGTTTGTGTCTTATTTGACACTGTCACAACCCAACAACACAGACAACCAAATGTTTAAGTCTAAAAAAACTATAAAAACACACTTATGATCAAATAAAATAAGAGAGCTAGTGTCAATCTGTATCTCTTTTTTATAGACTTTCTGACTTGTTGAAATGAAGCAGTAGGACAGCAAAGAAAAGGGAAAGAGAAGGGGAATCTGTTTGGAAAGTGAAGCTGGTCATACGCAAACTAAAAGCACCACCGACTGACAACAAGTCATTAAAACCTTGTATTTTCTATTAACCCTGATGTTCTCAAGAAGCACAGTTGCTGATTCTACAGTCATCATATATTTTTAGCAGAAACTATACCACAGATGTGTCAGTAAGTGGAAGTGAGAGACAACATGAAACATACATTCGATAGACCGCATTAAAATTAGCGATTAATTCGCTCAGAGCGAAGGAACATCCTGTCAAGTGATGCATTGAGGGACAGATATGTTGACAAGAGCTTACTTGAATAAATTTGATTTTTGAACATTTTAATCCCCGATCCTTTGGGCATAAATTCTTTCAATTGCGGATTATTTGTTTTTTTTTACAGTAACAAATACAAAACATTTTTGTGTTATAAAAGCAACATAAAAACACAATCATGCCCAAGCTTTTCAGTGTTGACACCAAAACCCTTCAACAATATCTGACCACATCTCAACCTCAGAGAATGAAGTCACTGTTTGGGCTAAATTTACACATTTGAAATGAACAGTGATGTAGAAAACAGAACAAACCAAATCAAATGAAGCTCAAGAGGTTCAAATGAACACCTGAGGGCATGACAAATGAGGTCAGCGGTCAGATATGTAAATGATTATAGCACCAGTCTGGGGGGAGAGAAAGAGAGAGAGGGGTATTTATAACGATGACAGGAAGGACTGATGTGTGGCTCTGAGATGACGGGGCACATTTACACCCTTCATGCACTGCAATATTCAACACGCATAACACAAAATCCCACAGCCTTGAAGTCGTATACAAAAGTTGATTAGCCTATAAATTTTAACTTAGAGATAAGAGAAAATGAAAACAATCTGTCCAAGGCAGTTTCACTTACACCTACATAAAGGCTCAGCCTCCGGCGTTTCATGCCCGGATCAAACATGAAACAAGTAACTTAGCTACACACTTTCACTAACTTGTGTGATGATGTGATGGAAAATCATGATCAGTGTTAATCTCGCCCATATGTATACATATCCACTTCAATTCATAGTGTAAAAACAGTGCGAGATAAGGGCATAAACATCGAAATAAGGGTCTCAAGTGTCTAAAAACCCCACTTTCATAACTCCTAGCGCTTTCGAGTGAGCACTTTACTCTGTGAATGTATTCCAGCACAGGACTGTGACCAGGAAATAGCTCGGGCCTATCTGTACGGCAGCTCTCAAGTGCTACATTTACCTCGGAGTCCGCTCCAAGCCGTCTTAAATACAGACCAGACCCTCGCCGAAAAGTCATAACGTGCAACCCGAACAATATTGGGTTTGCAAATGTGTTTACTTACCCAGAAACTAGGAATTCTCCGTTCCTCAGATCGCCAGTCTGTTTTGCACCACCGCAGGAAGCGCTCAGCCCGAGTCACGTGACAGCGGTCACGGCGTTCATTGGCTACTTGTCAAATCATGTAGCTACTGCAAGGAATTTAGGGAGTTGTATTTTTGATAAGAGCGGTAAAATTAGAGGGCCATTCTGAAAACATGCCCTCAAACACATTCCTTGGTATGAAATTTTTTAATATTTTAAATATTAAATAAACGAAGCATCTTTCTTGATTATTTCATTACACATTTTTTATATTAGGCCAACATTAAAATATTTTATAGTATCAAAATATTTGTATAATACATTTTGGTTACTAGTTTAATAG
Organism: Pimephales promelas; assembly: GCF_016745375.1. Next base: position 5,924,728 of record NW_024121111.1, on the reverse strand, counting down.
GCCTATTGAATATTTCTTATTATTGTTTGAATTCTATCTATCTATCTATCTATCTATCTATCTATCTATCTATCTATCTATCTATCTATCTATCTATCTATCTATCTATCTATCTATCTATCTATCTATCTATCTATCTATCTATCTATCTATCTATCTATCTATCTATCTATCTATCTATCTATCTATCTATCTATCTATCTATCTATCTATCTATCTATCTATCTATCTATCTATCTATCGATCGATCGATCGATCTATCTATCCAACTCTGCTATAAAGCATCTCTAAAAATACATTTGTGTTATTATTCAGCTCAAGCCTATGTTGTCAGTCAACATTTCTTGGAAAGAACTATAGGGCCAGAAATAGGGTATGGACATGCAGCCTTTCCATTGCTGCCTGATGAACAAACACATTTTTTTAGTGTGTTCAATCTTGTTGTTGCCCATTTCTGTCAAAGCTGCCTAACAATCCTGCCTAACACCATCACCCCAGTTTATCTCTTAAAAAAAAAAAACACCGCAGAAAATCACAGGCCAAGAGATTTCATTTTACTAAATAATGCCAGATCCCCCACCTCTTTCACTCCTTTCACAAATTAGATTTTACTATAGGCTACCAGTCATTAATATTTGACACACAATTAATGCACTCATTTCTTGCACATTAAGCTCTCTGTACAGCACTAAACTGTTAGTGCCTATAAAAATGCAAACGAAAAAGTCTTGCTCAGAGAGGTCTATGGCTGAATCTGCTTCCTGCAGTGTCATAGTCATGCCAATCATTCCACCAGTTCTTACAGATGGCAGTTAAAAGTTCTTTATTAGTGCCTGCCCACCAAGCATTTTGTGGGAATGAATGGCTCTGGGATGGAACACAGGAACACAGATACACACAAGGTTTTGTATTACAGTTTTTTTTTATTCGCTTTGGTACTATTTTCACAAGTAAGGTGTACATTTTCAAAACTCTTAGTGCTAATATCACAACAGATCATCAAAAGTGCACTTTTTTCAAACATTTCATCATGTTTTCAACTGTGTTAGTACAATTCACACAATCACAAAGTATCCTTTTCACAACACAAAATAAGTGTTTCATCTACATTATTGTTTCATTCACAGTAACTGCCTTTCATAAAGCTCTTACTATCAAACTTTTGATTTGCATCTCTTTTTGTTCAGTTTAATACTTTTGTCTATTATTTAATCCAACAGATCTTAATGGTTAATCAATTAATCATTTGGTAAACCTATAGATTTTCATTTCAGCAATATACAGTATATGGATTTTGAGAACTACAGAAATAAAATGTGTGTTTGTATGAATATTTATATTACATGTAACCAGTAACCACACATGATGAATACTCGTTATGGCTATTTTTTTTTTCACAATTTTTTTCAGTCTGACCACAATTGGCCACTATGTACTGTAATGTGTGCACTAAATGTTATGTTTTGTTCTTCTTTAGTTACATTTCATTATAGAAAGTATACCTATATTACAATTATATCTGAAAAATAAAAACTATAATTTGCCTAAATGATTGTAAAGGATGTCTTCATTGATCCTTCATTTGTAGGCCTACATATATGATGGATATTTGGAAATTATAGATTATGTAAATGTTGGGTACTGTAAGTGCATTGCCTAATGTTACAGTAAAACTGTGTAATCTGTCTTTCATAGTACTGTAGCATATTCATTTCAGCACTTCTAAGGCCGATTTGAAACATGTATCTTGCATTGTTTGCTGTTGGATGAACTGATTGTTAAAAGTACTAAACTGAAAGAAGATCATATTGTTGTGTTTCAGTGATTAAACCAAATGTTCTCATTACATATTACAATAATCTTGTGTTTGAAATAATTATTATGTGGACTGAAAACATGTGCAACTGACTGAAAGCATTACATCAGGTTTTGAAAGAATGACTAGCTGCGTTACAAGTGTGATCAGTTTGGATTTTTGTACTAAGAGTTTTGAAAATGTACACCTTACTTGTGAAAATAGTACCAAAGCGAATAAAAAAAACTGTATTTTGCATTACTTACAGTAAGTTGTGACTTTTGGAGTGTAGATTATCAAGTTGGATTTTACTTACTTCTGTTGTGTAGCAATAGCTTTGATCCATAATATACAGTAGCAGAGGTAAATTTGTTAAACCACCAGCTGTTGGTGTAAAAACATCCACTTTTTATATGCAGAAGCAAAACTGCTGGTCTAAAAATGAAACAGGCACAACCACAAACGTTAAGAGGAACAGTACCAAAGAAAATACCAATTTCATTCAAATGAACAGATACTGTATAGGCTACAGTACGTATTTTTAACGTACCAGAAATCAAATATTTGAAACAGTGTGTTTTATATAGAGAACATTAATGTGTGGTTCCCTGAGTCCTAGATGACTCCACTGTCTTCTCACTGCATGGTTAATAAATCAATTTTGTATTTTATATGAACATTCTCATATTACCTCTAGATAAGAAAATAGTGATTTAATTTCCCAAACTAAAGGCCAACACTGAATAAAATTATACAGAAATAAGTTTAGTTGTGTCTTGGAAAACAACACCATGTGAGGAATCATAAAATCACGACAGGAAAGAGAAACACTTTTTCCTCTATAGCTTAAAGGAGTAGTTCACCTTAAAAAAAAAAAAAAAAAAACTTTTGCTGATAATTTACTCACTCATCCAAGATGTCCATATGAAGAGTTCAGATGCAAAAGCCTCTAAGTGCCATTTGAAATTTTCTTCTAGAATGATCATTTTTATCAAGCTTGTATATTTAAGTTCAGTGATTTCACTTAAATGGCAATGATAATTACCTATTAATTGTTATTTAAGTGAAATTACTGAACTTAAATATACAAGTTTGATAAAAATCATCATTAAAGAAGAAAATTTCAAATGGCATTTAGAGGCTTTTTTATCTGAACTCTTCATGTTTTTCTTTCTTCAGTCGAAAAGAAAATAAGTTTTTTGATGAAAACATTCCAGGATTATCTCCATATAATGGACTTTATTGGGAACCAAACGGTTCAAGGTCTAAATGAGAGTTTCAAGTGCAGCTTCAATGGGCTTTAAACGACACCAGGCGATGAATAAGGGTCTTATCTAGCGAAACAATCGCTCATTTAAAAAATAAATAAAAAAGTTTAAGTTTTATAAGCACAAATGCTCGCCATGCTCTGTTCTGTGATGCATGACTCTGCTGTTCAAACTCGTTCATCAAAATGAACAAATCTTTTTTCGAGTCACGAAGGGTCTGGTGTCGTTTAAAGCCCTTTGAAGCTGCACCGAAACTGTCTTTTGGACCTTGAACCGTTTGGTTCCCAATGAAGTCCATTACATGGAGAAAATCCTGGAAAGATTTCATCAAAAACCTTTATTTCTTTTCGACTGAAGAAAGAAAGACGTGGACATCTTGGGTGACATGGGGGTGAGTAAATTATCAGCAAACGTTTTTTTTTTTTTTTAAAGTGAACAACTTCTTTAAGCCAAAGATGTTAATTAACCTCTTTACCATAATAATCAAAACATAAAAATAGTAATAACTTCAGGCCCAATAAAGAATTTTTTTATGATTGTTCAAAACAGACTAGAACAGAAATGAAAGTGAGAAGAATAGTTTAATAGCATCTCCTCACTTGAATCAATGTCCCAAATATTTTCACTTTATTTCCGCCTCATCTTTATAAGGAGCCACAAAGCGATATACTGGCCCTGTTGTTCCTGTGTACCTATAGATCAATCTAGAACAGCAGTTATCAGGCATCTGGACACTAAATGAGGTGTGGTGCTAATATTTTTCTGTAGTCATAAATTTGAGTCACATACTGTAAGAACAACAGGTATAAGAAAAAGACGACGTGTTTGATTTTATACAGTTTATTTTCCAATCTAAAAATATGAAGACAAAATATAATAAATCACAATTAATCACAAATCAGAATGTCTTAAAGTTCATGGCATAAACTACATGGTCATGAACTACTGGAAACCCAAGACTCTGGCACAAAGGACTGTGGGTTTTATGCACTTACTGTGACAGGTGTTGCTGTTGTATTAGATAATAGGTGGTGTGATCATATATTGTTGTCCCTCTGCTACTCTGAGTCTGCTGTTTCAGTGAAGCTGGTGTGCACTTACAAAGAAAGAGACATTCCTAGAAATGCTGAAAAGTGTCATGATCCTCATTTTGTTAGCTGGAATAGTATTATTACAATGACACTAGTGTCTAGTGTAAAATGTATTATGCTATGGCAATATGACACAATTTAGAGAACCTCTAGACTGTGCAATTGATGTCAGAATGAAACGCTGTGAGAAACATTATACTCCAAACCTCACAATTTTAAAAACACAAAACAAATAACCCTCTTAAGCCAGACTGGAGTACCAGAAGTCCAGTTATGTCAAAAACATAACAAATTTTTCACCATTGTAATACATAGTATTACTCCAAAACTAACCATACTGTCTTGCATAATACAAATTACAATAGAGTTTCCTAGTGTAAAATATTTCATTTGCAATTTTAACGTGACACTCATTTTTCTTTACATCATTGCATTTCTGTTTTATTTATTCTTTTGATAATTATTTACAAAGAAATTCTGAAGAATTCGTCAGCAGAAAAGAAGCATAAATATGTGTACTTCTCTTTTATATGTTACAGTTTAAGAAATATTTTACAAAATACTTTATGTACAGGACAAGCTCCTTTTGAAATACCCTCAAATAGTTCATCACAGAAATGATTTTATACACTTTTCAAATAGCAAGAATGAAAAGCTGTGCACATTTGTTTGGTCTGGCACGAGACTGCCAACAATACTGTTATCACGCTGCCTTTAAAGGGATTGTTCAATAACAAAAAAAATACAATTCTCTCATCATTTTATTCAACCCTCATGTAAAGTATTCAATACAATGAATGTCTGTGTTGTTTTAAACCCCATTAAACTTCCTTACAGGGATCTTCAAAATATCTTTTGTGTTTCACAGAAGATTTGGAACGACTTGAGGGTGAGTAAACAATGACAGAATTTCATTTTTGGGTGAACTATCCCTTTAACTGAATGAGAACTTTCTTGACACTGCTGGGGAAAGCCCATGTTTTCATAAAACAGTGTTTCACTCCATATTAAACTACAGTGCAAAAAGCACCGGAAGAGCAACCTTTGAGAAAAGGATGGGGCATCTTCTAAGCACGTTTTATTGGCCGCCAAAAGCCATTTCAGGGGGCTCAGCAGTGCGATACATTCTCACTTATGCTAGCCATGAAAAAATGCTTTATGACCTTAAGGCCTGTTCACACCAAAGATGATAAACTCTAAAGTTTTACAACTTTATATGAGCATAGGGAAGTCCACACCACAACTATAACGATAAAGACACAAAAGAACAATATCGTAGTAATCCCTCTTGGAGAGTTTATTTCCGGCGTGCGCACGCAAAACAGACTGTTATCTTCCACTGGTGTGGACAATATATTTGTCCTTACAGTTATCGTTCTTGGTGTGAACGCGCCTTTCCAGAATGATGGACCCACGACCTCGTTCTGGTGCTGAGTGTAGTGATTTTCAAACCTAGGAAGCTTTCAATCAGTCCCTATGAGTTTTGCTCAAGGTATTCATCAATCATGGTGAGATTGTTCAGCCAGTCTTCGTTGTTTCCCACCAGAGTGTCAATGAAGTCCACCTCCGCACCGCCACCTCCCCCGGGCCCTTGCAGCCCTCCAGTTATCGCCCCATTGCTCTGATGCTGTGACGTGTAGTCATAGGAGGGCAGCTTGTGTCCGGGGTTGTAGCCCTGTGGTGAACAGTGTTTCCCTGCGGAAGCAGTCTGGTAGCTAGGAGGAGCCATGCCATGAGCTGGGTGCATCATGGATGGACCTCCTGGTTTCATAACAGCTAGAGCGGAAAGTGGACCTCGCATTCTGAGGCTCTGTTGGGGCATGGAGGAGAGAGGCTGGGCGGTGGGAATCTTCTGGTCCGGTCTGCCAACCAAACCAGGGGGGGTTTGATTAGGAGGTAGACGGGAACCAGGGAAGTTGGCTGGCATGCCGCCGGTCATTCGCTGTGGAAACTGAGGACCACCGCATCCAGGTGGGGCTCCTCCGGCGGGGAAGGGATGTTGGTGGTTCGCGGGGTCCATATGCGGTTGCACCCCTTGCTGGTGCTGCCAGAGCTGGGACTGTGACGTGGGCTGCTGCTGGGAAGGGAACATCATACGTGACGGAAGAGCTCCGGCTTGGTGCAGCGCCTGCCGCAGGTGGTGGGTCGGCACGGGAACACCGGTTAGGTTGGGACACGGCATTCCTGGTCGCGTCACACCGTGAGCCGGGTGTAGCGTTTGACGTGGAGGGCCGCCCATTCCCATCATGCTCTGGCCCGGCTGCATCGCCATTCCGAAGTCTTGGGATGGGTGGCAGAGTGTTTGTTTAGATCCTTTGCTGCACATGTATCCTCCAACCGACGGGCCCATCTGGGAGACCGAGCTGGAGGAAAGACCCATTCGGTTTGTGGGTAAAGGGCCGCTATGGGAGAGCATTGTGGAATTCGACTGTAGAGAAGCTCCCATAGGATAACCACCACACTCCGGAGGGAGAGGTCGACCTGGACCTACAAGACAGAAATCATAATCATAAAAATATAATTTATTCTTGTGATGGTAAAACTGAATTTTCAGCAGCCATTAGTCACATGATCCTTTAGAAATCATTCTAATATGCTGATTTGCTGCTCAAAAAACATTTTGGTCTCACTTTATATTAAGTGGCTTTAAGTACTATGTACTTACATTTAAAAATAAGTACAATGTACTTATTGTGCTCATGTTGTATAGTAAATCAGTTTTGCTGCTATTGAGGTGTGATACGGGTAAGGTTAGGGACAGGTGTGGTGGTATGGGTAGGTTTAAGAGTGGGTTTAACTCAAGTGTAAGGGATGGGTCAGCTGTGTAATTACAGATGTAATTACATAAATTAATTACAGCAGTAATTACATGCTGGTACATGCAAGTACAATGTAAAAACATGTATGTACACAATAAGTCCATTTTATCAAATGATTCATTTCAATGTAAGTACATGTAAGTACAATGTAAGTACTTACTTAAAGCCACTTAATATAAAGTGGGACCAACATTTCTTATTCATTCTTATATCATTGCTAAAAAAACAGTTGTACTATTTAATATTTAATATTAATACTTAATATTTTTGTGGAAAGTATGATACGTTTTTTTTTTTAGGATTTTTAATAAATTGAAAGTTCATAGGAATATTTTGTAACAATGTAAAAATCATTACGGTCATTTTAAATAATTTTAATGCATCCATTCCTTACTCAAAGAAAAAAAGAAAAAGAAAATCTTGCTAACCCCAAACTTTGAATGGTACTGGATATAGCAAAATTTTGGCACCGAGTAAACGGTGGGCCTTTTGTATAATCCTGTGATTTAACACAAATTTACACAATTTTGTGTGTGTTTTTTGTTTTGTTTTTTGTTTTTGTACAAATTTAACACAATTTCAACTACTAATTGGGAATACAGCTATTAATTTGCATAAAACATGGCCAAACTTAATCCACATAAGGGCTTCTTTATTACAATACTATATATACTGTATATATATATATATATATATATATATACTGTATGTTATTTATGTCTAGAGTCAACTAGTTAATTTCTAATAATATATGTTAAATAAACTGTCTAATAAATAAATTACTTATTTTTATTAGGAGTGTGTGGATTTTTGAATGAGTGGTTTCTATTGGTTGTAAATTCTATTGTAAATTTTGACTCAAATTTTTGCGCAATCTTATTGATAAATTATGGTTTCCCAATTAATAATAATAATAAATAATAAATGTATGCATTCAAACCCCAATGTTTACCAATATTTATGGAAAATGACTTCTTGTGGAGATGGTGTGGCGATGTTATGTACCTTGAAATGGTGCCACCTGATGGCAGTCTGTGATATGCCCTCCATTCATTTGCTCCATTTGCCTTTGCTTTTCCTTGAATAAACAGACAATAATTGATGAACATTTTTAAAGCAAATAAATACTACCTCTTCAGTAGTGCAAATGAAAAGGTATTCAGAAACCAAAAGTGCACTATGAGAATTATACATTTAACAAGGAGTTTGAACACTAACATGTTGAAGATGTTTGTTTATTATCTGATTCTTAAGCATCATATTATTGTAACTGCTCTGGGGCTGCCGTGGCACTGCTGACGGGGCGTCCTGAAGATGAGGCACCATTCCTGCACCTTGATCCTAAGATAGACAAAGATAAAGAAAGATCACAATTAAACCTGCATTCAGTTTCAAACTTTTCAAATGAAAACGTGTCGAAACAATGGCCATCTTATCCACACAGACATGATCTCACCTTCACTTGACCCACACAAACAACTGTAATCTCACCCTGATAGCCGCTAAAAAGGTCATCTCAACCAAGCCCACATGTTCTAACAGGGCTTCTTTCCTTAGCAAAGTCGTAAACATCTGTAAATAACCACAGAGGATTCAGACCAGACCATGCCTTCCCAGAGCCATGGACGTTTGTTTTTGTTGGCTTTGTCTAAATGCACCCCTCCGCCCGAACAGTTCAGCTAGGCATTCCATATTCCTATTCCCACAGAAGAAATGCTCCCCACCCTCTTCCCTCCCTCTACTCCCATCCGAATCCTGAAAACACCTCGCACTCATGCGTAACCGGAGTAGAACATTAATCATAGACTATTATGAAGACTTTGAGAGATAACTACAAACCGTCAATGGCAGAACAAAATGATCTGCTTCACGTCATGAAGACACAAACATAAACACAAAATGAAATTACTGGGTTTATTATGTTGTGTGAATTCAATTAAATCTTAAACTACATATGCTTAGCATCACACATAGCTAATATCAAGCTGGAGAACAAGCAGAGGTAATCTGAGGCACTAACAGACACGCCTAGCATGAATCTGGTGTAATCATCTTTGCTTGTAGCAGGCAGAGTGATGAAACGGCTTCCCAAGGGGAATATCGTGGTGCTTTGCAGTGGAAATGAATGGCTTGTCTGCAGCACTAGTGCTGGTAATGGATATTGATCCAGCACTTGGGTATGTGCAGCAGGAATGAAAAGCTGGTTTGGATGCTTTTGTTGGTTGTGCTGTGCCTCTGAATTGTCCATGCGATTCTGTTTGCCATTAAGAGCTAAAACGTCTAATGATTATTAAGAAAACTCGTGTATGTTACTACTTCCTAAAGTGACAGTTAACCCCAAAATTAACATTTTTATCATTTAATCAGCTTTGTTTACCATTCACTTAAGTTCATATATGGGTTTAAAACAATAAAGGGTGAGTAAATAATGCCAGAACTCGTATGAGTAATTGTTAAACATTATTTAAACAATTTATGTTTCATCAGTCGCTCAAATTCCTGCAAAAAACAAAGAAAGACAACAGTAAGTTGATTCCTATGATAATCAGCGACTCTTTCACAAATCCATAAGAGATACGAGTAAAAATAAAAGAAAAGATTTTTCACCAAGCGAACGCTAGATGGCGCATGCGCACACTCACAGTCCTAAACAAAAAACAGCTCAGTGCGTTTAACCGCTTGATCCTCCTCAAGAGTTTACTCTGAGCACCTCTGTCGCCTGTCTTTATCGATCCCCTTATTGAAAAAAACAAACCAGTCTGCTCTTTATCCAATCAGCCAACTGTATTGATAAATATAAATTATTAGTGTGCTCATTAGAAGCAGTGACGACACGTTTTAGTCTGTCAGGACGCAGCTTGCGCTCTATCCGGCAGAGCTCGCCAAGTTAAACAGCGTTTCCGATGGTGCCCACGATAAGTCTTTCTTTCTTTTTTTTCTTCTGTCCTGAGCTACACCCCAACACCTAACAAGCTTTCCAGAGCATCCATCCACACGCACACATTTCATGTGAAGCAGTTCGTCAAGCCGCTTCCCCTTTCAGTTCCGCCCCGCGCGCTCACACAGCTTTTCATGCAACTCGCATTTCAGCGTGCATTTAATAGATTAGATATCACAGCAGCAGAGGTTATCAAAGCAATCCGCTGCCTTTGTTGTCGAACAGAATACAACCGTTCACGTGCGTACAAGACGGTAACAAAGAAAGAGAGATATGTTTAACCCTGTCAAATCCATCGGGGTGGAAAGGAAGATGTAAATTTTGGACTCTCTCTCTCTTTCTCTCACTATTGTAGCCTATTTGCATTGCAAAATAAGTACAACAGCATTAGTTAAGTAATAGTAGCCTATTAATAAATAAAATCAAGCAAAAGTATGAAAAAACCCCAGAATATAATTAAAAATGCGAAATATAAATTAGACTGTGCAAATATAAAAAGATAAAGGCATTAATTACAAGGTATTTTAAAGGATACCAATGAAAAATAGAACTAAATATGCCCTAAACCACAAAAAAGAGACATAATTACCCTTACCCATATCAAACTAACAAGAGATATAAAAACCAATTATGCGTGCGGTAGAGCATGAAAGGATGTTCTATCACTTAACCCAGAGCATGCATGTTTGACCTTGCTTTTGTCATCTAAACAAGGGTTATTATACTTCAAACTGAACTACTTTTAGACATATAAAAAATACAGGTATTCCAAATTCATACCTGCTCCAAAACCTCACATACAGAAAGTGAACTATGGTTGGTTGTTTTAACATTTTACATTTAATCATTTAGCAGACTTTTATCCAAAGTGACCTTCAAATTAGGAGAGCCAATCAATCAACCAAACAATAGTGCTGTCACTAGTCCCAGTTAGTCTAGCACAGTTTTTTAATAGGCTAGATACAGAATAGTAAGTGTTAGTGGGTCAAGTCCAGTGTTTACGTTAAAGATGCGTCTTCAGCCGTTTCTTGAAAATGGCTAAAGTCTCAACTGCTCATGTTGAGATAAGCAGGTCATTCCACTAGCATGGAACAGTACAAGGTAAAGGCCTTGAAATATAAGTGCCTTGATGCGAGTGGCAATTGGCAACCAGTGCAATTTTATGAGAGGTATGACATTTCGCTCTCTTTGGCTCATTAAAGACCACTATTGCTGCTGTATTCTGGATCAGTTGCAGAGGCTTGACAGTTGATGTTGGAAGACTTGACAAGAGAGCATTACAATAGTCCAGTGTGGATAGAACAGCTTGGGTTGCGTAGCATGCTCCTGATTTTCCTAATGTACAGGCAAATCTACAGGACCGGGCAGTTCTCTGAAGTTTTACTGATCATCAATCACATCTCCAAGGTTCTGAAACAATTTACCATTGATTCTCATTCATAAACTGTTCCAACAATCTTGGACTTTTGGTTACATCCTTGGATTGAGATCCCATATTAAAGACCAAGTAAGGTTTTATTTGGCCAAAAGTCAAATATATCTATATTTAGGTCCAGGCTTTAACTAATTGTCATGGGAAAATGACTGAGAAGCAGCAGTGCAGGACTACAGGAAGGGAAGGAGAGAGAGAGAGTGAGAGAGAGGGGTTGTTGCTGAATGTCAGTGAAGTCGCTTTGTCATGCAACTCCAAGTGACCTTGCTAAGAGTAGAGAGGGGGAGGGACAGAGAAAGAGGGAAAGCTTATGACTGCAAGAGTTAGGAAAGAATGAGACAAGGATGAATGGAGTGGGCAGAAAGCAAGGAAGGAGACGACATAAGAGGAGAGAAAGGGACTGACTCAGGCACACAACTTTTGCAAAGCAGGTAGAATTAGAAAGTGGAGTGGATAATGGAAGAGGGAGCGAGATAGAGAGAGAGGGTGCATGCGAGGAAAGCGTGCGAAAGAAAGTGGGACAGAGTTGTGTAGAGCACTCTGCTGTGCCGCTCTGGCAGAAGTCCAGTCGTCCAGAGAGCAGGCAGACACTAAGTACTGCTTTTATCTCCACGGTAACCAAGTTTGTTTACATCTATTGCCTCGATGGTGGGGTTAAAGCGCTATGAAATGATGGCCGACATAATGTACCAACAATTATTATTATTATTATTTTTTTGTTCACAAATTCATGGCGAATGTAAGCATCTGCTTTGAATTGATAAGCTCTGATAATGTTTAATATGCAAGTTATGCGTGGCCTGATTTATGCGTGTGCACATGCAGCAAGATGTACATGTACATGTGTGTGTGATAGTGGGAGCGGCTCACATCATTGGGCATGAGAGGAGGATGTTAATGAATGTGACGCCTGACCTACTTCCACAACAACACATATCAGCTCTCTCTTTCTGTCTCTCCCTCTCTATTTGTGTGGCTTGGAGACAAGAGCCAGCCTTCATGCCAGCCTGGTTAACCACATTGTGCCATGCCTACCATGTACACCCCATCACAAAAAAAAAAATATCCTTAGGGCGCTGAGGTTATCCACATTTTGTTCAGACATGTAAAAATAGATTTTAGGGAGAAAAAAAATGTATATATATATATATATATATATATATATATATATTAAATCCTGTTATTGAGGGGGGAAAGCGCGTAAAGATTGTAGGTGTGTGGGTGGATGGATGTGAAGGAGAGAACAAGCTCCAGTCTTGCTGCTTTGAAGCCTGCTAACTATCCTGGGACCCTTTGAAACACCGCCTCAAATTCCCGAACTGTTCCTGGCACGCACTTCTGCGCACACACACACACACACACACACACACACACACACACACACACACACACACACACACACACACACACACACACACACACACACACACACACACACACCACACACACACACACACACACACACACACACACACACACACACACACACACACACACACACACACACACACACACACACACACACACACACACACACACACACACACACACACACACACACACACACACTCCCATCCCCCTACCAGTGCCAGACACTGGAAAGAGTAAGATGTGCACACACACACACACTTGTGTGATAAAGCATGCACACATACTGCATTCGCACAAAACATATTTACACAATAAAAATGTTCTCACACGTACAGTGCACACATTCACACACACCTGGGCTTGGAGGGAAAGAGCCTCTGCCAGGCAAGTGTTAACTTGGCAGAATGCTTAATTTATTCAGCATTCATTCCTGCCGCAGCTGGGCTCTGTGTCCTCAACCTTGCAGAACGCAGAACCACAGAACCGCATGGGGCTACGTCAAAACCTTCCCATCCGATATCGTCTGCACAGCTCTCCACACCTTCGGCCCTGGCGGACCGGTCTAATTATTACTTGGTACATTCTTGAATTGCTTTACTTTACCTTGGCTGTCTTCAAAGATCCATCTCAGCAGTTCTATAACAATGCGGCTCTCTCTTTCTCTCTGCTGGGTGAAGAGGCTTATTTATTTGCGTTTGTCCAAGCTAGGCCCCTCCGAAATACCCTGGAACCATACTCTCCACCATCTGTGTGTACACCCCCACCCAACCCCACTTCTGTCCACCCTCCTCCCTCCACTCCACCTCAGGGCAAGGTCACTCGGGACGGGCTCTGCTTAGCCGATACACTACAACACAAAGACAACACGGTCAGCCTTCAACTGCATCTGACTGTTTTATTAAGCCATTCTACTGTTATTGTGTCTTACACTGTTAGCATGAATACTGTACCTCCACACTGTTTAAATCTCTTACTGAACGCTGAATAATAATGTTAACTGAATAGAGAATTAGTCGAATTATTGCAGCTCTATAGAAATGTAATCAGTCAATGCATGAGTTATAGACCAATATATCAACCAGGAGGATGAATCATAATCAAACATTTTTTAGATTGTTATATTGGTTCACAAACTTATGTATTTGCTCAATGGATAACGCATAATTTTAAAATGATTTATTTATATTAATTCATTTATTTAAGATTCAATTGAAACATTTTTAAATACTACTAAGTTTGTTCATTTAATTACAAATATTTAAATACTATTTTACAAATGATAGAGGTTTGTACAATTTGATTCAACATTACAAAAGTACAGAAAAATAAAATAAATTGCTTTTTAACTACTTGTGTGTATGTATATATATATGCATATTATTATACTATAACCAATCATTTAATTTATATGAAATTCTATTGAAATATTTTTTAAAGCAATATAATAAAGTAATAAATATAAAATAAATATTAAAGTAATAAATTATGAAATTTAGATATGTTTAATAATTATTGCATTTAAAAATATTTAAATATAATTATAAGTAAATTAATTAACAAAAATAAAAGATAATAGAGGTTAGAATAATTTAATTTTAAAAAAGTATGTACTATATATATATGAAGAGTTCAGATGCAAAAGCCTCTAAATGCCATTTGAAATTTTCTTCTAAAATGATCATTTTTATTAAGCTTGTATATTTAAGTTCAGTAATTTCACTTAAATGACAATTAATAGGTAATCATCATTGCCATTTAAGTGAAATTACTGAACTTAAATATACAAGCTTGATAAAAATGATCATTTTAGAAGAAAAATTCAAATGGCACTTAGAGGCTTTTGCATCTGAACTCTTCATATATATATATATATATATATATAAAGAGAATAAATAGCAAAACAAAGAAATCAAGAAGCATACTGTATATCTGCATTACACCAGAAAGCAGGTCCCCCACCTCTCTAGTTATCGGTATAAGTGAGTTGAAAATGTAACAATGGTTGACTACTTGATCACATGATGCATTTACAAAGTGTCTTCCACTTTCTCTGCTCCATGAAAAACACAGGCTCCTGTAATGTCTGCTTGCTGCCCTGATGTCTTACAGTCCCTGATGGGGGACAGACCTTTGGCATTTCTTCTTTTTTGATCTGCTCACATGTTCTGCCTTTGCGTTTCTCATCTACTGGGCAAACACAGTGTCTGTTTGACTACACAGACAGGAGGGCTATGTTTACAGGGGGAGAGAAAGTTTGATTCCCATGTATAGTTCTCCTGAGATCCTGATACCTTGCAGGTGTATATGTATGAGTGCGGTGCAGAATACCAAGCACACACAGGTCTGCCGGCTCATATCTAATAATGAGAGACAGATTATCGGAAACAAAGAAATGAAGAGCAGTGTGTGTGTTTTTTACAATGTAGCGTTATCCCTCATCTATTTGAAGACACTTTCTTCAATTAAAACACACACGTTACAGTTTAGAATTTTCATTGACTTCTAATAGTTTTATAGCTGAGCTAATTATATTTTCTATGCCCTACCACTATAAACATAATAGATTTTCTTTAATGATCAGTATCGCTTTACAATAAGGTCCCATAAGTGAACATTATCTGATGCATCAACTATTAAGTAACAATGTATTTCCTACAGTAACTGTTATTCTTGATTATTAGTTTGTTGTTCGTTGTTAGTTCATTTTATCTCCATTAAATATTGACTGGCACAACTTGATTTTAATAATGTATTAATAAACATCAAAATTAACATTAAATAAGATTAATAAATGCTTTAGCAGGTTGTTTGTAACTAATGTTAACTAATGTTGACAAATGAAACTGTTACCCAAAATCAAAAATATGTATATTCAGTCATCATTTACACACCCTCATGTCGTTCTAAACCTGAATGCTTTTCTTCTTTGGAACATAAAAGATGATATTTTGTGATATATATTTTTTGTCCATACACTCTCATGAAAACAAGTGTGTAAAATTTGTACATTTTGGGGTACAACCGATTATCCTACTAAAGGTACACATTTTGCCATGAAACTCAATGGTAACCAAAACTGCTACCAGCATTGTTCAAAATATCTTTTTTTGTGCTTCGCAGGAACGACATGATGGTGCATAAATGATGACAGATTTTTGGGTGAGCTAACCCTTTAACGTTTTATTTAGTATATTTCTTTATCTGTTAACTCATATGAACTGCTGGCTAGTCTGCAAAAAGCAAGTGAAATCTTTCATACAATTTTAATTCCCTCTATAAAACAGATATGTGAGGATGCAATCTCCCTGTGAGCCTTCCCCACATCAAAAAATACACAATATTAAGCAACTTTCCAGCAAGTTCGGTCCGTATCCTCTGGGATACACACGCTAAAGCTAAATATCCACATTTTATTTTTAAAAGCTCTGAATCACAAAAACACATTTTAAACAAGCACTTCTTCAGCAGCACATCATACAGCCTATGTGCAGTTATTAGTGAACTTAGCTGAGTTTTTAATAATTCATCTCCAGTTTAGAGCCAGAAAGAGAGTTGTTTGCTATACCACAGTGGTCTGAGAGATCTCAGCGAACATGCTGTTTCTCCTCTGGCTTTCACTTTGCAAGAACAGTCAACAGCACACCAGAACTTCCTTCCTGGCTGTAGACCACAAGTGTGTGTGTGTGTGCAAAGAGGGATGAATATCAGGCAGTCTGAGCACCAGAATAACACCTTCCCTAGAGGTTATTCACTTAGACACAGACACACACACTTCATACCCCGGTCATTATGAGACTCTTTTATAATTTAACTCTCTCTCACTCCATCCCTATTCAATCTGCTCCATTCCACAGTTTTGCTAAGACACACACACACACACACACACAGTCTGAGAGGGATCGTGGGGGGATTACTGCTGTCAGGATAGATCAGCTGCTTAGACCACTCACCCTTGTCTAAATCAGAGTGGTATAAGCTACATAAAACAGGCAATCCCTTACAAACACTTTATAAACACCTCAGACACTCTTTCTAAACCTGTAATCGTCGCTTATTAGCCTCTAAGACACTCCACAAAGCTACCATGACAGGTTGTCGCCCTAAAATAACACTCATTCTGTATGGCTTTATCTTCCTCTAAGCACACGAATGTTTTTGTAATGTACTCAAGTTTTGGTTTCCATTTCAGAACAGAATGGTGAAACACCAAAGTAACAATTTAAATCTTTGAGTTGATTTAGCATAAAGCTGAACCATAAACCCTGTATATTGGCTAAAACCGCATGAAACTGCCCAAACCCTGACAGGGTGGTCAGGATTGTTTACTTTATCTTTTCATGAATAAAAAAGATAACGAAATTCACCAATGTTGAATTTATCTTATTTAAAAAAGGTATATTTGCACTTTGAATATAAGGTAAAGTTGAATTTTCAACATCATTACTCCAGTCTTCAGCGTCACAAGATCCTTCAGATCCTTCTAATATTCTGATTCGGTGCTTAAATAACAATTCTTATTATCAATGTTGAAAATGTTCTGCAATGTTCTGTTAGTGGAAATCATGATACTTTTATTTTTATTCAGAATTCAAGACAAAAATTTTGTAACATTATAATTGTCTTTTCTGTCACTTTTGAATGTAAATTTAATGAATCATAATGAATCCAATAAAAGCATTCATTTCTTTATAACAATCTTAAAAAAAAAATCTTACAGACCCGAAACTTTTGAATGGTGTATGACAATAATGAACACATTATTACTTTGAAGAACCTGTCAAATATACAATTCCAGTTTATCATTACATGGAAGATTGATTACATAAGATTGATCAATCAGAATCAAGTATTTCAACAAGAAGAGTAATCATAATAATAATATATATGAGGTGTGTGCGTTTCATGACGCCTACAGCCAGTTCAAGGTATTCTTTCATCCTTATTGATGAGACCTCAGGATCCACCGATTCTTGGCTTTCCTTCTGCAAGCTTAGCAATTTAAATCCACTGATAACGTGCAAAAAAAGCAGTAGCACCTCATTGCAGAACACAAGATCCAGAGGGCGGAGTCGGATCCAGATCTGAGGGGTGGAGTTGGGTAGGTTTAGGGGTGTGTTTAGGGATCAGGAGGTGGAGCTGAGTAGGTTTAGGGGTGTATTTAGGGATCAGGGGGTGGAGCTGGGTAGGTTTAGGGGTGTGTTTAGGGATCAGGAGGTGGAGCTGGGTAGGTTTAGGGGTGTATTTAGGGATCAGGGGGTGGAGCTGGGTAGGTTTAGGGGTGTATTTAGGGATCAGGGGGTGGAGCTGGGTAGGTTTAGGGGTGTATTTAGGGATCAGGGGGTGGAGCTAGGTAGGTTTAGGGGTGTATTTAGGGATCAGGGGGTGGAGCTGGGTAGGTTTAGGGGTGTATTTAGGGATCAGGGGGTGGAGCTGGGTAGGTTTAGGGTGTATTTAGGGATCAGGGGGTGGAGCTAGGTAGGTTTAGGGGTGTGTTTAGGGATCAGGGGGTGGAGCTGGGTAGGTTTAGGGGTGTATTTAGGGATCAGGAGGTGGAACTGGGTAGGTTTAGGGATCAGGGGGTGGAGCTAGGTAGGTTTAGGGGTGGGTTTAGGGATCAGGGGGTGGAGCTGGTAGGTTTAGGGTGTATTTAGGATCAGGAAGTGGAGCTGGGTAGGTTTAGGGTGGGTTTAGGGATCAGGGGTGGAGCTGGGTAGGTTTAGGGGTCTATTTAGGGATCAGGAGGTGGAGCTGGGTAGGTTTAGGGGTGTATTTTGGGATCAGGGGGTGGAGCTGGTAGGTTTAGGGGTGTGTTTAGGGATCAGGAGGTGGAGCTGGGTAGGTTTAGGGGTGTATTTTGGGATCAGGGGGTGGAGCTGGGTAGGTTTAGGGGTGTGTTTAGGGATCAGGGGGTGGAGCTGGGTAGGTTTAGGGGTGTATTTAGGGATCAGGGGTGGAGCTGGGTAGGTTTAGGGGTGTATTTAGGGATCAGGAGGTGGAGCTGGGTAGGTTTAGGGATCAGGGGGTGGAGCTAGGTAGGTTTAGGGGTGGGTTTAGGGATCAGGGGGTGGAGCTGGGTAGGTTTAGGGGTGTATTTAGGGATCAGGAAGTGGAGCTGGGTAGGTTTAGGGGTGGGTTTAGGGATCAGGGGGTGGAGCTGGGTAGGTTTAGGGGTGGGTTTAGGGATCAGGGGGTGGAGCTGGGTAGGTTTAGGTAAGGTGGGAGGAGTTGGATCTGGATCCGATTCCTCCCTGTGGATTTCGTGTTCTGCAGTGAGGACCATCTCTAAAAAAGACACACACACACGCACACACACAACTTGTCCTTGAGCACTTTCTCCTTCTATTCATCCAGTATTTCAGTTTCACTCTCATCTCTTGTCATAATAAATGAAATGTGAGATGATCTTATATGTATATATATATATATATATATATGTATATATACTGTATATAATACACACACACAAACTTTAACAAAATATCAATCTTTAACAAATTCTATAGTGTAGAGTGTAGTTTATTCATATACATCAATAAATATTTATTTGATAAAATAAAAATGAAGCATTTCTTACCAAGTTAATTTTTTCACTTCAAAGCTTATAATGTACATTAACATTCTTACTTTATAAATAGTAGGTCAGTGTTAAAACACATTTTTAATGCAGAATCAAACTCCGATATACAGATATTTCAAGATCGATCAGGATTGATCTCAATCTCTTATTCTGTCTTAGCTTCTTGAGCCTCTTCTCTGTGTTTTCACTCTCTTTTACCCTCCGTTCTTCCTTTAATAAAGCATCCTAATCCTGGATGAATGAATTGGGTTAATGCCGGGGAACAGGTCACATAAACAATATTCTCTCTCTCCCTCTCTTCTCATGCTCAGTAAGCACGGACTGTTCTTTTAAGCACTGCACACCCGGTTTCATTTGGTAAATTGATTGGGAGATTTGTGTGCTGAGTGGAAGATAAAGCCCCATGGGATGAGTGGAGGAGCCGCCACTATTAAAACTGACAGATGTCAAACACGCAAACACCAATCACACGCTAAGGGGCCACAGTGGCATAGCATTACGTTTATTTATTGCTATTTAAAGAAGGAAACTTGAACGAAGCTTCTTTGTTCAACCTCTTAGTCCGTCATTAGCTACTTGTATTAAGAGCTGAGGCACAGCCAAGTATCTCGTGTGCAATTTAAAAGGCATTATACAGAGTACTTGACTCTTGTACAACAATTTAATGATTCAAGGGAAACTCTCGATGAGCAATTCTTAAAGTTATGAGAACAAATTATGCTGGAAAAAATAAATGAGGCAGAATTAGAATTTTTAAACAGATCGGTGTTAACATTTTATTGGTGGATCTGTTTAATTATGCATGCCACATTCTCGCCCATATGTTCCTCTGCAAGAGTGCGACAGGGGAGGCAGGAATGAAGAACGTGTGTGATGATCCCCTGTTGGGATCAGAATGCAGGAGATGGATTCACTTTCGGAAAATTTGCTGGACTGCCAACTTTAATCTGATTCTGCAAAGTATGTTACTGCAAAATGTTAATGTTACACTGCAATATTTGACATGTATTCATCCACCATTATCATAAACTACCAGTTTTAGAAAAAAAATAGACAGAAACTACCATTCAAAAGTTTGGAGTCAGTAATTCATTTATTAATTAGTAATTAATTTAGCAAGGATGAATTAAATGGATCAAAATGACTTTCGTAAAGTTACAAAACATTATTTCATAGACATGCTGTTGTTTTTAACTTTCAATGTATCAAAGAATACTGAAAATTAAAGTATCATAGTTTCCACAAAAACAACTGTTTTCAATAAGAAATGTTTTTTGAGCAGCAAATCCACATATTAATGATTTCTGAAGGATCATGTGACACTGAAGACTGGAGTGATGGCTTAAATTTCTCAAAATTGCTGTTCTTACTGTATTTTGATCAAATAAAATCAAAAACATTATTACAAAACTTTTAAAGAGTCAAAAAATATTTAAAAGAATTTCTGGTTAGTGTATCTTTAAGAAAGTATCTAAAACTACACAGCTTTTTTTTTTTTTACCAACATACTGTATTTAATGAATATTTCTTTTACACAGGTCAAGCCGAGAGAGGTTTTTAAGTAACGTCAGTCTAACCACTGTGTCTCTCTCTCACACACACCCGAACAAACACATATGTGGGCGTAATGTCTACAAGTGGTCGACTTGGTAGCTTAGTTGACCATTGCCACGCCCCTCGGTGTGTTCCTCAGCCAATGGGAGTAAAGGATTGGGTGCTTGTGGCATGAATCAAGAAGATTTCACAAAATAAACCAGTGTTATGACTGAACCTTAAGCATTGCACAATCTGAAAGAATTCCCTTTGTGCTCTACAATATGCCTGTTAGAATACATTCGAGTTGTGAGGATGTTTGTATATAACATGGGTGTTGAAGGTTTGTTTGTTTGAAAATATGCGATTACAAACTTTTAGACGGTGACAGTCTGCTCATGTTAATGACCAGTGATTTTTTACAATGACCTTTTCAGTAATCTATGGTTAGAAGATATGAAATTAAAAAAACTTTTTAATTTAGATCAATTTGTTAATGAATCATCATAATCAAATTGTTTAGACATCACTATGCATGTTTAACTCTACAGAAGAGCAATATCTAGCTGATTAAATATTTAGAGCAGAGTGCAACAAAATGCATCTTCACTACAGATATTTCCATGTTTTACTCTTTTTCATGGTTTTAAACTGTGTTTTAAATTCACAGCTACTTCCAAAATAGCCTGAAATTGCTTTTTCGATCTAAAAGAAGGATATACGTTGACATACACAATGCTCCGGCATGATATACGATGCTCTGATATTAGCCACTCAAACATTTGTTTCGTACTACCACCAGTAAATTATTCACAATTTTATAAATGCTTTGTGATTGTTGTATTCTACACGCTTATAATAATATATTTATAGCTGGGAGTGCATTACTGGGGCAGATGAGATGGATGGGGAAGGCTGTGAGAAGAAGATGAGAGAGAGAGAAAAAAAGAAAGAGAATCAATTATGTGGAAACAGTGACACACTTCAACTAGACTGATATCTTTAACCTGCTCAAGACAACATGTCCTTATTAAAGCTACAGCACACATTTAAATGCACAAATCAGACTCAGATCTGGTAATTCTCTAACCGCATCGCAGCATTTTTCATTCCTGCTTAACATAAAAGTAGAACAAAGGCTCAAACGCTCAACGCTAGTTTTACGCCATCACTCTCGTTTTTTCCTCTCCCTCCTCGTCATTTTCTCCCTCTTCTGTATTCTCCTGTATTCTCCTTCATCACTCTCTCCACAGGGTGTCTGGAAGAGGGCGAGGAAAAGACAACAACAAACGACTGCATGTCAGACAGAATGAATGGTAGACGAGAGAGAGAGAGAGAGAGAGAGAGAGAGAGAGAGAGAGAGAGAGAGAGAGCGAGAGAGAAACACCCAAACAGGAGCAGGAAGGCGCTGAGAGGAGAAAGGACTGAATCAGCATCCACCACAGCAAGAGCTGCTGTCTAGATCACTGCTTCTCAACTGCTTTGGCCTCAGGCTTAGATTTTATATTAGAACACAGAAGTGGTGACCCAACACAGACGCAAAGTTGCGCATAAGTAAACAAAAATGTCCTGAAATCCAACATTAAATGGTATTAATCTTAAAGGGATAGGCTAGTTCACTTTGAAATACATTTTTGATATGTTTTAGGTTACCTCAAGGGCATCCAAGATGTAGGTGTCTTTGTTTTCACAGTGAAGATCTAAACATATTTAGATATATCGAAATCGTCTTCCATTGGGATTTCCTGTATATCTAAATAAGTTTAGATCTTCACAGTGAAAGGTAAAACTTTGGAAATTGCGCAGACTGATTTGCCCGTGCCTTTAGATCAGTTGGACGTGGCTGTGGTTACAAGAGGTAAAACGATATAAATACTGTTCGTTTTCTCCCACAAACCGCTCGTTTCGGGTCTTAGGCCATCAATGTGTACTTACATTTACGAGCCATTAAATCATGTTTACTTTGGACTTCTCTGTTCATGCTCCTTTAGGAGATCCCCATAGACTTCCATTATATGACTGACAGACAACAACGGTTTGACCTAAAAATGTAAAAATTGAAAATACTGTGGAAACAAAGACACCTACATCTTGGATGCCCTTGAGGTAAGCTAAAACATATCAAAAGTTAATTTCAAAGTGAACTATCCCTTTAACTACAAATGGATAATTTGTCGTCCTATATTCAGATTAGACTCACAACAGGCTTGTGTTTATAGTTTTGAGTGTTTCTATATGCCTCTTGAACTTTGATAGCACTCTAAACTTTTGACTTTCCAGACAATAGTTCACTAAACAAAGCACGTCCTCACTGAAAGTGAACCCGTACCAGTATTTAACGTTGTCTGGGTCATATTTTCTTTTAGCTTGTGTGGTTTTGTTTATGATTTCTGAGGATGAGGATGTCAGTCTATTTATATATGGACTCATGATCCTTCAACATCCAACTGTACTAAAAAAAAATATTTGAACACGGAAATAAAAGAAGAACAGACATAAACTAAAGGTTTTGCAACTCAAAATGTACGTTCAATGCCTCTGTTTCTTTCTGCAAATGTTGCCACCAGATGGTAGTTTACAATATCAAAGCCTAACTTTTAATGATCCAAGCAAATCCCAATGGGTCAAATCAAGTTCCATCCTGTTCCAATTACTGTAGATAGATCACATTATCTCAAGTTAAATGCATTTTCGAATGCTGTTTTGTCTTTCAAGATGCAAACACACATTTGTACCTTCACATACAGAGGCACTGACATGAAACAGAGCTAGCATGGTCACTATTAAAGTTACAAAGGTTTGACATAACGGAGATATGAACAAACACGTGAACAAACAAAAAGCACCATCTATATACGTAAATCTGGCAAGCGGATCCACTAGAGCTGTCAAACAGCCAGTCATCACTGTCAACACAAGGCAGCGTTAGACTCAATCTGACATTTATATAACCCGCTTTAACACAAACACAGTGTCTAACCAAATCCAAAAGTCATCACACACGCGGCTGGTCGTGTAGCCTAGTTTGTATAAACGAATGCTAAATATACAAAGAAAGCAGTGTCAACTTCAGCCCGGAATTATAGACTAAACAGGAATTTACAGAATGACGATACGGTCTTTCCCGTTTGAAGCTCTCGACCGCTTGGCTTCTCCTGTGCTCAAAGACTGACGAGAACACAAGTCGATAGCATTTGAGAATGGGATTTGAACAAGCTTTTCATTGGTTGGAACTACTCAATGAACACACCCTTCACTGAACGAGTCATTTTTTTTAAAAATGTGAATTTACAGACTCGAATCAGGGCTGAATTAAGCATTCATGAACGAGAAGACGGCTTGTATAAATGAGAAAATGTTTCACTGGCTAAAAGGACTCAAACAGACACTCGTCGTCGCCACCTACTGGCACAACAATTGTAACTTGCAAGAAAGGGCACCTAAACTAATCTTTGTGATGAATGACATTGCATTACTGTGGAAGCCAATTTCTAGGGAAGCTTGTTTCCGCCATAGAACGAAAAATAAAAAAGGTAATTGCGACTTTTTATCTCACAATTCTGACTTTTTTTTCTTACAATTTCGAGTTGTAAAGTCAGAATTGCGAGATATAAAGTCAGAATTGCTAGATATAAAGTCGCAACTGCGTGATATAAAGTCAGAAATGCGTGATATAAAGTCAGAATTGTGAGATTTAAACTATTCTGAGGGGGGAAAAAAGTTAGTCTTTTTCCCCTTAGAATTGGCCTGATAACTTGCAATTGAGTTTATATCTCACAATTCTGAGAAAAGATGTCAGAATTTCGACATATAAACTCGCAATTATGTTATAAAGTCAGAATTGCGAGATGTAAACTCGCAATTGTGAGAAAAAAGTCAGAATTGTGAGATGTAAACTCGGAATTGTGAGAAAAAAGTCCAAATTGTTAGATAAAAAAGTTGCACTTCTGTCTTTTTTTCTCAGAATTGCGACTTTATATCACGCAATTCTACAGTAACTATGTCACGCAATTCTGACTTTATATATCGCAATTCTGACTTTATATATCACGCAATTCTGACTTTAGATCTCGCAATTCTGACTTTATATCTCACAATTCTGACTTCATACTGTATCTCGCAATTCTGACTTTAGATCACACAATTCTGACTTTATAACACGCAATTCTGACTTAATATCTCACAATTCTGACTTTACATCATGCAATTCTGACTTTAGATCTCGCAATTCTGACTTTATATCTCGCAATTCTGACTTTATAACACGTAATTCTGACTTTATGTCTCACAATTCTGACTTCATATCTCGCAATTCTGACTTTATATCTCGCAATTCTGACTTAATTTCTCGCAATTCTGACTTAATATCTCGCAATTCTGACTTTAGATCTCGCAATTCTGACTTTATATCTCACAATTTTGACTTTAGATCACGCAATTCTGACTTTATAACACGCAAATCTGACTTAATATATCACAATTCTGACTTAATATATCACAATTCCGACTTAATATATCACAATTCTGACTTTATATCACGCAATTCTGACTTTAGATCTGTCAATTCTGACTTCATATCTCGCAATTCTGACTTTAGATCACGCAATTCTGACTTTATAACACGCAATTCTGACTTAATAAATAATATTATGTCAATTATATTTGTCATAATTATTACATTTTATCTCAGAACTATGACTTAGTGTAAAATAATTTCATCTTTTTAAGTCATAATTGATGATCATATGTGTATAAACAGGCTACCAATACATTGCTGCAATTAAAAGTCAAAATGAGAGCATGTACAGGCTGACCAACAGATAGTATACACACAATACAGTATGTGTCTATTATTGTCTTTACATTGACTTAATTTACTAAATGCTTGAAAAGTATTTATTTCTTTAAAATAAACGTAATTTGCTTTGACAAACCTTCATACTGTAACTGAACACATCCTAAACGGAAGAAAATGACTAACAAGAACAGAGACGCTGTTTTTGCCTCAG
Organism: Pimephales promelas; assembly: GCF_016745375.1. The sequence continues at coordinate 5,898,895 of NW_024121111.1, read as the reverse complement.
TCCTGAATAAATCTGAGCTAGTCCATTGCTATTAAACAATCAGAGTTCTTGTGTAGGTGGATTTATTTAGAGAGTGTGTATATTATTTAGATACTTTTAGAGCGTGTGTGTGTGCGTGTGTGTGTAGAGCAGCTCCCAGAACTCAGTCGCCAAGTCTGTCTCACTCTGTCTGCCTCCTGTCTGTCTCTCCCTTTCCGCCTCCACTTTCTCTCTCCCTCCTTCTTTCTCTCTCTCTCTTCATCCCTCACCATTAAACTCGCATACTCTGTCTTTCCCAGCGACGCTCACACACTATGCCTGTCTGGAGTCAGACTCTCTCAGTGTCTCTATGCTGACAATCTCCTCTCTCTCTCTCTCTCTCTCTCTCTTGCACCCCCCACCCCCCACAGTAATATGAAAAAATGAGAGAATTAAACATGAGCTGCCTTTGAACAGACAGAGAGTGAGCATTTGGTGCAGATGGATTTAATCGTTGCTGTTTTTTGCTAAAACAGCAACATAACACGAACACACACAAACACACACACACACACACACACACACAAAACAGAATCAGAGAGGATAGGTAAATGTGTTTGACATTGACTGAGAGTACGTCTGTAGATTCTGTCAGCTGGAAATGCGAGTATGAAGAGCAGGAATATGCATTTGTATGTGTGGAAAGCAGGTCTCGGCTGCAAAACCCTTTCGTTCTCTTAATAAAATACTGATGAGGGCTTGGATTGCTGAATGTCCTCTCTATCTCTGTCTCTCTTTTCTGTCTCCTCTGGGCACAAAGCACAGAAGCTGACACAACAAGGCTTCTTTCTTGCACACACTGAATAAAATTAAAGGAGGCATTTAGTCTAAGACCTCCTTGTCAGTTTCATTACAATAAATCAAGATATCATTTGTGTCCTTAATATGAACTCTTCAGTAAGGGCTGGGATGTAAGACATAACCGTAGTTGATGCATCAGGAGACTAGACTAAAATAAAATGTAAAATAAAATAAAATGTGAGCCATTGGATCCAAAAATGAAACTTTTAAGAGCCAAATGACTTGCTTCAGTCAGCTCACATTTTCTTACTTTAGATTTTAACAACAGTCACTGCTGAGTGTTATGACAATGAGCTGATACTTTAGTATACTGATTTAAGTTTTATTAACTATAGGGTGGTTTTCTAGTTGTATTTAGTATAAATTAGCTCCAATTTGATGATACAAACACAATCAGGATGACAGTGACAACATGTAATAATTCATTTATACACCAAAACTCTTAAGTGTATGAAACGGTCACAGAAATGTTTCATTTCGTATCAGAGATAAAAAAATAAATAAAAATAAAAACTCAGGTTTAGAGAGGAAGGGTGTGAATTTTCATTAATCTTTTTGATGAACTTATTGACTTGGATTTGGTTTAGAGGAGTCATTAGTTCACGAATCGTAGTTTTACATGGACTACGTCGCACCAAATGACACATCAACTTTCTAAAAGTATTTAAATGTAAACTACCTAAGAACAAACACAAGCATGGCACAAACTCCTATTGCTAAAATGTGTTCTTCTGGCAGCAGTGACCTGTTCTCCCTTTGTCTATCTGTCTCGTATTTCTCTCAGACACATTTATGTACAGCTGACCCACTTAGAGCTTTTAAAAATGGTTAAAATCAGTGAATGTGCCCAAGCAGAAGAGAGGCGCAAAACAAGGTTAGACTCTCCACACCCTGCTGGGAAGATCGCTGTGGATGTGTGTGTGTGTGGTACTGGCATGAAATATTCTCTCCCATGTACATAGCCAACCCCCCTGCCACTTCAGCCTTGAAGGAAGGACATGAACACACAGACAAACAAGAGAGAAGACAGCGATTCATACATACCAACAGGGCTGAGTGGTGATATTGTTTACTGAAACTAAAGTTGAGATTAAATAAATTCATTCATTGAATAATTGACTGTTGTAATGGTGGAAGAGAAGCTGTCAATGTTCACGAACACATGCTATAAAAAGGGTACAATCAATACCCAGTCCTAACATAACCCTTAAAAACCACCCCATACACTCATCTTCTCAATTTTTCTCACATAACAATGAGGTTAAATGGAGAGCAAATGCTTGTTTTTGCAAGGCATTTCATATCAGCAATACGTACATTTAAACACACTTTAAAAGTTTTAGATCAGACTAAAATAACAATTTGTCACAAACACTCTAGTCTGAATAAAATCATACCAGCCTGGTTTTTACGAACTAAAGACTAGACGAACTAACAGACCTAGATGACTGACATTAATCAGACAACAACTGACTTCAGTGCTTGCTCTGAAAGATAATTATTCCTATAAACTTTAATTATGCATTGTGTTATGTACTTGCCCAGGGAGATAAACGCTTTAGCTTAAGTATGCAAAACCCACTGTAGTGCCATTATGCACATGTAAACGTACTTATTTGTGGTCAGATACCAAAGTCTACTCTGCAATCAAAAGACTTTTCATAAACAAAAGTCTCAACATTCAACATTCAACATTCAAAAACCAAATAATCTGAGTGTCAACAACTACTTCATTTGTTTCTATTTTTAATTTTTCCTAAGGACTTTTAGGATACGTCAAAGCTGATACAGTAACAGTGTAGACAACACCGGTCCTTCAGGGCCACTGTCCAGCAGAGTTCAGCTCCAACCCTTGTTAAACACACCTGAACAAGCTAATCAATGTTTTCAGGATTAGGAAAAACACATTTTTGTCAGGGTTAGAACTAAACTCTGCAGGACAGTGGCCCTCGAGGACCGGAGTTGCCCATCCTAACTGAACCCTTACTGTATCAATTCAACTGTTCTCCACTGCGCCTCCTTCTGAACTCAGATTTACTGAGTCACTTCAACATCAATCTGGCACTAGGGAAACGGCATCAAAACGTCTCTAGTCATATGAACCATTCAGCTCAAAGCTACACCTGGGCTTCTCCAGAAAGCACTTAAATGTGCGCGCGCACACACATATACACACACCTATCATTAAGAGGATTCTAGGCATAATGGCTTTTATACTGCACAAACTGTATATTCTACCCCCCTACACTAACCCTACCCCTAAACCAACACATCACAGAAAACTTTCTGTGTTTTTTTAAAAGCCTTTTTCATTACATAAATGTCCTCATAAACCACATTTATGTTGTTACACCAGAGTAATACCCATGTCATTATACAAATTTGTGTCCTCATAAATCATTTGCATGCGCACATGAACACAACGCACATGCGCACACACACACACCTCTAGGGTTATCCAATCTGTCACACCAAGTCACAGAGGAGAGCAAGTAGGGGGGGAGAAAAGAAGCACAAAGAGATAGACTGAAACAAAGAATTTGTCACTGATGTCAAAAAGGCAAGTAGAGAAAGGGATAAAAGGTTTTTTCCACATCTAGATAACTGGAACTGACTACAAACAGACATTAAGATGAGGAGAAAATGTGTTTGTTCTATAATCTCACACAGATATGTAATTTAATTTCTTATTTCTCCATATTTAACCCTGCCACTCTCTACTCTCTCTGTTGCTTCTTACTGGTTTACAACTATTATTTCTGGGCTTTTTACAATAAACTAATCGCTCTGAAGTCTATTTCTTTCTCTAATTGAAGAGTGTCAGCAAGGTTAAAAAGATAAAAAAGACAATCTCACTTCTGCTTTTGAACAGACAGGCAAACAGACTTCCTCCACAAACTGTAAGCATGACAGAGAGAGAGAGAGAGAGAGAGAGATGTTCCGTAGGAGGAGGGAATCCCCACTTGAGTCAACGACTATATGAGAAAGCTATACTCCAGCTGGGAAAATACCTGTGTTGCTGTTGGGTTCTTGTGAATCATGAGTCTTGATAATAATCAAACTTTTGTTTTTTACTTGTTTGTGCTCTTAAACAAAATAGAGGTACGCGTTCAGTTCATATTAAGAAGTGTCACAAAGTTTTACCAAACCGAACCAATACCAAACACTTTCCTATTAAGCTTATATATATATATGTTTATTACATTATATCAATATATACACCCACATAAAATAAGCTAAATACTTATGAATATTGAATATTTGTTATATATATATATAAATGACATTAAATTAATTACAAAAGCAAACTATGCAACTTGAATCAACCAATAACATTATATTCAGAATTCCCACTATTGAAAATGACTAAGATATGTACACACATCGAATCTAATAAACAAAAATTACTGCGAGATGAGTAGTTAAATTGAATAAAACTGTGCGAGTGTGTGTGTGTGTGTATGTGTGTGTGGTCCTGGTAAACCCTACGCTATGGGGACAAAATTTCCCCAAGAGGAAAATAGCTTATAAAGTATACTAAGTTAAGCTAAGTTTTTGTGTGTGTGTGTGTGTGTGTGTGTGTTTGTGTGTGTGAGAGAGAGAAAGAGCCAGTCAGTTTAGGGGATACAGGGTTTGAGTCCCTCTTTAGCCAAGACACTAAAGAAACTGGCCCCCTTTTCTCTTTCTTCCTCAAATCTCCCTCTCCTCTAAAATTCATTATCTTTTATTGGTGTGATGAAAGAGGACTACTGGGCTCAAAGAGGGGGACTCTGTCTTCAAACAGACCGCCACGCAGGGAGACAGAATGCACAGCGGTACTTTGAAACTCTATAGGCACACACATTTACACACACTGACTTTCTCTCTTTAGCATGGACACACACACACACACACACACACACACACACTCGCAAAGTCTTTTCTCTTCACTGCGTAAACAAACTCACACAAACTCTCTCACTTCAGAACAAACAAATAGTTTTCTCTCAGTTAGCACAAACAAAACAAACTCTTTCTTTCCATCAAAATACAAAAAACTAAAATCATCAGACATCAAACACTAACAAGACAAGTATAAAAGCAGTAATTTCAGCCCTATCCTAATTAAATGAGATGGGCTGAGCATGCTGGGCTGCTACTCGTATACAAAGACTCACATTCCTTCACTCTATGTTCAGCTGTCCATTCAATTAACCTTTGGAGCTTCCTAACTGCCCCCCTTATACACACAGAGTTGGAACACCCACTCCCCTCTCTTCCCATGGCACACACCACAGGGTGCCACTCCACCTTTTAGAAACAGTCTATAAAGTGAGCATAACCAAAGCTCCACAAGCTAATGGAAAAACACAGGACCGTACTTCCCCCATCTTATATCTTGGGATTTTTAATAATGTAATTCTAGAAGCCCTGACTAAAACATCTTTTGTCTCTTTTCCAATGCACTAAATCATCTGTCAAAAATTTTAGACACATTGCAGTCTGTGAAAATAACAACTACAGAAGTCATCTATTGCCTGCACTTAAAGGTAAAGTGTGTCAGTTCTACACTGTTAGAGGCACAAAATAGTCTCATTCCACCCTGCTCCTGTAGTTTCACACTAAACTCACTCAACAGACAGAAAATGGCATGGTGGATAACTCGTACAAAAAGAGTAGCTAATGTTTTGAAATCATCTAAGAGCTACAAAGTTTACAGTTTGGAAAGTCAACGAGAAAATATTTTAACAGTGAAAAATGTTATCTGTTAAATCTTTATTCAATGTTTTCCCCCCAATTCTTTTTAAAAACACCTCAAGTCACACATTGGGAAACCACAAATCCTCAAGGTTACAAAACCCCTAAAGCTCATACTAAAAGTTGACTTTAATACAACCTGTCTGATGAAATATATGACATTCCACACATCAGTTTAACAAAGAATTGATGGTACTCACATCTCTGCAGTGAGGCACGATACCACCAGTCGGCATCCCCCTTTGCATACGCTGTGGCAGAAGATGTCCATGTCCTGAGGCCGATGTGGGCGTTGTGGGCTGCATGCTAGCATTGCGGTATCCTCCCACGGCTAGAGGACCCAGTTTGGCCACAGAGGGATCGGGGTCAAAATGTCGTAATGGCTTGGTGTTATTGAAGGAGTACGGTTCTGTACCCATACCAGCCGTGGAGGTCTTGTTTAGTTGCAGCTGTGAGGGTTTTCCCTGCGCCTGCATGAGGAGCTTGAGGCTACTGGGTGGTGGCTGGTTGGATGTGATGGCCTTGAACAGCTGACTAGACATTACAGGTGCTTGATTATTTTGTGAATTAAAAAGATGTCCTTGTGTGGGAGGTTGTGTTCCTGGTTGACATTGCCCAGCTGGGCTCGGATGTTTATCTGGTCTGTAAGGAGGTGATGGTCGAGTGTTGTTTGATGTTGGGGCCACGCCAGGAAGATAACTTGCCTGAGAACCTTGGATTGCAGTGCCTGAAACTCCTGGTGGGGCATTTCCAGACAGAAGGCTGTTCTGGGGGCTAAAAGGGGGCTGAGCAATTGCTGGGCTGGCAAGCTTTTCTGGCCTGTAGGGTGGTGAAGGTCCAGTGGATGGGGCTGGTGCCATGCTAGAGATTAGAGAGCTCTGGGGGCTCTGAATATTACCTGCTGGGCTGAAGGGCTGCTGATGAGGTGATGAGTTAGGCAGTTTATCCCCTGGTCGGTAGGGTGGAGAGGGACCAGCCCAGGAAGTACTTTGCTGGCCCAATCCAGACAACCCTGACTGTGTAGGTGGGGGTCCCGCACTGTTGTTAGAATGGTGCTTACTATTCGAAGCCATTTGCTGAAGCTGTTGGGCCCGGGACACCTCATGCCAGTTGGACCCAGCACGGCTTGATAGGGCGGCAGAAAGCATGGGTGATCGTGCTTGATTTTGCCCTTGTGAGGAGGACGACGATAGGGGTGATGCTGAGAGTGGAGACGGAACAGGTTTGGAAGGGTGTGGTAGCGTATATGGTGCCCCAGCAGGACTTGGACCCACTTGGGGGGAACCAGCTTGAGAGAATCCAGGGGATTGAGTGAGGTGGGCCTCCAGGTGCGACTGTCTCTGTGGAGATCGTTTAGGGGTGCCGTTACCTTCAGGGTGGACGAAACCTCCTGCACTACTTGCCTGGTCATCACTTTCTTTTCCTAAGATCTTGTCAATGTCAAGCTCAGGTAAAGTGGGATCAGGATTCTTTGTAAGTTCATCTAAAATCTCCTGCAGTTCCTGTTCCACTGAAGGTGTGGCAGAACTCCCATTTGGGTTGAAGCCCCCTGAGGCTCCCCCAGTCCCCGGAGTTGATCCAGGACTAGTGTTCGGGGGTACGGAATACGGAGAGCCCAAATTGTTGTTGTTACTATTCAGTCGGTTAGCTTCCAGAACACCCCCCTGGTTGCCCATCCCAGAGGGGAATGGGGGCTGAGGGTAGCTGGGGCCCATTGCCAGGGTGACATCCTCCAGACATAGTCGTTTGCCACCTCCCTGGGTCATAGACGTGTCAGAGACCCCGTTTAGCGATGCAGAACTCTCGACGGCCCCAGTCAATTTCCTCTTCAGGGATCCAGGCAGCTGTGGAGAAACAGAAAGACACAGGGTTTTTATAACTGCAAGTTGCTTTAAGGAGAACAGAATTATGAACGTCACAAAAAAAAACATCAACAAAGGATTGCCAATCAACCAGAATTGTGTAACATCGGCTGATGGTATGTGACAACATTTACTAACAGTCTAAGTCTGGACATTCGCTCACATTTCTCAAGTATATATGTAGGTTTTTTGGCAACAACTTAATTGTGTTACTATGAGCCAACTGGTCTGTTACTGCCCACAAATGGTCTGTAGGGATCTCAGGGCTCTATCTTTCAAGCATAACCAGTAGCTGGAATGAGTGTCCCAGTGCAGCTAGAAATCCTGTGGGTTTCATGCCACTGTTAACCTTATAGAAGATTGAGAAAGAGAGAGAGACGAATGAAGAGAGACCTCCTAAGAAACAGATTCTTGATGGGATGAATAATTTACTGTAACATTCCAGCTGCAGAAGAATGTGCAGTATTTTTTCCATTTTTCTTCTTCTGCATTCTCTCTATTTTATGTGGATTCTGACACCATTATCCATTTTAAAGCTCTTTCTAAGACTTGTGAAAGCCATTGGGAAAACCATTACAGAATATTGCCTTGTACATATCATTTCGGAAAAAAAAACATTCTTGACAGCTCCCTACATTGTATCCGCTTAGATACGATACGATACAGGAATAAATAAACACTACACCTAATGCCCCTTCCCAAGAAGCTGGCTTGTGGACACTGCTAGTTCACTTCCTGCAAAAGCACTCTTTCCTCTTTTCTCTTCCCTCATCCCCCCATTCCCCACCCCCTTTTTATCTAGGAGGTTTTCCCACATAGATTCCTCTCCGTCTAGAACAATGGAACTCTGGAGACACACCTTCCCCAGCATCGCCAAGCTGTCTGCGCAGTCCACCCTGCCGTGCGTATGTGTGTCTATGTTTGAAAGAGAGACAGTGTGAACACGTGACGTAAAGGAAGAGTGTCTGTGCATGTGTAACAGAATATGAATTAATGCAGCCTTCATTTTAGAGCCTGTATTCTCACTCACACACACGCACACACACAATCCTCTCTCTAATGGATGCCAATTTCATCCTGAGTAAACACATCAATACAGACACATCGACTGTCTCTCTCCCTTTCTCCCTCTCTCTGCTGGAGGGACGCCTTTCATTCGGTAGCGATCGGATTTGTCCCATTATGACTGACACAACCATCTGTCAGCACAGAGAAAGCTGGCAAAAGAGAGAGAGAGGGAGCAGACCTATCATCCACACTGCTGTGCATATTCCTCATAATTATGGCTGGTAAGGCATACATCTGATTGCATTGTTCTGATTCTCATTAAAGCTACACTGCATACACAACACACACACACTGAATAATACACAATCACACATGCATTCACACAGGACGCTAAACAAACAGAATGGTACAGTAATGAACAGAATGGTACAGTAATGAGAGGGGATTAATAAATTAGTGCAGTCTGAGTGTGTGTAATGGTAGATGTCAATAATTGGGATGATGGATTTGTTGGGTATTGAGATTAAAATAAAAGTCATCAAATAGTACCCAAAACCAAAGTGTCAATTAGCACAATGCCCAGAACAAACACTACCGCCGCCACCACCACCAAAACGAATAGAATTGACATTTTAGGTTTACACGACACAACGGACCACCAATAGTACAATGTAACCAATGAACACCAACAAAAAAATACAAAAATGCACACTGGTATGTTTATTGGACATGATACCAAAACTATGACATCAGCTGATGTGAATGACATTTGGTTCCGTTAGCAATTATCGCATGTGCATTCTTCCATCACAACGCATTCTCACCCCAAGGCGTCACCTTTGACCATGCTTCAATATTTGACGTTTAAGGCGCCACTTACATGACGCGATCCTACGGCGTCATCTAACTGACGCTAAAGGAAAGCGTCAGTTAGAGGACGCGGTTAGGTTTAGGTGTGGGGTGGGGGTAGGGTACACGCGATCCTAGGGCGTCATCTAACTGACGCTAAAGGGCGCCTAAAGCGTCAGATATTGAAGCATGTCCAAATGCTTCCCAAGGCGTCAGTTAAGTGACGCCTTGGGGGTGAGAATGGGCTGTCCATCAATGCATACTGTACAAATTCTAACAGAGTTCCCTGATTTAATTATTCAGAAGCACAGCAATACCGCAACAGAAACCACAGCAAGACCAGTTTAGTTCGATTTAAAAGAATTGATTCATTTTGATTCACCAAAGTTTTGTTCATTTGTTCAGTAGTGAATCAATAACATACAGCTCAACCGGTTTAGTCTGATTCCCAAACAAATGGCTATAAGCAGTTGGTTCTTTTTAGCAAATCCAACACATACAGCACAATCAAACAACATAAATCGTTGCTTAACGACCACAGTACAATGCATTTTCGGAAAAATTAACTAGTTCCCAGAACTGTAGTAACAGTCACACATCTCATCTGTCATTCAACAATATAATCACTATTTTGTTCTTCATTGTTTTGCTTCATTATCGGATTTTGATTTAATAGACACACACACACACACACACACACACACACACACAGCTGATGCGACTTCTCCGCCCCCTCGTCAATAGCAGGACCTTGTCAGTATTTCTTTCACCCATTTATTGATGGGCAGTGTTACATTGTGTGAGAGATTATTTGCTTCAAGTGAGAACGTTAGCGTGAAATTGAACACATATATGCCAATTTATAGTTTTCAATAAAAAAAAAACAACAATTGCACAAAGCAAGCCGATCCACTTTTCCATGTTGATAAGAGCATTAAATTGAGAAATCAAGAGACATTTAGAACAGATTAAAAAATGTGTGATTAATCGCGAGTTAACTATGACATTAATGTGATTAATCGTGATTAAATATTTTAATCGTTTGACAGCACTATATACAGTATATATATATATATATATATATATATATATATATATATATATATATATGCTGCTTCTAATTAAAAAGTCCATGTAAAATTATTATTGGCACTACTACTTGATCTTCTTATTCTCTAACTACTCAGTATACCCATTTCTGCATGTCCTTCGATGCTGTACTATGATATCTGTCTCTTCATTCCTCTTGTGTCTAGACCTGGCTGTCATGTCCACACACACACACACACAGCTTTCCATGACGGCTGCTATCGATCAACCTCTGCAACTGCTGATTATTCAACCATGGTGTCCCTGTCTGTGCAGTCATCTGAAACGAATCAATGATTCAGAAGCTTTTGGCCTCTTCACAGATGCCAAGACAAAGTTATGGAATCTTTGACACGTTATTATTTTAAATGATTCACTCAGTAATTCATACAGAGGCAAAATGATTGATTAATGAAAAGTTAGTTTAACCAACAGTTTCGACCACGGCCATTAATCAACTAACCAGATTTCACAGACCAAAAATCTAAATTTATTTTATGTTATTATTTTATAACATTCATCATTACTGAATATGCAGTGACTAATTGGAAAAAAATAAATTCGACTCATTGAACATTGCTGGCTCCAAAAATATCCACTTTTAGTTTGAGGGAGCAGAAGGTTATCTGAGCAATGATTAAGAGGAAGATTTTGAGAAAAGCTTCGTACATTTCACTGTACAACAAGAGTTATTAAGGGCAGTCCCTCTTGTTAGAGAACACAGAAACAGGATGAGTGTGTGTGTGAGAGAGAAAGATAGAGACACAGAGTAGGGAAGGGAGAGGGTTTGTGCCAAGAGAAATAAAATGGGAGGGGTCTGGAGACACTTTTTGCACATGAACAGAGTTTCGTCTCATAGACCAACATAAACAGGCCTAATGTGTGCGTGCCGGAAAACACAGTCAACCTCTCATTCGCTCACCAAGACAAACACCGTTGAAGAGATAGGCAGAGGTACAGATCCCTGTGGGGAAATTAAACCCACAAATGTCATTGTTTGGTCAACTTTATTTCTTCTGTGGAACACAAAAGATGACTTTTTGATGAATATCCTGACCATTCATTTCAATATAACAAAAAAGTGTATCAGATTTGTGTGAGAAACAGACTGTTTAAGTTGTTTTTCACTGAAAATTATGTTATCTGCACTTATTGGCACTTATCTTGGCACTTCATTTCATGAGAGAAGCAGCAAGATCAGATTTGTGACCAAAATGTTCTTCTGAGTCTGATATTTTCAATGAAACATTTGATACAGTTCACATCACATTCGCGGCCATAGTGGTTAACAGCTCAATGAGGACGATTATCTGTGAATATTCTAAAAAAAATTACTAAAATCTCAGTATGTTCTTCACCAAACTCCTATCACATGACCTGAAATATAGGCCATGTACAATATGGATCACTTAAAGCGAACGTTGATGTTCTTTTTTTTTTTTGGGTCATTTTGTAGCTTAAAAGCCCCAGTACTCATTAATTTCTGTTATTTACATTATCGTTCAAAAATTTGCGGTTGGTAAAAAAAAAAGTGTTTATTATGCTCACAAAGATTCCATTTATTTGATCAAAAACACAGAAAAAAAACTTTAATATTGAAAACTGAAATATTATTAAAATGTAAAATATAGTTAATATATTTTAAAATATTTTATGAAAAAAATACATTTAAAATAAATGTAAAATTGATTCCTGTGATGGCAAAGCTGAATTTTCAACATCATTACCCGAGTCTTCAGTGTCTCATGATCCTTCAGGAATAATTTTAATATGCTGATTTGGTGCTCAAGAAATATTTCTTAATATTTTCATTGTTAGAAAGCGTAATATACGCCGAAATACATTTCTTTTTCATTAATTTAAGTAGCATAAAGACCAGAAAGTTCAAAAGTACAGCATTTATTTATATTTAGTAACAATTTTTGTTTTTAACATGTCCTTGAAAAAAAGTTGCTGCAAGAGACTAACAACCAACTCTTGCTTGTATACTCGTGTACTATACTGTACGTTTGTCATCTTCGCTTTTTCCCACAAAGCATTCTTTTGCTTCGCTTCGGCTATGATTAAGAGACACTTACGTTGAGTATTTGTGCATTTTAAGGGCGGAGCAACGAAGGGAGGGGTGTGTTTGTTTGGGCTGACTTCAAATATCAACAGTGTTTCTCAGAAATTGCTTACTGCACCTTTATGTCAATAACATTTCAGTAACAAATGAGAGGATTTTCATTTGGAACTTTGACATTTTATGCTTAGACTGTTCTGCGCTTAAAGGAAAAGTCACAAAATACTCATAGCATGCAATTTAACAAGCGTTTTAAAGGGAAGAGAGGTGAAACAGGGTGAAAAAAAAACCCTCCTTTCTGAATAAGCCATCTCAAAGAAATCAGTGTGCATTTGTGACAGGGAGGGGAAAGGAAAACAAGCGACTTCCCAGCGCAAGTAAACGAATTTGTGCATATTTACACACAGGCGAACAAGAGAGCAAACTTACACGTGCACAGCTACGCACAGACCCGCATGCACACAGAGGTAGTGGCCCTGCTGAGATTAAAAGAGCAAGCTTTCTTCATTTATCTCTTTCCCCACTGCACTCTTTCTCTCTCTCTTTCTCCCTCCCTCCTTCCCTGTGGCATGTAATGGTATGCCAATCATCATTACTGTTTCCATTGTTGTGCCCTTAATTACCGCTGCCTCTGCGATGCCACTGTCATCTAGATATGCTAATAAACAAAGAATAGCCCGCCAGCCATGCGCCACTGCGTTAGTGCGAGCTTGCGCCGTGTGTATGTGTGTGTTAGTGTCTTCTGCTCGGCTCTGGTTTCTCCCTCTAACTCTGTCTTTTGCAGCACAAACATAAACACTCATCTTGTACACACACAAACAAGATAACCTTGCAAATAAGCATTTGTTCAGATGTGACATCTAGTTAGATAAATGTTAACCAAGAACTAACTATTTTTTGTCACTATATTAATGATAGTGTGCCAAATAAAGTGTTAAATTCGTTTACATTTATGCTATTAATAGAGACGTACATTTGATCAAAACTGAACTTGTGATATTAGCATGGTTAGCGCCATGCTCTGCTTGAGTTAAAGTAGTCTACGTAGACTTGAAATGCAAATATCTTCCAATCAATAAAACTAGTCAACTACAATAGGCATAATGAAAAGTAGATTTCTCTATTATATTTGACACATGAAGCTGGAAATACAATACAGCTTGATTAGTAATTCATCGCAACAAAGAGAAATAAATCTCCGCAAATAAACGGAAGTTTCACAAGGATCACGCCGATTTCGTTCAAGCTTTTTAAAAAGGAGGGAAAATGAGTAAAATGTCATTTTGTTCTACGTTGTGGATAATAAATCTCAGCAAACATAATATGAAAATCATAATGGAACCGTGAAACTTTTATTTGCAGGATTATTTGATGAATAGAACGTTTAAAAGAATGGGATTTAGTTGAAACACCTAAAAAAATTGTAACGTTATAAAAGTTTTAAGTTTAATTTAATTGCTGTATAAAAGTATTTAATTTCTACCGAAAAAAAAAAAAATCTTACTGAGCCTGAACAAGTATAACATTAAAAAATGTATGTAGGCATATACTCTGTATTGCCGAATACTGTATTTTGGCCGATACTAATAAACGATAACTCTTAATATTTTAAAGCCGATAACCGATATACAGTATAGACCCCTTTTCAGTTGGTAAACATTGGTGACGTTTTTTTGTCAGTTGGTGACGTTTTTTGTGGGCGGAGCTTAGGTGGAGGCAGAACGATCCCTCTGGCCGCTTCACTAACGCTAGTTAGCAAGTATTGTTAGCTTGTTTTTTTAACAATGACTGGAGAAAATCAGATTTTATCTTAATGTGTAAGGTGACTCAGTGTCCAGGACCGCGATTGTTATTTCCAAAAGTTATTTTTAACGGACAGAACCAGATTGGCCGACCCGTAGCCGTCTACACGCTCACTCAATGCATGGACAATCTGACAGGATTAACGTTACATTACCTCGTCTGAGTGGCCTGACTTCTACACCTACCTGTACCTTATAGAGAAACCGATCGTAAAGAGAAACTGAGGGCATATAAATCTTTAGATGCCTATATGGTCCTGTACAAGTGCTGTATAAAAGTATTTAATTTTTTCCCCCCTAAAAAAAATCTTACTGAGCCTGAACTATTGACCTCTAGTGTAACACTAAAAAATGTATGTTCTCTGTATTGCCGGATATTTTGGCCGATACTAATAACCGATAACTCTTTATATCTTAAAGCCGATAACTGATATATTGGCCGATAAATCTAAATCCAAATCCACATTTTTATATAATGTTTAAGAGCCTGATTACAAAAACAAAACTCACCATTAAAATCCATGTCCCAAGCACACAATTATAAAAGTGTTAATTTTATTCTTTGTGCTGTAATTGTAATATAAATGTATTCATCATAATTTTACGTACTTGCTTGAATCATATTTCATATTTTTTATAGGCTTTAATATATATGCCAAAATTTCTTCTCAGGCCGATAACGCTAACCCTAATACCAACCAATATGGTGGCCGGTATATCTTGCACCCCTAAAGGAAATCTCATTTAACAGACATTTTCTTACCCAAAGTGACTATCAGCACATTTATTGCAGGGATTCTTCCCTCCAGAGCAGCCCAGGGTTATGTGCCCTCGCTCAAGGGCACACTGGCGATGAGGGATCCCAGTAATTCTGCTGTTCATGAACCACTAACCGACTGATTACTTGCCCTGATCTTCAATCTCTAAGCTACCACACCACCCCCATAACACAGAAACCTGCAATGCTGTTCAAATCCTAATTAGAAAGCGATAATTGTGTGGATAATTAAATAAGGAGATAAACTGATTACGATTTCTGTGCAATCATTTACCTTGAATCTAATCTAAACACTAGTCTGGCTGATTTAGCAACCGTCATAGCATATGATTGAATATTACACCATAACTGTCTCAAGCATTTCATATGTGTAGCCTATTTGCAATCAGCTTTTATTTATTCCTACTACCATTTGACAACTATGTATATTATATCTCTAAATCGTACCTATATATGACAGTGTAGAATCTATATATATAAATATAACAGCCTGGAGTCCTAACAAACCACGTTTTGTATAAAAAGGTTTGTACATACAAGTCGTAGTATGTACGTCTGTAGCCGAAATGTATGTTAACACAGTCATAGATGATGTGTGTGTGTGTCCAGATGTGTAATGACAGGTGGGATAGGTTTCAGACAGAATAAAGAGGATTAGGAGAGCGGGGAGTGAGCCCTTTCCCAACACCCCAGAGAGCGAGAAAGATGGGGATATCACCATTAAAACAAAGAAAGACATAATTTTTTTTGCTCTGTCTGTCGACCATGCAGATTCACACTCAAAAAATGTCCAAGAAGTGAACCAATCGGCATAAATAAAGACATGTTCACCCCTCTCACACTTGTATATCACCTTAAAATAATACAATCCCACCTCCTTGATATTGATTTGTCAAGACATTAGTCGGCCTATACAGGTCATATTGACCATATGACCAAATCACACTCTGCTCACTGGGTTTATTTCTCGTTCACCCCCACCATTCAGAAGAAAGTCGATGTCTATATATTACAGGCTTGAAATGAGCGCGCAGCAGTTGGGCGACACATACAAGCTCATGTGTGAGAAGTAGTCCTTGAATTCTCATCAGGAGTGAGATTTAGATAACTGGGGCACTTTTACTCTGAGTCACCGCTTGTTTTTCTTTCCTTTCTCGATAATCACTCTCATACCGCTCTCGTACGTGTGAATGTTTGTTTGTGTGCCTTTAGGATGTTTTCCCGGTTTTGATTTCAGTAAATGACGAGCAACAAGTGACAGAGAGATCAGACAGAGGGAATACCCTAAACGCTCTTTCCGCTCACTTTCTCTACACTTTCGTAATGAGAATCTTTGCTTTCCAGTAAAAATATCTAAACAGTAAAACAAGATAAAGAAACACCTTGTCATACATTATTAATAAAGAATGTCAGTGGCGTTTTCCAGCGAGAAATATTCCAATTTCTCTGGCATATGCTTTCTAATCATCTTTTTAGAAGATAAAGCTCAATTTACCTGTTAAGCAACACAGCATAAAATATTAAGGCTCGGTTAATTTTTTTTAAAAAGTCTCCAAAAAGTCTTAATATCTTGCACAGTTTTT
Organism: Pimephales promelas; assembly: GCF_016745375.1. Next base: position 5,882,306 of record NW_024121111.1, on the reverse strand, counting down.
CTTATTAGCTGAATTTATCTTGTTTATTGTGTTAAAAATATGTTTTCACTGAAAAACCAGACAAACATGCTCATTAAAATGAACATTTTGCAGTTTAAACACATTGACACCAGACCAAGCCGTTCCATCGGTTATTTTTCTCTAATAAAAGCATGACTGTTATTTAATTTACTTATTGATACAGAATAACAATCCTAATCACAGAGCTAGAACGATGAACACACACACACACACACACACACACAAACAGTCTCTGAGTGCCGGAAGGTCTGAGCGCTCGTTGCTGTGTTCAATGAATGTCAATGAACTTGCGAGGAACGAGCGAGTGAGAGAGAGGAGAGAGACAGATGCACAGCCTTTTCATAGTGAAAGATAAACGTAGGACAAAGACAAAAGAAAACGGGAGAGAAAAGAAATGCAAGACAGCCCGTCTTTGTTTGGATATGCGTGCATGTAGGCACATCTGTGTTCACGCAGATAGGAAGTGTTCATTCAGTGTGTGTATGTTTTTATGTGAGCTGCATTTGTTAGTCATCTTGACCAAACATACAGCGATCCCTGTTGTCTTCCTCAGCCCGTTTTAACGTCCATCCGAGCACTTTTATTAATAAAACAGGAGAGAGATAGAGTGTGCGTGAGAAAGTGTGTGTGTGGCTTTATACTGTATAAGAGCAGCTGCAGGGTAGGGCTAATTTAGCAGCTCTGCTAGTCTCACTGGACACTCCAGCTGCGTCAAAGCAACGACACACACACACACACACACACACACACACACACACACAGTTTATCCCCCTCCTGAGCAGGAGAGAAAGAGCAAATAGACTTAAAGGAAGACACTCAGTTTTGTATGTCTTCTTCAGATAAGAAAAGGCTTAAAGAGAATCAACTCACTAAATCTTCAGAATCTAGTCTCCAAAACACACAAAGGAGACAGAGAGAGAGACTGAGAGAGCAAGAGAGAGAGGGAGGAACAGAGGGAGTGAACAGATACTGTATTCATTTCACACTTGTCAGCTGCGAGAGCAGAATCAAAATGAATACAAGGCTGAATGAAGAATGACAGACAATCTGACTGAAAGCAGAAAGAGAGAGAGAGAGAGAGAGAGAGAGAGAGAGAGAGAGAGAGAGGGATTCTTTAGTTGTTTTGTTGCTGCTGTGCCTTTAATGTTTCATGAAATACTGTATATACTATATTCCTTTATTCCATTTTTAAATGGAATATCGCAATATTTATTATAAATGATTTATATGTGCACATCTTTATTATTTTTATATTCATCTGTCCTCATAATCTTTAATCACTCCCACTTATCATCATCATCTCTCCTCTTCTTTGATGATGCGTTTACTGGCACGAGGGAGGGACAACCTGTCACTCACATGACATTACAGCAAACCACAACCATCCAATGAACCAAGCAATCCCCAATAAACAAAATCAAGTCCTGCCCTACATGTCTTGTTCGAGAAGCGTTTCATTCAGATAAATGATCGCAACTTCTGTTTCATGCTGACTTTATAAGCTCCTTCATAGCTTGTGTGAAATGACCAGGGCCCATAAACATAGACTTTCTCACATATTACTCTTAACATTAGTCCTTTCTTATTTCCTTTTTACTTCACAGTGACTGGGTGGGCGAAGCTTCTGAAAAAGAATGAACATTGCTGACGTCTAAATGTCGGGGGTCACGTGCTGATGCATCCGGACCGTTTGACATTAGAAAGTTGCAGAAATTTCAATAAAATAACTAAAGTTGCATCCTATAAACTGTGAATTTACACTATTTCACTGTTTTCTGCCATAGAGTATGAATTTTGGATGACATGCTGTCACAAAATGAAATTGAACACTCTTCACAGTAATTATACTGTAAAATGCCATAGACTGTCATTCAAAAGTTGAGTCATTAAGATCATCACTGCATTTATTTGACACAAATACTTTAAATTTCACAATTTTACTGTATTTAAAAAAATAAATTATGGCAAAGCTGAAATTTCAGCAGACATTACAGTTCTGAAACATTTCTTATTATTATTATTATTATCTGTTGAAAACTGACTTTGATGAATAGACCATTTCACAAGATGTAAACAACACTGGTCCAGAAGCACTTCCTGTTTCAGTTTGTAACTGTTTTCTTTATTTCACATGTAAAGAAAACATCTTAAAGATGTTTGTTTAACTTTTTGATTCAGTTTTAAATGTTCTGTTGGTTGTATTTTACCAGAGCTTTTATGTAGAGTTAAAAAAACTGAAACAGGAAGTGCTTCTGGACCAGTGTTGTTTACATCTTGTGAAATGGTCTATAGAAAGTTCAAGAGAACATGATTTATTTTAGATATAGATTTTTTTTGTAACATAAATGTTGTTCAAAATGACCACAAACATTACAATGGCAGCATATGTGAATGGGACTGAATAAATGGCACATCACATTGCAAATAAATACATTATGAACATTTTCCCTCATCTATACTGCTATCCTTATTCATCAAATATGTGAAGACAGAACCGCAAGCAAAACCAAACACAAAAGGTTAAAGGTCATGACCTTTTAAACTCCATAATGAGCTACTAGACCAAATGCTCTCATTCACAAATGGTAGTCAGTGTATTCAGGCACAACATAGAGATTTTAGCGAGAGAGTGTGTGTCTATGCCCAGCTGCTTTACTGTAAGCCCGGCCCTCTGGGAAGGCCCCTTGAGTGTGACTACCCACCCCTACCTCAATCTCAATCTCTATCTCTATCCCGCTCTCTCTCTCTCTCTCTCTCTCTCTCTTCCTGCAGTAATGGTTTAATGGCAGATTACAGAGCCTCTGAGGGCTGAATGGAAGAGTAATAAAATAAATGGCTTTGTAAGGGCCCTTCCCCCACAGAGAGCAGACCATCGCTGAACTCCACAGTCTCGAGGATCCCTGCAGGACTGCCCAATATCTACAAACCTCTGCAGACAAGCACACATATGCCTTTTTTTTTTCTTTTAAACTCATTCAAATGGATAGACCTGTTAATATCTTTTATGTCTCATTCATCAGTGCATATTGCACTTCCGGATCCATTTTCATAATCCGCCAACTGTCCACAAGCTCTCAGCCTTAGAAATTCAATTATTTTCAGCCTGTATGCTACCAGAAATACACTAAAATGTATCTAAAATGTAAAACTATGTAATACTATGTTTTTGGTGCTAGTCTTTGAAGAGCCATTAAAAATAACAAGGAATATATACACACACATACACAAAGCATGGTGGCTTTACCATTCTGTAAGTAAAAAAAAAAACACAATGTGATATGCTTGTTGATTGAAGACGCTCATATTCTTGCAATAGGCCAACAGGGATTTGTTACATAAATATTTAGTCCAGTGGCTTCAACACTTGGTGGATATTTATCATCTCTACATAAAAGTCACATTCGCTAACTGAACTAACTGAGTAAACTCAAGCGATTGTTCACTCTTAGAAGAAATGGTTCTATTTAGAACCAGAAATGGTTCCATTCCCCGCTTCATATATGGAACTCCAAAATGGTTGTATATAGAACCATTTTTTGTGGTAAAAGTTTCTATTGGCCAAGTATGGAACCCCAGGGTTCTATATAGAACCCAGAGGAACCCCTTTTTTTAAGAGTGTATAGAATCTTTTAGGGGTTCCAAATACGTAGCGCCGATAGAATCTTTTCTTCCAAGAGTGTATAGTGGTCAACACGTTGGAACATAGATAATGTCTTATGGGGTCAGCAAATTTTTTGGCCCAGATCTAATCCTTTATTCGAAATTCGCATGTACAAAAACTTAAATACACCTCTTGTATGTTTAACATAATTTTCCATTCTAATTGATTTTTTTTTAAATATATTTTGGGGGCATAGTAAAAAAAAAAATCATATTAAAGAAAAAAAGCCTCAACCCCCAAGGAAGTTTAAAAAGAAAATATTAACCAAGCAGTAATATGTGTTGAAGCAGTTGTTCAAATATTCCTTATTTATCTTAGACACTCTTATTAACTCCCATTATTTACTCACTTATGGGAAGAATGGGGAAAAGTGAGAGTCCATTTAGAAAACTCAATATGGTTTGTTCCTAATGTCAGGATATTAGCAGGGCGGATTGACCGGAGGAAACTCCCTTTCATAAAGACCTCATTCATGCCCATGAAACACTAGAGCGCACGGTGGTTGCGTGTGTTATATCCTTCACAGCCAACAAAAGTGCACACACCAACACATGCACAAACAGTAAACACATACAGACACTGAAAACAGACGCATATTCACACTTTAACCCAACTATGAGTCACCTTGAGGTACTTTTAAGGATGGGGTTTGTGTGTTTGTGGGCTGAGTTGGGGGGTGGGGAGATAAAGAGTGAGACAGGTGACCTACCTATATATATATATATATATATATATATATATATATATAAACAAACCTCAATCATTTATTTTAAACACCTGTCTTTTAGATCACATTGTGCTCAGGTGTCAAGCTGCTAATCCTCTGGGACAGGAAGAGACGTATCAGAAGTGTTATAGAAGTGTCCCGGGTTTAGTGGCTAACAGCATCTAGGTGGAACAATGCAGCCACTCCTCTCTACTGTTGCATAAACACACTAAACTGAACTAACCTGCACTGAGCCAATTACAGTAGCCTGTATATGTCCGTGTGTGCGTGTGTCCAGAACAGGTGTACGTGTGGCTTAATCTCCTGTGCAGTTGAAGTCAGTGTCACAACCACGATCAAAAAAAGAGAAGCCTTTTCTTTCTCTCACTCAGACAAGCTTGAGCACAAACTCATTTGCTGCATGGCTGGGAAACGAACGGCGATATTGCCAAGAAGTGAAAAGGCAGGGGTGAGCAAGAAAGACAGAGACGCTCAGACTGAGTGTCTTTTGTCTGATGAAGTCCCACCTGCAGCACTACGGCCACAGAGATGCAGCTGCTCTCCGTTCCCTCTTCTTCTCTTTGTTTCTGTCCATCGTCCCAGGCTCTCCCTCTGCTTATTGATCCCCTCTGCATTCCCAATTCTTATTATTTTCAGTTTTTGGGATTGTAGCCCTAAAGCGGCAGTCACACTACACTTTTCGTTCTATTGACTTCCATTCGTACGCACGCGAATGTGGGACAGTGGAAACGCAACCTCATGTGAAGTATTTTCGTATTTATTTCTCTTAATTTCAACTAATGGGCTGTTTAAACAACACAGTATTTAACTGAAAAAAAAATTGTATGCGTTTTTTTTTTTTGTTTTTTGCAGGATAATACAGTGTTTTTTAGTGGTTTTAGTGGCTTTATATCCAATAATTGTGAATTTATCGTAAATTTTAACTTAATTTTGAGTTAAAAACTCCTATTTTTTGGCTTTCCATACTTTTCTGTTACCCAAGGTCTGGGACACAATAGACGATTTTCAAACCTTAACCGATTTTTAAACAGTGGGAGACCACAAACACAAGGGCAGCATCAACCGATTTTTAGCATTATAATCCTCCGAATGCACACATAAGAAGATTCGTCCGGACTGCAAGACCAGAAACTTGACGATAGTAGAAACATTTTCACAGTGAGACTAGATCTCACAGAGACTCGTGAGATCAAACGTGACTTGAGAAGAACACAAAATGGAGGACGATCAACGTCGTCATCTGGTTCTCCTGGCGCGAGTTTTGGTTTACAGGGAGAAAAACAAAGGAGAAAAAAGAATATGGGTGATCTTCTTTCTAAATATTCCACTTTCGTGACATGTTTGAGGCTGCCCAGTTTCAGGTATAGAAGCACGCAACATCCGGTTGGTGAAGCTTGCTCATCTCTAATTGGCTACCGCGGCAGCCTAATCAAGAGTCGTAAATATCAAACATGTTGGATATTTGCGATGTGGGATTGGGCGGGCTCCGACGAGAACGGGAGCAGTAAAATAATCGTAATGACATCACACAGTTGATGATAGTTTTGAGAAGCCTTGAATTAGGCCACCCCCCCCAGATGGTGGTTGCAAATCAGGCCCAAAAATCAGGCTTAAACCCACACAGCGTGTTGATCCTGGGGAATTGCCAGAATTGCCGTTCTGTGTGAACGCAAACGCGACCCGGGATTGATACCGGCATCGATGCTGGGTTGGGGACCTAGTAACATTGCCGGAATCAGTCCCGGAACGCGCGCTGTGTGAACAAAAGCCAGGACCAATGCCGTAAGGGGTGTGTCATAGTGATGACGCTCGTGCCATCGCGCGACTCTGTTGCTCTTAGAAGAAAGTTTGTGTTCGTCATCAACAAAGAAAGGACGAAGCAGAGACCAGGAGCTCCTCACTATCCATGCTGATGCTGAGATCGTTCACCAGATTTGTGGAACGGTACGCGCGTGTACGTTTTCGACGCGTACGTTACACGTCTCATCCTGACGTCACGTGTCTTTCCGGGATCTTTACGGGTTGTGTGTGACTACAAATCACTGGCAGTGTGAATGAAAAAATAAAAATAAAAAAAAAATAAAAAAAATCAAACAATCCCGGGGCAAATGCCGGGTTACATTATCCGGTATTTTCCGGAATCTCTGTGTGAAAGGGGGTTTAGTGTGTGGCCAGCCTAATGAAGCCAGTAACTTTTTCTAAATAATCACTTGAATATTTTTCTGAATTCACTTCTCCAAAAAACAACTGAATCCCTGTGAGAACAAGAAATTGATCCACAATGTTGTTGTTTTTTTCATCTACATTAGAATTTGTAATGTTAAACAGAAGTAACCAGTGGTTACTTTTTGACAAGTTTGGATGCGTCTAATGTCTCAGAGGACCACACTGAGGACAGAGGCTGTCGCAAGAGAGAGAGAGAGAGAGAGAGAAAGTGGCCGTGGCGGAATAGAGAACATTGCAGTACTAGCAGGCACACTGTCCTGACCTCACTTAAAGAGACTGTCAAAAGTGCACATGGACGCACACACACACACACACACACACCATGTTCCCGTCTGTTCCGACCTTCACTGGATTCTCGTCATTCATGATGTCAGAGCTCACAGCCTCCAACGTAAGCCTTCTTAGTCAGCCTTAGTTTATATTTGTGAGAGTATTGACGTATTAAAACTGACAAATACGGACATGTCTATATTCAAATCGTTTGGACTGAGTTACTCTAATAAATCTACATTAGTGGCATAACTGCAGTAGGGATGAATCATTACTTTTAAACGTTCGAATGCTACAAGTGAAACAAGCACTCTTAAAGGGAAAGCTCAGAGGTTAAATCTTTGCCATAATTACACTCCCTTTAAATTAATGCTAATAGCAATAATGTTTTAACTTAAGCAGAAACAATTAAATATCTGACAATAAATATCCAATATCAAAGATTTCTCATACTGTAATTACAACTTTGCTTATTGTTGTTATGACTTTATTCATGCAATTGTGCATTTATTATCTCATAATTGCGACTTTGCTTATTGTATTTGTGACTATTCCATGCAACTGTGCCTTTATTTCTTGTAATAACGACTTTGCTTCTTTTAATTATGATTATTTAATGCAATTTATTTTTTGTAATTGGGACTTTGCGTTCTTGTAATAACTGGATTAGGGATGCATTGATAGTAAAATGATTTTAATATTATAATAATCACATTATTATAGTAGTTATTACACTGTAAAAAAATATTTTCAAGACTAGTTATCACAACATTTTTTCTTTTGTCAAATCAAGTTAAATAATTTATTGATGATTTAAATCAATCTCCTTCATTGTATTAACTCACTTTTTTCCAGTTCAATAAACTTAAAATTTTAAGGCAACCAGGTTACTTAATTTTTTAAGTTAAACCAACAATATTTTTTACAGTGTACAATAATCAATATTAAAAAGCTATACATGTTTGTATAATGAAAAAAACAACAACCTTAAAACACATTAAAAAGGAAAAGTTAGTATACTACAAGTTCTTAAAGGGTAAAATCAAAGGGTAAAATGATAATCTTTACCATAGTCTATCACAATTCTTTTACATTAATGCTACATGATTGCAAAAGAGTCTAAAAATGTAATTAGGTAGAAACAATTCAATATCAGGCCAATAAATATCCAATATTGGCAGATACTAATATATTCTGCTAAGCATCACAGATACACATTCACACACACCCTACGGTTGGAATGCAGGTGCACAAGGTTAAAGCACAGGTCAGGGGGCACTTTCACCAGGAGACAGATTAAACACACACACACACACACACAAGCGCCCGCTCAATGCCTTTTACAGGAACCTGGAGACACACATTAACACATGAGCACATTCAAAGAGAACACAACAAACGCACATGTGTCCTAATCAATGACATGCAGTAGCACTGTGAGTGTGTGTGTGTGAACGCATGTGAGTGCATGTCTGATTGTTTCCGACAGGCAGGAGAGACAAGAAGTAGACACCATGTTGCACATAATGTATGCGAGTATGTGTGTGTGTGTGTGTGAGTGGTGCTTTGGAAATAGGTCAGCTTAGGCTGGGTTTAATGGCACTAGGCCCAGCTCAAGCAGAGAAGAGCCCTGGGGCTCAAACACACACACAGATGTGTACATGTACACACACACACACACACACACACACCTCCCTGCTAGCAAAGACAAAGACGTAAAGGCATATTCCACTATCTACACAAAATAATAATAATAAAAAAATGCAGATCCAACATATACACACAAAGAAATAATGGATTGTATAGTTAAGGCTGTTCAGTGTTAACCTCGCCAATTCAAGTTACTGACAAAAAATGTTTTTTTAGTTAATCAATAAAACAAAAATGTACATATGATGATATTAAACCATTGAAGTTTTTTTGTCAAAAAGTTAACAGAAAGGTAGCAACAAAGCACTTACAATGTTTTCACCGATTTCTTTTTAAATAATCATATAGCCAATAATTTTGGGGAATGAAATGAATATATAAAAATATATATATATATTTTTAAATATTTAGTGTAATTTTGTCATGACCATTTTATTGACTATAATTAGATGACATTGCATTTGTCGCCAAATAACGGCAATTGACTTTTTTCCATTGAATACTGAGGCTGTTTAATTATATATAATTGTGTTCTATATTATTGAATGCAGAAGCAGCTCTGATCTCAGTTACACTGTGACGGTTTAAACACAAAATTTAAAATGTACACAAACACACAAGCTCTAATTACCAGTGCAAGACTAGTCTACAAATTGTGAGGAAAGTAACACTAATGAGCTTCACCTCACTGTGACATCAACACAACCTGCTTGTCTGCCATCACAAACACGCTTATGCCCATAACTCAAACACACACCTATAAATCAACAGGATGGTTATACAGACAATCATAAAACACATTAGCGAGCACACACACGCACGCTGAACACCATAAATCTTTATTCCTACAAACATTAACCTAAGTAACCACACATAATCCAAAGATGAATACACACTGCGTGCGAGAGCCTTTTAAAAGTGTCTGTGAGAGAGCTTTAGACTGTGAGGATAGAAGATGAGCAGATGAACAGATATAGTAGAGAGATGATAAATGAAGGCAAGTAGTCAAGGATAGAGAGAAAGAGAGGAAGTGCTTGTGTCTGTTGTACCGGCTGCCCTTAGACCATTACTAAAGGGAACTCCCGACGGAACGACTCAAACACACTCAGAGTCAAACAAAGGAGAGAAAGAGAAGGTGGGTGTGAGGTACATTACACAAAATTAACCCTTTCTTGAAGAAAATAACTTTTGTCCAAGCAAACAAAACCACTTAAAGAGATAGTTCACCTAATAATTAAAATTCAAAATGTTATCATTTACTAAACCACACGTTCGTCCAAAACCTGTATGCTTTTCTTTCTTTAGCGGAACGCAAAAGAAATGACATTAAAGCAACCTGAAAAAACCTGCTCACTATATTACAGTTCTTCTGAATGAGGTGATTCCTTTGTATGAGGAACACGCTGAAACATAAGCAGAACAATTATTTTTATGATGTACATTTTTTTTATTTGGTGCATGTTAAGAAGACCAAACTCTAACCCCTCAAAAAATAAATAAATTTAATAAAGTGCCTCTGTCAATCTAGGTTATACTGACCCCATTTACTTTAACGGTGGAATAGAAATGAGCTTTCTGCGAAATATCCTAACATGTGTTCATATGAAAGAAAGAAAATCGTCAGGTCAAGGGTCCCTCTATTGTGATCAGAAGAAAAGCATATTCTGTTAAACTGCTGGAGTCAAACAATCTTATTAGACAAATCGGTTTCATTTTTAGACCAGGAAGAGGTTTTTCTAAAGACTTTAGCAGAAAAAAACTCGCCCACATATAAACAAACAAATGAATTGACCAAAGAATAGTGAATGTGTGTGTGAGAGAGAGAGAGAGAAGAAAGAGAACTAGCAGGAATTTTGCACCCAAGGTTCACTAATTCCAAGTTCAGCCAACGAGAGAGGGAAGGGAATAAAAGCAGTGCAAATTGCCAGAGTTAGTGCTGGAACACACACACACACACACACACACACACACTGGCTGTCTTGCTGGTCTCAGCCATCCTGTGCTAGTTGTTAAAGCAGTATTAATATTCATGTCGAGGGCTGCTGCTGTCAGTGAGGCAGTTTTAAATGAAGACTCCGACCTTGATCCAATCCATGGGGTCTCTCCTTATCCAATACAAGAATGTGACTTCAAGGCCTCCCTCTCTCTCTCTCGTTCTTTTTCTCTCTCTTAATGCACACTTTTCCTAAATTTTTTTCCGTCTCCTAACCTCTCCCCCTTTCACCCCTTCTTTCCTGATTATGCAGACTTGGAGCTGGTGTATGTGTGCGTGTCTCCAATCTCTTGTTTGATTTTGCTCACAGACAAGAATGGATCTGCCTTGATAAAGATGGCTGTTCAGATTACCTTGATCTCTCTCTCACTCTCTCTCTCACTCAGTTTTGGTTGATGAGGTGGGTGTGATACATTTTTAAACTTGATATTGAGAAAAAAACAAACAAACAAACAAAAAAAACCCACTTCTCTATAGTGAAACGCATCGAAACAACACTCTAAAAAAGCTGGGTTGTTTTAACCCAACTTTGGATCAAATATGGACAAACCCAAACATTGGGTTAAAAATGTAATTTAAAAAATGTAACCCAATGGCTGGGTTTGTCCATATTTGTCCCAAAGTTGGGTTAAAACAACCCAGCAATTTTTAGAGTAAACCTGTATGTGAAAAGCGATAAACAAAAACAAACATAGGACGTGGTCCATTATGTTATTATCTGGGGTGGCTTTTGATCTAAATATGTTTTATAAGATCTAATTTACCAAACCAGATTCTCTTTGCAATGACAGTTGAGAAACTTGACCACAGATGCAGACAGTTACACTGATGCGGGAGGCGCTGAGAATGCAAAACATACTTGTTCCACTCGCATGGAAAGCAACAACACATGAAATCAATCTTCCATAGCTGGAGGAATCTGTATTCACACATGTTTGCTAGATTCAGAATTGCATAGCATATCTTTATATGGAACAAACATGTGATGGCGCAGTGGATAAGACACATGTCTTTGGTGTGAGAGACCCGGGTTCGAATCTGTGAGACACCAACCTGGTTGCTGATGCGTGCGACCTCTAACATATATAGCAATTGTACGTTTTGGATGAAAGCGTCAGCTAAATGAATAAATGTAAATGTAAGAGAGGTACGCTATTCTGAATTCTGGAAATTTCAGGGATAAAGAAAGGTTTAAGTCAATTTGATTTATGCAAGTAAGCTAATTTTTCTAGTAAGCAGTGATGTAGCGAAGTTGGGGGTCAGTAAGATGTTTTAACGTTTTTGAAAGAAGTCTCTTATTCACATCAAGGCTGCATTTATTTGTAAGGTTGATGTCATAGACGAGACAACATGTCAGTGGTAACATGGTGGATGTAGTAAACAAAAGTCTCTTATTCCCACCAATGCAGGAATTACAGTATATTGATCAAATAAACTGTAATAATATTTAACAATGTGATTCTAAAATGCCGATTTGGTGCTCAAGAAATATTCCTATTATTATTAATCTTAAAAAAAGAAAAGCATTAATTTAAAATAGGAATGTTTTGCAACATGAATGTCTCTTTTGATAAATTGACTGTGTCTTTGCTGAATCAAAGTTTTAATGTCTTTACCAACTCCAAACAGGCTACACTGGTGTGTGTGTGTGTGTGTTTAGGTCAGGCTTGGGTCACTGTGTTTGTGTGCGAGAGAGAGACCTTGAGCCAAAGCAGAAACAGTCTCTAAATGGATAACAGTCCAGACAGAGTGACAGTTGCACAAAAAGCTAGTTTTTTTTTCTTCTCTCAATCGACCCATACACACACACACTTGAGCATACACTTGTCCTCTGCGGTTAAGGTGTATCCCTATTCCTCACTCCCCATCTCAGAAGCCTCCAGTCTCTTTATCTCTGCAGGCTAAATAATGGACTTGCATTAGTTGGGTCGGTCTGCTCTAGAGCAGAGATCACTCTGATCAATGTCTGCCAAACAGAGCCCACTGATCAATTTCATTCTCTGATGCTCCATTCCTCCTTTCTTTATCTTTTCCTTTTTGCACTGAATGTGTTCATCTGTTCTTTCTGCCTCCTGTCCTCCACCTTTTCACTTCTCTCTCTCTTTTGGTGGCCCCCCTTTCTAATAAATCTCATGAATGGTTCTCTCTCAGTTGCTCTCCCTTAAACGCGTCATAGCAATTACAGCACTCATAAAACGGCGCCATATAGACCTAGACCCTGTGTGTGTGTGTGTTTGTCTGTGAGATAACGTCCTTGAGGGGGCAAGAGAAGAGCTGGTTATTGATTGGAGGTCCCCGTACGACACATTGTCTTTTGATTTCTCTTGTAGAGCACTGCTGCTGCCTTGTCCTCAAAACAGTATTCTACAAAGTCATATAGAGTGGACTATTGACTGGTGCTCACCTACACCATCACAATGAATGAATGACACACTCTTGACTGTTTATTCAGTCACATTAGATTGCATGAAAAAAAGCACTTTAAAATACCACAAAACAAGCACCAGCTATGCAAGTTCTGAGTGTAATTAAGAGTCTTTCACAATAGATACACCACAACATGCTTTTGGTAATTTGGTATTGTCTCAAAATATTCCTGCACTAGATAAAGATAAAAGCAAATAGCGATTTCCGTAGCAATGTTTACCAATACTATCCACCATGTTAGCACTGTTTTTTTTGCAGCAATTAACAATTATAGCAAAAATGTAAAGAAATGCATGAATGAACCCTTCAAAATCATTTATAACATGCATTTTCAAAATCATTTCATGTTGACGTCAAATAAATTGCACTTGATATTTTGTTATACAAAGCAAATGTAGGTTGAGTAAAATTGTTAGTAGAACTGTGCACCACATATGTCAACTGGAAGTAACATTTGTTAATAAAAGCTGCCAAAGACTTTTTTCCTTTACAGCAGCCAGCCAGGATGTACATATGTCTCACACCAGATGCAGTGTGGGGCCAACGCTTATTAAAACAGCAATAAAGAAGAGCTTTCATCATGCACTATTCTGAATTTTCTAGTGACAAACAGGTATCAAGATGGTTCCTATTATGGGGTGATGAATATTTGAAAAGATTTTTTTTTCAAAGATAACCAGGTGGCTAATGGTGGATATAATCTCAATTTATCTGGTAAAGGCTAATATAATTTGATGTACAGTACACATATGCTAAAATATTAACTCAATTAACAAAAATTAAAAAAATCTGAATACAAAAATGGCCATTAAAGGCATAGTTCAATCAAAAATGAAAATTCTGTCATTATTTACTCACCCTCAAGTTGCTCTTCTGAAGAAAACAAAAGAAAATATTCTACACAAGAAGATATTTTGAAGGTTATGGATAACCAGTTGATGTTTGGTTACCCAAAATCCTCAAAATAGCTTCCATCCCCATCACAAGCCAATGCCAAACAAATGATCTTTAAAATAAAAGCATGCCAAACTGTTGGTCAATCAATGGTATTTAGACAGCAGAGGGGCTGATTAAAATGCTCACATTTGTATAGTGGACACTATTATCAGTCAATGCCCTCAAAATGCCAAAATACTGGCCTTAATCGGCGTAAGCTGATATATCTGTCTATCAAAGCTCATTACTATAATGACCTTATTTCCATATGTTGGGATGTATGAATATTTATGAATAGCTATGCACTTATCTGACAGCAATGATAGTTTAACATTAATGTTTGAAAGCCTGGAACCATCACCGAAATCACAGCAATAAGGCAATCCGAGAGAAATATGAACCACTTGAGTATGAGCACACATACTAGAGACAGCCACACACAGTTGTTAACTTGTGGAATAAAATAAAATCATCTTCTTGGTTAAAGAGAGGTCTGATAATCTGTATGAAGAGGGATTTGATGGAATGAATAAATGCATTAATACTCCAGGCGCTTAGCATCGCAATCACCCTATTGCAATGCAGAGAGAACTGTGCCCGCGCCACGGCATCAGTGCCGCTTCCAATGTGTCAAATGTTAATGACCTGCCAGGGAGAGGAATCTATCCACATGTTCATTTGTCATTAAGAAGGAATATTTTAACACCAGACGCTCAAGTGCTACAGTGTCACAACAATTTAACATAGTGGGAAAAAGGAGGAGGAGAAGAGAGGAAGGAGGGGAGTTCTGACAGATAAAAAGAGGAAGAATGTATTCCTGCAGCCAGCAACTCTTTAAAGGGGGGGGGTTGGCGAAAAACAAAAATGCTTTGTATCAGCACAAACGCACACACAACGACTGCACCACTGCGCTGCTGCGCTGCTGCCAATATTTTGTTGTGTCAGTAGGTCAGAGAACCGGGAGCATTATGGGAGAAAGTGCCTCTATTGCTTGAGTGGCGTTTAGTCCTGTTGTATAACAGAGACTGAGAGAGACAATGCTACTGTTACTGCTTGCTGGGTGCTTGAAGAGGCAACGATGGCATCTACCCTGCGTCTTTTTGTTCCTACTGAAGAGCAACACGTGTAGCTGTCTTACTCACTGACTCCTACACAACCACATGTACTCAGAAAGTGATGTCATTACCAGCAGCTGCACAAACATGCACAGGGAAATCAATGAGCGTATGGCACATTTATTAGGTCCTGATGTGGCAGCATAGAGAAGCCCAGCCCAGCTGTTATAATAGAAAGCAGTGTGAGTGAGAAAAATCCAGAACCTATAGAGACATGGAGAAGAGACATAACCTCAGCCAGTTGGTCCTAGAGCTGTGTTCCCACATCAAACTGGAACTCTTAGAATTAAACTATTAGAACACATACTATTGGAAGAAAATACTTAATGCGTTCATCAGGGGTAAATTAGGGGGCTTGTCCTGGGTTAACTGCCTTGTAAAACATTCCTGATCCAGGCTTATACAGCCTATACCTTGAATAGATCAACTGAGTTGGTTTATAAGTGCAGTTTTAAGCAAGGGTTTATTTTTTTATTTTTTTTATTTTTTGTGAATTTGAGTGAATTTTCTTTTTATTTCAGCAAGTTTTTATACATCTCATTTGAAGTCATTGAATTAAATCTTTATTTCATTCAGCGAAGATGCATTAAATGGGTCAAAAGTGAAAGTTTTTTTTACTTTCTATTATACTGAATGATCATGGTTTCCATGAAAATATTAAAGGGATACTCCACTTTTTGGAAATATGCTCATTTTACAACTCCCCCATTGTTAAACTGTTGAGTTTTACCTTTTTTGAATCCATTCAGCCGATCTCCGGTTCTGGCGGTACCACTTTTAGCATAGCTTAGCATACATCATTGAAGTGCACAAGACCATTAGCATTTCTCCTAAAAAAATTACCAAAGTGTTTCGATATTTTTCCTATTTAAAACTTGAGTCTTCTGTAGTTACATCGTTCACTAAGACAGACGGAAAATGTAAAGTTGCGAATTTCTAGGCTGATATGACTAGGTATACTTTACCTAGTCATATCAGATATACTCTCATATACTGATATACGTACTCTCATTCCTGGGTAATAATCAGGAAACTTCACTGCTGAATGCAGCAGGCGTAATGTTATGACGCAGCGCCTGAAAATAGCGCCCAGCTTCCAACGTGACCGGGACTAAGTTTGTGTAGTCATCGCGCCTGCTGCACTCATGGTACGGCAGTGAAGTTTCTTGAGTATTACGCAGGAATGAGAGTAGTCATATCAGCCTAGAAAATCGCAACTTTACATTTTCCGTCTGTCTTAGTGCACGATGTAACTATAGGAGAGTCAAGTTTTAAATAGGAAAAATATCGAAACACTTTGGTAATTTGTTTGTGAGAAATGCTAATGGTCTTGTGCACTTCAATGATGTATGCTAAGCTATGCTAAAAGCGGTACCGCCAGAACCGGAGATCGGCTGAGTGGATTCAAAAAAGGTAAAACTCAACAGTTTAACTCTGGGGGAGTTGTAAAATGAGCGTATTTCCAAAAAAAGTGGAGTATCCCTTTAAGCAGAACATTTTTTAACATTCAGATAAGATGAAAAAATATTTCTTGAGCACCAAATCAGCATTAGAATGATTTCTGAAATATTACAAAACTCTGAAGACTGGAGTAATAACTGCTAAAACTTCAGCTTTGCCATCACAGGATGACATTTTTCATTTCACAATATTACTTTTTTTTTTTAAATAGTTTTTTTATAGCCTTGGTGAGCATATAAGTATCAAAAAATCTCTAACTTTAACACATACATGCACGCTTGTTTTTGTTTATCATGTTTAAATTGGAATCCTCAGAGAGGTTGTGGTAGACAACAAGACAGGCGTTACTTTCTCCTCATGAACTCACCTAAAACTTTTTATGCCTCCATTTCTTTCATAATTTTTCCCTACCTTTACTGAACCTCTGGAAAAAAGCTGTCAATAACCCCCCCATCCCTATGTCCAGACAGCTGTTTAGTTAGGAATCAGGATTAGTGATGCCCTGTCAAGCAGATGTAGTGGGAGCTTTACAGAGCTAATATCATTTACCCCCTTTCCCCATAATATTTCCCTATGCCGTCCTTTCACTGACCGATGATTGTTAGTGGTTGTCCTATTGAACAGATCTATTGCTAGTGCAGCAGAACAATGTTGGCCACAGAATCCTTTCAAAACCCATTGGAAAAAAGTATTTAAATCGGAGTGAGAGAGAGAAAGAGAGCAATAAGATTCCCTGGCTGCGTGGTAGCTGTGGAATTTTGGTCCTAACGGAGAGTAGCTCCAGCTTTCATAGCGCTGTTTGTTTTGGACGTACGAGTGAGGTAGAAATATGTTCCTCCAGTCCTTTCCACACACAGCTCTGTCGCAACAGCAAACAACCCCGCGCGGCACATTGAATCGCACCGCGAGACAGCCGCCGTGTTTTTTTGTTAACACGTACACGGCTCGACTTAAAGTCAATTAATCACGGAGAATAAAGTCAACTATGAGGAGATACGTGCGAGATAAGCTTATTGTTTTCAACGAGGAAATTTCACCTGCATCAAGAAGACAGATACTGATCTTGATTTGACAGCCTAGCCCTAGCTGAAGTGAAAGTTGTCTGCGGTCGTCTTCCTGGGCGTTTTTTCTTTGTGCATTCGGGTTTGACACAAATTATGGTAATATTTACCGTAACGCAAATGATAAACTCTTTATGAGCAACCCGTCAAATTGATAGCAGATAAAACCAAGTGCTGCCTCATTCCTAAAAAACGTGCAAAACACCAACACTGACTTTTGGCTACACTAATTTCTGAAGTGAGCACGATAACAAACGCACAAGAAATCATCCACTTTGATGTCTCGCCCTATTTTGTGGTTTCGGCTGGGTCTTTAGCGATTTAATTCATCTCAGAGCTCTCCGGGGTTTAGGAAATCTGGGCCAAACAGTGATTGAAGCCATTAGAGCAACCCCTTCAAAAATACTTCAGGGTGTGCATGATTACATGAGATGAAGTAAAGGAAGGGAAAATAAGGGACAAAGAGCACGAATGACTGTCCTCTACTCACAACAGTCTGACCCCTTTAACCAAAAGGTGATTTGTTAAACGTTTATTTGGATTGTCTACACTGATGAACTCCTAGCATATTCAATGAAGCATGTACTAGAAAACTTGTGTTAGTTAGTGCACATAAAATTCAGAGCATTGGTAAACCCAGCTTTACCTAATGACCCGGCTCTCAATTACATCATCATCTGTTTGTAGGGCTCATGGGACAAGAGGTTAAGATACTTATAAAACCCTTCTAACCACTACCTGCAGTAGCCTATACAGACGTCTACAAACGCAATCTGATTTACAGTCCTTTTATAAGCCTATGTAGGAATTCTCAGTTTGGTTCTGGAAACAAAATGTTTTAATATTCTGGTAATGGCTGAAGAATGCAGGAGAGGGAAGAGAGTCAGACAAGTATGACTGATTTTTAAATGGTTTTTGTAGTGAATGATTCATTATCCCTCTCTCTCCCTCTCTCATTCTCACACACACACGTTCTTTCTTTCTCTCCTTCACTCCATCTTTCCTGTCATAAAGAGACTGTCATGCAATCACAGTGCGACATGAACTTGCCCCTCCACTAAAATGAGCATCTCACGCTTTCAATTCCCATGTTCTCTAAAAATAACTAAACAGGGGAGGAAACAAAAAACACAAGAGCCACAGAGACATTGTGATGTGTGTTGAGTTTCTCAAACATACATTATTCCAACAATAAACAGTTTCTCTACCATGGCATTTGTTGTATATCTAGGATTTCAAGTGGCTTTGCATAGGATTCTTGTGTAGACACATTTGTAGCAATTTAAAGTAGCTGTATGCAAGATTTTTTTTTTCAATTAATCATAAATTTATGTCATATCCCTGATATGTCACTAGACATTAAGAAATCATGTTCGTTTCAAATACTTCTTACAGTATATCACTGACAACAGTAGTCCAGCCAGGGTATTGTCATTTTAAAAAGTGAAGTTGCAGCCCTTGACAGATGTTGATGTTGTCAAGTTGTGTTTTGTTCTGATGCGTCACCCTCCACAGATCTACCAATCACAGAGTCAGAAGTATTGCGGCATTCGGGTTGCCAGCTCTTCTTTAGTTACCACAGCTGCAGATACAAACGTGTCGGAATCGGATAAAAAAAATTGAACGTTGCGAAACCCCCCAAAACTCGACATGAATCCGAAATACTTGGTTACAAAGCCCGAAATAAATAATTAACAGAAAAAAAACCTCACTGTGTAGGACTCGTCACTTGCCATTGGAAGCTTCTTGTAGCAGCCAACATTCCTGCTGGATCCTGCAGGATATCTGGCAACCTTGAGTCATGGGGGAAGGGGGGCTACACCCTAATTTGAAAGTGATTGCAGTACCGGTTTTGGCCACAGTCTTGCATACAGCTCCTTTAAAGCTACACTGTGTAACTCTTTTAGTTTATTCTTAGCTAAAAACACTTAGTTATTTCAAAAAAATATATGTGCTCATTAATGTATATTTACTTTGTTCAAGTAATAAAGTATTCTCGTGAGTGTATAATATGCCATTGAAAATACATACGGGTAAGGGGTTGTAATGTCGGTCGCCATGTTAAACCTCCAGAAGAAAGCGCAGATTTCCACAGAATTGGAATGCCATTATTCACAACATCCAACATACTCCCAAACCATTTTATTTTATTTTCAATAATTTAGGCCTATATTAGAGTTCACATTTTTTTGTTATTATTTACCTATTTAGGGTACTTTTACACAACAATATGCTTAAAACACAGACGTCTTTCCTTTGAGTTTTCCGCGTACAGACGATACCATTGTCAAAACGATCCCCATTCCCTTGGATCCGCGAAAACGACTAAAAACAGTGTATTCTGCTGCCAAGCCATTAGATGGCGATGAAACACTATAGATTGAACGCATAATACACATGGGCATGAAGTCATAGTTTTCAGAGATTCACGTTTTTGTTGTTTACACGTTTTGTTGTTTCAAAAACTCGCACTTTGAAACACGTTTTCAAGAGTTTACGTTTTCAGGCACCCAAAACACAGTTGGATGCATAAAAAGTAAAGGTTTTTAGTTAAAAACAATGCCGTGTAAACAGCCCCTTATTCTGTTAGCAGTCCTGTGCCAGATCGTCGTTTCCTTATGTTTTACTTCCGTGCTTGTTTTAAAGTCAAGTCAAGCCACTGATTACCCCCTTGGGGTAGTTTTTGTTTTTATTTTATTTTTACATTTAAATGAAATCCCATCTATTCTGCATCACTGAGTCCTCATCTCGCCTCTACCCTTACCAAAACCTGACATTGCATGCATGCTTGCTAAATGAAAGTATCCATCTCTTTAAAACAAAACAAAAATCTTACTGACCCCAAACTTTTGAACAGTATATGGTAATTCAGAAACAATTTTTTTTTCTGGAGTGACCTTGGAATTCCTTCATCTCATCGTCTCACAAAACACATACACAAAAACCATAACATTTGCATTCTCATCACACCTCTTTACTTAATTACACTGAGAATTGGAAAAGAAATGGTGTGACACAGAACAGGTCTTTATCAAAAAGTTCAGCCTTCTGAGAGGCTTCAAGCTGAAACTAAAATGAAAAGGCATTTATGTTTAAATTGATCAGAGTGTATAAAGAGCTATTATTAACCAATTATGAAGACTCCACCCTACTACTGGCAGGGGTCACCAGGGTCAAGAAGATCATGCTCTCTGGATGAAATGGCTGGAGACACCTGTATGTGTACGTAACCCGAGTCACTGGGCAAACCACAGCCTACCGTGGTAAAACATTATGTCCGGATCAGGTTACTCAATGAACCCTTCACCACAATCTGTTACTATGGGCTTGCAAATGGACACCTTTGTTCCAGAATGGGCCCATTACTGCCATAGTGGTACTCTCACTGACCTCAAAACTTACACGCACATACAGACAAAAAATGATGGATGAAATAATAAAAGGAAGGAAGGAAGGAAGGAAATAAAAAGAGAAAATATATGTGGGTGTATTTGATGAAGGCTAGAGGAACAACGAAAAAAACCTAGAAAAAGTAGGTGTATATCCATCTTCACAGAAACATGAAAGTGGCAAGCACACACTTGTGATCAAACGTAGACATGCACACATGCGTGCATACACACACACTCTGTTAATGGATGACACAAGGGAGGAGGGAGGAGGAGGGAGTGACCTAGAATACCACTTGCAGACAAGACAACAACGAAACAATGCAGAAGACAGACCATAATACTCACTAAATTAATGCCGTTACCAGATAGATCATTACCACAATCAGTCATAGATCATTTACATTCCACATATATTACTTTGTTTCTTTCATCAAGAAACACACATAGATAAAAATGTCTTTGTGTATGAATAAATAAAATCCTTCCCCTACCATCTCCAGTAATTAATAATTTACACCCTATTCCATTTGTATCCCTTAGAAAGACGTAGGAAAGAGATCGGACTTGTGTAAAACTGCCAAGGTTACTACGACAACTGCTTCTGGGAATGAGTGAAGTGCCATTATGAAGTGCCAGGAATTCTGGGTATTTTTACTTTGGACCGCAGATGAAAGCGCAGCCGTTCGCATGCGTTCTAGTGGGCATGAGCACTGTTTTCAGGACCATTCATCACGGTGTATCGCAGTGACACGTTCAAACGAGAAACATTTACTTGTCCTTTTGTTGCAACATGGTTTCTTTGAAGTCTTGTGTGAGTTGCAGTACTGATTAATCTGTGTTCAGCTGCACTCTTGGAAAAACTTTTAACAACCATCAGTTTTTAAACCATCAAGTTTAAAATATCTCTGAAAGTCAACATGAAATCAAAATCGACCGTTAATCTTATTTTCCTTTCTTATTTTACTGGTCTTTCCTTTTCAGATGACAACAGCAAGCTCTCGTATTTTTCTACCCCTTTCTTCAAGAACAAATCCAACCTTACATTTTTAGCTCATTGAATATCCGTTTCACACAATATTTCACATTATGTGAAGTAACATGGATTGCTTTGTAGTGTCATGTTGACTTGGGCCCGATGCACACTGTATGGGCAGTGTGACATCGGCAGTGATTTTGACGTAGAGGAGAAAAGTATTTCTATTTTCGTAGCGCAAAAATGTATCGTTGGCTACATCCACACTGCGAGTCTTACTGCTCATTTCCGACTGAAGCTGTTCACATTGTTGTTTTAAATGTGGCCTTTCGAAACTGTCTTGATAACTTCGGGTATGTAAAATCTTTCAAGCGATTTCAAAGAGCGCAGAATTGTGGCGAATGTTAGCCTGGGAAAAAACCCAGACAACTTCCGGCAAATTTAGATTTGCTCTGAAAGTTAGTCTGGTAAAGAGCTCATTCAAGCCCATTTCCAATCCGTCGAAATCGAGGCACCAATCAGAAACATTGGGGCGGGCTTTACACGATGACGACAGCGCTGGTTTTGCAGCCTACATTACAAAGATGGATGCCGCCATCGAACATCACTCGTTCGAATCAGCTATCGCGTCTGTTTTAAGTGTTTTGAACGTTTCCTTTTTGTTAAAAACCGAGCAAAGAACAACACTCGGAGTTGACAACAACACAACCGCTCTGCATACGTCATCACCTTCATTGCTCCTAGAAGTTTTAGGTCTATCCGCGACGTCCGTTGGTGACGCCCCTCTGGAAATGATTTGTCTATGACGCTTTGCCAGACCACAACTGAGAATGGTCTGGTTTTAACCAGGCTAGGTGAATGTTGCCCCCTAATCAGAATTGAAATGTGTGTCTTGGGGGGTTCACACTGTCATAACAAGAACAGATCTGTGTCACACATGAGCAACATGAGAAATTTGGGTCAGATTTGGTTTAGTTCTCCACTAAATATTTGTTCCAAATTATTGTTAATGTACATAATGAATTTACCCTAGGCAGGAAGATTGAATCTTTCTTGGTGCTTGAATAATGTCTATGCTTTTGCCTGTTTGGTGATTATATTCACTGTTTGGAGTCTTTGGACTGTCATCTCAAACCTGAGAACGCAAGTAGAGAATGACTCGCCCGGTGTGTGATACGATGAGTTGTCTTGCATCGACCAGCTTTGTCAATGCTGAATCATGGCTAAATGTCTCGGTTACAATTTATCATACAGGCATGAAGCACTGTAAACATTGCATAACCCTTTGAGATCACATTGACCAATCTTGGATTATCTCAAAGAATTTAAAAAAAAGAAAACAACTATAGTGTATAGTGAACTTTAAAAGGACATTTTTGTGTGACCAATCCCTATAAATAATAGACAGTCGGTTTACATAGATGGAAACAGTTGAACCGTGGCTAATCAACCAAGTGCTGAGCATTGACCATACTCAAACACATTACAAACATTTGGATCTGCTCTTTATGTCACTCATTCAATCACTGTCTCATTGCCCTTCAACAGTACACACACTTTCTGCAATGATATTCTGAGAATGCTTTTTGGAATGTTCAATATTCTCACTTGTCTATCTGATCAAAGAACGGTTGCAGTTTATTTCATCACTGTTAGCGACTTATAGGGCTTATGGTGGAAGGTAAAGCAGCAAACTGTATCTCATCTACCCCGAGCACATGCCTACATTCTCCAAAAGGAGCCACAGGTTCATTATAGTCTGAGTGTGTAATGATGATGCAAGCGGGAGGCCACTGCTGGTGCCGAACAAAGACCTGTATTCCATGTGGTGAGACTGTAGACAGACAGTGTTGCAACATCTAATTATGAGAGGAGAGAAGAGGGAATCAGGTGGTCTTGAATGATCTTCTATGTTAACTATTAAATTAGCCATGCAAATCAGATGTGCTAAGGTCTAAGAAACTAAGAGATTTGCACAAAGAAAGGGAGAGAGACAAAACGGAATGCACACCAACACAGCTTAACCACTGCAACTGTCTTTTTCACCTAGAGCAATACACATCATCAGAACAAACAGTATCCAAGCAAATTTGAAGGCATGATGCAATTTAATGGGTATGTGGGTTTTGTTTTGCTTTTCCCCTAATCTTTTTCACGTGACCTTCCCTTTTTCACTCTGGAGAACCCATTGCATGATCTACAAACAAAACACTACTGAACTTAAAGGTGCAGTAGGCAATTTCTGAAAACTGCTGTTGAAAGTGGATCAGACAGAGCACGACGACACACCAATCAGCAGTAGGATTGGCTACAACACACTTGTAGCCAATCCAGGAGAGAGCGAGATTAGGAACTCCAGGAGAGAGGGAGAGTGAGCAAGAGGGAGATTTAGACTATAGAAAGAGAAATGGCTGAGAGACATTACAAAAGAGAAAGGGTTATGGAAAAAGAAGGTTTATGATTAGGTATGATCAAGTAAAATAGCTTTTTTTGCTGTTTATGTAATGTTGGTGTGCTGCTGGCAACTAACGACGAACTCTTGCTTGTATACTCATGTTCTTCTTCCTTGCTATTCATTCGTCATCTTCACTTTATTTTCCATGAAGCATTATTTTATCTCAATTACATGCATTTAGAAAAAAGATCAAAACACTTATACCAACTTAAGATTCAAGCAAACCAGGGTTGCGTTTCCCGAAAGCATCGTTAGCCAACTATGGTCGCAAGTTTGTCGCAATTTCAATTGAACTCTATTGGTAACGACGGAACTTGCGACCATAGTTGGTGAACGACGCTTTCGGGAAACGCACCCCAGCTTAGTTTGATTTCAGATGTTTTTTTGTTGTTGTTGTTTTAGGGTATGCTAGTTTAACTTCAATCTTACAAATGAAAATAAGTTACTGATTTGCTCTAAAGAATGATGGCACAAGTTCAAATAACCCATTTTCCTAGTGCCAAGTAGGTAAAACCAGCATTAAGAACTGAATTTGGGAACTTTTAACATTTCAAACACTTTAGCCTAATTCAATGCTCAATGAATAAGCAATAACTTGAGATGGAGAACAACTCCACTTAAAGGTCTGGAATCAGTCATAAATTTCCCACATATATAATATGCACAGAAACAGAAACTTGGCGGCGGTTGTTCCCAAATCAGCGTGGAAAGTAAGCGACTTTTAAAAGCAATTTAGCTGCTGATGCAGCTAAAATGAAGCTCCAAATGAATGATGTTCCTTTGGGCTCTCGAGCCATAACAGATGCCGGGTTCACAGGGGGCTTTACAGTAGCTGATTGTCAGAGATAAAGTAAGCAGTCTCTATCTTTATAGCACTCACGTCCTCTGACATTTTCTCCAGAGGCGGCATATGTTTCTTTGTTGCTAAACTCTGCTTCATTCAATAATTTGGGCCTACACCTCATAGACTTCATCTTTTCATTCACAGCTGTGCCACTGATTTTGCATTCATATCTTACAAGAATCAGGTCCTTGCAAGCGTTCTTCCATGTGTCAGAGACGCAGGGGTTTCCGGAGAGTCACTTAAAAGTTAAAACTGGCAAAACTCTGAGGTGAGTGTTCTACAGCTTTTTGTTTTTGTGCAAAGTGTTGGAGAGAGGAAAAGGAATTACTCAACCAAATATTCTCTAAGTGCTCCTGTTTGTTTTCCATCCCTAGGCAACACTGTTATTTCCTGGTGAGGTCTTGCCTGATCACAGTGACGCAGTTTTTCTCTCCTCTCGTCACCTTAACTTGCTCTCTCTCCGTCCTTCTCGCTATGGCGTTAAACAGGGAAGCCAGAGAGATAGCAGAAACACATGAGGGTTTCCCTTCACATGAGTTTTTCCTCTGGTTCTCGTTTTCTCAGTTCCCTTTCTTTACAAGTAGTCAATACCAATGAACTGCTCTGGAACTGACTGCATTTCTCTGAATTTGTCTAAAAAAAGCATAGAATAGACTAAAATGCAGGAAAAAGAAACTCCACGAATGAATACAGGATGTATGTCTTTTATTCATGGTCTGTGGACACTTTGATTGATTAGTTATGTATCTGCTTATTAAAAGGTGTATGTGTATAGACCACAAACTAGGTGTGCATCTATAGTGGCTAAATGCATCCTGGAAGAAGATGCTCCTTTAATCAGATGCTGTGAAACTGAGAAAATAACCCTTATGGCAATTTGGTGGATCATTTGTACGAATTCAATTTCGGTTGGGTTAGGGTTGATAGACACTGATATCCCTGGCAATAATTTTGATCAAAACTTAAAATATATTTATAAATTAATGTCTCCGTCCTCACTAATTTCAAAATCAATCCTATGCCACTGCCAATGACAGTTAGGTTTATGGGTCGGTCATGCTTACTTTTTTTTCTAAAATGTTGAATGTTTTCGTACAATTCCCATCATACAAATTCATTGCCGCCTCGTAAAATCGTTGTTTTCTCATGAGATTGAGTTGGGCACACAAGTAAAGCATTTTTATGTTTATTAATTATTGATTTAACTTCCAAGGACTCGGGTAGGCTACCTATGTCCATTCTGAGCATAAACAATGAGGAAGAAATGTCCATCAAGCACTACAAAACACCTGACCTAGGACAGTCCAACCTTTCTCTCTTCTTCTTTGTCTACATCAGAATCACTTCAACACCCTGCTATCTCTATCTCTCCCTCCAATCCTTATCTGTATCCTCGATCCACCATATGGCTCCCTCAGCAAATCAATTTCATCCTTGTCTCCTCACGAAGGCAAAACGACTCGAGTCACTCAAGGTGATGAACTGAGAACGATTCTTAGTTAGCGCGGGAAAATGACAGAGCGATTGTTTGTGGTATGAGGGTGTGCTGAGTCTAGCTCTTTGAAGACTGCTTTTGAACTCACAAACACCAGCTCTCTACAAAGAAAAAAAAAAACCCTCAGAGTTAAATTCCTTCGCACAAGCCTTGACTCAGTGATCTCATCCTAGGAACGTCGGTAAGATAAAAGTTGGATGTGTTGTTTTAAACTTTCGCCTAACTTTGAGGTGAGATCCAAGTGTATTCACGAGCGGTGCTCGCATTACAGTGAACCGCTCTGTGCGTGCACGAGATCTGAAGACTAGCGCGCGCATTCCACTCCGACTCTTTTATTCATTCGTCAACAGCAGCTTCAAAGCGCACTGACTCATTTGGCCACAGATCAGTTCAAATCGAGTGGAGCAGAAAGATCCGGTGCGGGAAATCTACAACTATGATATTTGTTTCCAGAGACACAACTTTTCTGAACTTAGAAGAGAGCAGAATTTTAGCATTAATATGATTTAGGCTATTGTATAAAATACATTAATTTTAAAATAGTAGCTTATATTATTTTAATAATTTATTTGTAATAATATTATATAGGCAAATAATTAATGACCCACTTCAAACGATTGAAATCCATGGGATAAAGAGGACAACGGGGTTACGTGGGCGGGACCTGAAAATGTATCGACCATAAATGACTCTCATGTCAAGGGGGCTAACATTCTTCGAAAACTATTGATCTATGCTAATTGTAGCCTAACCCACAACTGCTTTGGATTATTTTATTAATAGCCTAACCCTTTGCAATTTTATCTGCTTGTTAAATGTTAGAGAAAACGATCCGAGGAAACTCCCTGTTGAACTAAAGGGAAACTTATGATAGCGAGAACCTGGGACTGTCCAGCGGGGGTAAACATGCCGTATCTGTGGAAATACAATAATAGCTTTCGGAAATGTGTTTGGGCAAATCCATGACAAAGCGAAGGCGAAGGGGGAGCAGCGCGTAAATCAGACTCGTCATTGAACGTTCTCCTTTATAGTTTATTGATCGACAAGAAACGGAATTACGAGGGATCTCAAGCGTGTTCTAAAACAGACAGACATTTAGACACTTCGCGGTTATTTAACGTTATATGATAAACGGTGATATATGCTGCCTGCCTATAGTCTTTCTTATTTCTTATACGAGCCCTCCGCCACCTTTATCCCATTACGTATTCTGCTATTATAGCTCGGCTTAATCCTGGACACGCTGTCAGTCCTGTCCCGCATTTCATCCACCGTCTGTCTCTCTATCTCTCATCTCTCAGCAATCCACATTAACTGTTAAACACTAGGCTTAAACGGAGCCGCAATTCCGACAGTGAAAACTCACATTATCGCTCATTTTGAGATGATTTACAAAGCCTCTGCAGCCACGGAGCCGCGCGCTCTCGTCCAAGTCCCCAGTCCTCAGTCTTTTGTTAGCGAGCGCAGCCCCGCTGAGTGTCTGATAAATGCCATTTCATTCCAACAAGCAGACCACATGCTGCTTAAACAGTGAGGGGCTTTTACCTCTCTGACTCTACGTTGCCTTCAGCCGTATGTGTGAAAACAAAGGTTTTATCAATCGTCAAGTTGCCTTGCATACATCGATTAAGCAAGCAATGGTGCAACCCGTTTAAATGACTGCGCTGATAGGATCATCTAGTCTTTCTTAACCTGCTAATTTTTCTGAATCAGTTTTTCATTGCAGTTATGGAAAGCATTTCAACTAACTTGCATCTCGTATGTTACGGGTGCATTTTTTTAAAGTAATCAAATTAATCTATTCATTAGCTAAGTAGCCCTCTTATTCCTATAGTGACTAGAATCTATTCAATTAGTCACCAGCTACTACCTATGCTTGCTAACCACTAGCCTATCCCAGCCGTGACAAATAACCATTCCATTGCTAACAGTGGCAAACTGCAACGTCTAAAAAAATAGTAGTTTTATTTTATTATACATAGTTGTTATTATTAGTATATTGCATATTTACTAGACTACTTATTTAAAAGACAGTCTCCTATTAAGCTCAGTTGCTACCAGTAACCATCTCTTTTGTTAAAATAGCTTTCAGGTTATGACTACTTTATAATTCAACGAAAGAATACTAGTAAAATCAATATAGCTAAATGGAACTTATTCGGAGTGTGTGCGTAATGCTTGAGACAGCGTCAGTTAATCTTTGATGCAGCCTTCAAGCTTGTCATCTAATCGCTGTCTGTCTTATCTCGATCACACAAAACCATGGGATTTCTCCACTCAAGTTGCCAAACTTCACTGTGGACCTCAAGCATGACAATAGGAGTGTTACAGTTTAAAAAGCACTACTGCGTAAAAAGCCAGTGTGGATGTATGCGAGGTGCGCGTACTGACAAAGTGACACACATAAACGGGGTTTAGTAGTAATAAACACCAAATGATCGTAACATTATTGCGAACCACCATTCAAAGCAATCCAATAATATGAAACTCATAAACTCACTAATGGGTCCATGCGAGGTGAGTCTAGCCGCTGGGAGACCAGAAGCATCTTGGAGTGCGGGTAAACCACGTAGCCACTGTTAAATCCACTTTGTTTCAGTATGTGTAAACTGTCTTACAAAGAAAAGCCTGATTTGGGAGTCTACTAAAATATGATTAATATAAGTCTGGAAACTGTGCTATCGCCCAGTTGTGTGCGCGATAAGCAACAAGGAATGAGGATTGTGTCCAAACGAAAGCTAATCTGACATTCCGTTCAAGCGCCAGTCATGTTGATTCTCTTGAACAGGGACTAATAACACAAACGTCTGTATCAGCTCTCGCTCTACACGGCCACTTACGATCAGAGAGCTCTGTATCTTCCTGACTGGTGGGCGGAGTCAGCCCGTCTATAGGACGCTCCTCTGCGCGATGTCACAGAGGAGGAGGAGACGCAGATGTTCCACTTGCCGTCTGCATTTAAAGGGACATTACGTCCCTCCACAGCGATTCTGATTGGCGGCTCTGTGCACTAGTTCACACGCGTATGGGCTTTTTACAATAGTGCTTGGGGATTTTGATTCATCCCTGTGAATCCAATCTTTTAAATCTGCCCACCAAAAAAAATAATAAAATAAAATAAAAAATCATTCTCTTGGACTTTTTGTGTGTTATCATAGCTTGAGTCACTTAAAGCAGCTCTGTGGAGTTTTTTTTTTTACCTTAACTGAATAGCTTCAGAGTTATTGCATTGGTTATATGACTATTTTCGGGTCGAATGCTGTGCGTCTCGCCCATAGACTGTGAAAAATATGGACAAAGTGTCTGTTACGTCACCCATAGACTTTCTGAAGAACGGGTTTGAGGCTGTTTATGGGGGGTATGGGCGGCGCCATACTGGAAAATCTTAGGAAATACAAAATACAAATGTTCAGAAAGGATACAGAGGTGGTATGTGTTGTGTCAGATCATGGCCGAGACATCAAATTCTACTCGGCGCAGCCCGTTATCAGCTGTCAATCAAAGTTAACCGCCCTTATTTGTCATACATTAAATACGATCTAAACTAACGAGTTTGAAAAAAATTCACCCCCTCACAGTTGTCTGTGAAAACAGACATTTTAACATGGGGTATATGGACATTTGCTCCCTTTTGGGACCGGCCTCTAGTGGACTTTCGATGTATTGCAGTTTTTTGCACTTCCGGGTAGGCTTCATTTTTCAGATTAGAATGTTGCCGCTTGGTCTCGCCACAGTATCAGGAAGTGTCGCGTGATATCAGGTCTCGCGATGTAATGAATTGCTTTACGGCAGGAAAGATCTGATAAAAATAAACATCAAACAGAAATAATCCGGCGCCGTACACATGCGGTGTTCGAGGCGCATACAATACAGACTGCCGACAGTTCAACAGGGCGCAGGTCTTAAAGGGGCCACACCTTATTGCACTCGTTACAGCTTCTGACTGAACAGGTACCGGTATACAGGGGGAGGGGATCAGGCCGTGAGTGCAGAGACATCTCTGCATGAATGCTATTTACGACAGTACAAGTACTCCACAGCGACTCTAGGGGTCACAGTTTGACAAAAACGGAAATCTTGCAAAGCGCTGCTTTAACAATCGAATCATAAAATAAATAGGCTAGATCAGGGGTACTCAATCCTGTTTCTGGAGATCTACCTTCCTGCAAAGTTCAGCTCCAATCCTGATCGATTTAGAGAAAGACCCCGTTTACACCTGGTATTAAAATGCGATCTGTATCCAGATAAGTTATCCGGATAATAAGTACTGATTCCATTTACACCTGGCCACATAAATGTGTTTTTGCAAAACGGATATAAATCCGATCTTCACCTCCTGCGTTATGCAGATTTATTGGATTGCACGCCACCAAAAGCAACAGATCTGAGCGGCATTTTATTGATCATCAGCTAATTTCCAAATCAGAGACATCAATAAGAGAGAGTGGCAACAGGCCTGGTAAGATAATTTCGTTTCTTTACTTAAAGATGTGTTAACTGCGTCTGTGACTTACTTTCACTTTTATTTGCGATGTTTGCACGTTGAATAGACGCTCAGCTGCTCATCTGCGGTGATGCGTGTCGCGTGTCGCATCTGACTAGGCTATAACATGACATATAGCCTATATAACACGCTCTCACTCGTTTATTTTTTAGCATTTTTGGGAGGAGTAAAATATACATATGTGGTTTCAACAACCAGATTGCGTTTACACCTAGTAAAGATCCGGACACAATGCGAGCCAGACTACCTCCAGATGTGGTCAGGCAGATCCGATCACGATCCGATCACAACGCGTTTACACCTTGCATTAACATGCGTTTTTTATTATCCGGATAACTTATCTGGATACAGATCGCATTTTAATACCAGGTGTAAACGGGGTCAAAAAGTAGCTAAAAGTAATCAGAAAGTAGTCTACATTACCTTAATTTTGTAATGTAATTTATAAGGTTACTAACTACTTTTTTTGTCATGTAATTTGGAATCAGTAACCCACAACAATTTGTAAGTAATCTACCCAGCACGGTCCAGAGATCAATGTTGTAGAAAGTTACTTTTAAAAGTAACGAATTACAATATTGTGTTACTCCCTACAAAAGTAACTTATTTGCTACGAATGTAACAAATAGTGTTACATTATTGTGTTACTTACATTACTTTTTCTAAGCTGGGCTGGGATTGCTTGTTTTTTAATAACAACACACACACACACACACACACACAATTTTTTTTGTAAAGGTCCTTCCTCACCAAAAGTTAAATGAATAAGCCTCAGGCTGAAGGAAATGCACATTTACACCTATTCAGTACAGAGGGCGCAGCTCAAACAAATATCTATGTTGCAATTCTGGATTAAAGAAGAATGGGACTTTTTTTTACAAATGAAAAACAAATGTAATGTTTATCTAAAGTCATTTTTGCTTCATAGGGTATAATTGGATCGTTGAAGGTCAGCAGCAAAGACATTGGTTAAAGGTATATTTCACCCAAAAATGAAAACTCGGCCATCATTTACTTACCCTCATGTTGTTCCAAACCTGTATGGGTTTCTTTTTTCCGTTGAACACAAAGTAAGATATTTTATATCAATGACTACCGTCGACTGTTTGGTTACCAACATTCGTCAAAATATCTTTTTTGTGTGTGTTCAACAGAAGAAAGAAACTCATGCAGGTTTGGAACAACTTGAGGGTGAATAAATGATGACAGAATTTTCATTTTTTGGGTGAACTATCCCTTTAATCAATACATAAATTAATACATAAAGTATATTTGTGTAATTTAACATATTTAATTTTTTGCAGGTTAGCGTTTTATTCATTTTGAGGAACACTGAATCTGTTTTTGTGCAAGTGAGATGGGTAAATAATACATGCTCATGTTTTCACACAACATCGCCGCACTTACGATTTCTCTCAACATGGAGACAAAAGAGATGTACCTTACATTACTTATTTGAAGTAACTTACTGTAGATATTTTGTTGTAAATTTAAAAGTAATGTATTAATTAGTTACTTGAAAAAAGTAATCTGATTACATTACTCGGTTAAGTTACTTGTAATGCATTACCCCTTAACACTGCCGGGGATTAGTTCTTACTCAAAAGTGTTCATCAGTATGTGTTTTTTTTGTAAACTTTGTTTCTCGACCGACTACAAAGAAAAGAAAAAAGGTCAATAATGGCTTTTTTTTCATTAAAACATTATTTTTCTCCTTTCTTCAACTAAAACATATCCCTGGATAAACATCGTTGTTGATCCTGGAACAGTATTCCAATCAACCAATCAGATTTAAGTTAAAAATGTATGTCAAGCTTTAGGGTTCCAACAAGGGTGTTATTTACCTTTCATTTCCCTCTGCTTTTAAGGAAAGGATATCTATCGTTATGAAGCACATATCCGAACAGCTGAGAGCTGATCTCTAAATTTAGGTAAAGTCTATTACTATTCTAATGGGCATTTCTTCTTAAGAAAGTAAAAATGTTATTAAAAAATAGTAATTGCACCAGCTTTTATTCAAAGAGATTCAGTGAACATATTTACATATAACCTACAAAACAGTCTCATATCAATGCTGGCACAAACAGAAAGAGAGAAAGAGGACTCTAATCCTCTACTTGCACCTGGAGTCAGGAGAGTTTAGGTTACAGAGTGCGCGCACACACACACACACACACACACAAACACACACACACCCTTCCCAAGTTCTTTCACACACAATGCACACAGATAGAGGAGCCCCCCACCCTGCTCATTCAAATACAAGCCTACAATACAAAGTTAATCACTTTTCATGTTTTGACAAGCATTGGGAAGATACGGCCCCTAGAGCGTGAGGTTTCAATATCACTTCAAAACAGTTTCTGTTGTATATGCTCATCTTTATCGCAGTTCTGTGTTTGTACTTCAGATTTAAGTCACAACTCTCATGGCATTGCATATGGTTACACACACACAAACATACAAAAAGCGCAATCCCACAGTGATAGCAATCTCAAGCATTCAGACACTCCCTGCAACTCCTTTATACGCATCAGGTTACAAATGTGCTAAACCTCTTCTTCACCCTTAAACCCACCCCCTTTTCTCTTCCTGTGTCCAACTGCATTGTTGAGCATTCCAGCTCATACATACTAAGGCTATCACAATGTCGTACACAGCCAGAGGGAGAGAGAGAGAGAGAGAGAGAGGGTGCTGCTCAACAAGATAGTCTAAACAAGAACGCTCCTTCCATCGACTTTGTGTTTATGCAGTGAAGTCACTCATTCCAGTTAGGCTGACATGAAGGTTAAGGCCTTGCTGTGTTAGAGAGTTCTCCAGCTTTTCTCCTCCCTTAATTCCTTTGTCTTTCCTCTACAGCCTTATATACATGTGCAGTATATGTGGAATGGGTGTACAGTGCACACACACACTCTCTTTCTTCCTTTCTCATTCATCATCTGGACAGCTGATACAGGCAAAATGCTAGTTACATTTTCTCTGTTCAATGCCTTGCGAATTCAATTAAGCTGATGATTGCTGAGTAGAGACTAAGAGGGCCGAAATAACACTCAAGTCACACACTTTGCACATGCATGCAGACAAGCACCGCAGCGCTAGCACAACCAAAAAGAATCATGGTTTTACCATGCTAATGCTAACTTGTTCATTTTGCTGTACTCAATAATAAGACCATTATGAACATAAATAAATACCATGATGAGCATTATGTAAAAATATATAAAATTATATAAAAATATTTTTAAAATTATATAAAAATATTTTTATTATATAAAAATAATTTTTTTTAGCATTTATTTAATACAAATAACAACAATAAATTATGAAATATTATTAAAAAACGTTTTTAAAAATATTTAAAAAAAATATAATTTATTCCTGTGATGGGAAAACTGAATTGTTAGCAGCCAATGATGAAAACAGTTTACTGCTTAATATTTTTTCTGGAAACTGAGATACTTTTTTTCATGATTTTCTTTCTTTTGGTGAATAGAAAGTTTAAAAGAACAGCATTTATTTGAACATATAAAACATTTGTAAACTTATCAATGTCTTTACTGTCCCATTTGATCAAATGACAAATTGTAATGTGTCCTTGCTAAATAAAAGTATATATTTTTTTAATTACTGACCCAAAAATTGATAAATAATTGTTGTAAATAATAGTCTTGATAAAAAAAAGTCATAAAATCTACTGTAAAATGCAGAAATGTATGTGTTATGGTGGGTTAGGTTTAAAGTTAGGAGCTAATGATATAAAATATAAAATATCATTTGCTCAGTTAAGTCAAAGTCAAAGGAAATTCCCCACCATAATAGGAAAACAAATGAATGGGTGTGTATATATATTGTGTATATCTTTATACGTGTCATGGGATAAATCATTATTGCTTGGCCAAAGTCAGCACTTACATTTTCCCTTGTTATATTAGAAAAAGAATAGCAAGTAAATTCCACTACAATTATCATGGTGTAGCAACAAGAAAAAGGAACGAGGAAGAGAGACAGAGAGTGTGTAAAAGAGAGAGAGAAAGAATTTTTTTTTTAGGGGTAAAAAATGCATCATAAATTTCTTCCGTATTAGTTTGGCAGGAACTTTCGGGAACATTGTGTTAATGATTAATATGAAGTCCATGCCTGGCAGCCCCTCTCTCTCTCTCTCCTTCATACACACTCACTCACTCACGCACACACACACACAACACATACAATAACTGACTCCTCACCATTTCTCTCTCCCTACTTCCCCCTTTCCTTTTCCCATAGGCCCAGAGATGGCCAAAATCAGCATAGCCAGTTGTCAAGGTAACCTCAATACAATCTATTTACCCACCTCTCCTCTCACTCGCCAAGGTCAGCTCACTCTCTCTCTCTCTCTCTCTCTCTCTCTCTCTCTCTCTCTCTCTCTCTCTCTCTCTCTCTCTCTCTCTCTCTCTCTCTCTCTCTCTCTCGGTTTTGTTCTTTGAACAGCAGGGTAGAACACCCCCTAAAACCATCATTAGCACAAAACCAAAAGAACTGACAAAAGAACAAGAACTGAACTTTCCAAGCCACCAGTCTGCCTCTGCATTCAGCTCCACTCCTAGGCCTCCCATTATTGAATTGTAATTTCCATCTACCCCAAACACACACACAAGAGCGTAGAACTTTTCTCTTAACCCAAAGAGAGATTAGTGATTATAAAGCCCCCCTGCTACGAGGCAGCTCTTAAACTGAAATGAATGTACCATGGAGTGCAAATCTTTTCTTTCTTTATTTTGTTTCTCATTTTCATGTTAAACTTTATTGCGAAATCTGTATAAATATATGCATGCTTTATGTTACTAATCTACTGAAGCACACCTAGCATTTCGATATGTTTTCCACCATCTGAAGGAAATAAATGATACACCATTTCCCCACCTCGGCTAAAACATTAAACATTATCAAAGAGCTCCAAATGGAAAAGACAACAAAGACATCTGTCCTACACTGACCAAACCAGATGGATGAAGCCCAATTTATGTTATCAACAGCCCTTCTGGAGGTCCTCATAAAGCTAGAACACAGTACCTACACCAGTATTAAAAGTATGTTTTTTTTTTTACTGTTTTGCTATCAGTTTTCACATTCAGGCGGCAACTTATTGGTCATATACGTTTACCTTCCAATGCTAAAGCCAAACATTGCAGTACTTGGTCATGGCGCCAAGTAAACCGACCTTGGCTAAGAGCCACCTTACATCCTGTCAAAATATGCCTTAATGTGGCAGGTGATGAACACAAAGGACAAGAGGGATCCTCTCCTACCCAGAGATTTAGGTTCTGCGGTGATGGGAGAACATCATATGTTGACCTAATAAGGAAACTGATCCTACACTCTACAAAAAAGGTTCTTCAGCGGTTCTTCAGGGGTTCTTTGCGGTGGTCATGGTGCTATATAGCACCACTACCATTTTGCCCAGTTTGGTTCTTCAGCTGTTCTTCAGTGGTACTTCAGTGGTGGTTAACGTGCTCTATGCCACCTCTTATGGTTCTACATGCACCATATGACAAAGATAAAAGTGGTTCCCCTATGATTACAAGCCAATGAACCACTTTTAGCTCCAACTTTTTTAGAGTGTACCAAAGGTCTTGCCAGCATATCTTGCATTGTTCCACACTCTCCCATCTCATCCAATCTCCCTGCTTGGCCTGGGAAATGGCTTTTATCCACCTCATCCTCTCCTCCTGCTTTCGCACCTCGTTGACTACCAGCTTCTTCCTTTGAGCTGGGCCTGGGCTGAATAAAAGTATTAATAAATATTACTAAGCCCAATCTCCAAATACATTAGCAATGCAAAATGTTATGTGTGTTGTCATGGTTTCTGTTTTTTAGCACCTGTTCTTTGTTTTGTTTGACAAGTTACCTGTTATACAGGTAGCTAGATTAATCTCTTGGCTGCTTGTGAAGTCTACGGTCTTTTCCTGACGCAATGACAAATGACTTTTCCTAAGTTACAGACAACTGTTGACTAGAGAGAGTTTAGAGAGTCCACCTACATGGATTCAGCTCTTTATCAGGCTCCTCTATATCTTTATATGTGGTGAATTAGAGTGCTTTAAACTAGGCCTACTCTAAGCATTTTTGTTTATATATCTCATATGAGGTAAAGTCAACATAGCATTTTCGATAACATTAACAATACTGCCAAAGCATACATGGGGAAACTACTTTTGTTGTGTTGAGCTTTTTCAATTACTTTTGTTTGATTTTTTCATTGGAAACAGCTGAAAGTCTGTACATTTTGCCAATAAGCCTGATTTGCAATGTGGGATTGAATCATTTTCGATTACAACTGTACTTACATTATAGAAAGACAATAATTATTTATTATTTATTCTGGAAGTCTCACAAACATCCCTCGTTTATCCTTATTGAAATCTTTTTTTTCTTTGGAAATTATTTCCTGTGATTTTCAAAACGTATCATTTGCACAATCAAGTAATCAAACTATTTCCTCTACAGACAGTTAAGTTAATTTTCTCAATTCCCAATAATTTTCCAGTCATGTCATTTTCCATGTAAAAGGAGGATCCCGTCTTCACACAATTACTGTTAATTTGGTTGTGCACTATTGGAGTAATTTAAACAGCTTTGCAAATGGGTCTGTAACAAAGATGTAGGCAAAACAATTGGCAACATCCAATCAGACACAACACAATATAAAGCAATAAATCGACCTTCATTTGAGCGTTTCTCATTAGGAATTCATAGCGATTTCTACAGCATCAGCAATATTTAAAAATATCTGTGTAGTGTAAAAATAAGCGCAGGCTTGAGTTGTCCCAAGTGCATGTACGATCCCATACTGTTCTGTGATTACAAAATAAGTTGCAGTAAATGAAATGAATTAGACTACCTGACAGACATGATTGAAATAAATCTCTTGAGAAATCACACCTGCTTTTG
The DNA here is from genome assembly GCF_016745375.1 of Pimephales promelas. The sequence continues at coordinate 5,844,165 of NW_024121111.1, read as the reverse complement.
TAACAGTAAAAAAAAAAAATTAAATAAATAAAAATAAGGGGCGGGTCTATTCTTTCCACAGCTAATCAGAAAACATAACCAGTTATAAACACTCTGTGCATGCGAATCAATTTGTGCATTTGGGTTTGCTCCCGTTATGTCTTTGAAGGTTGTTTTTGTAGAGAGGGTGTTGGCTGACAGCACTTTTAATGGAAGTTTAACGAACACCGTTTTTGCAATAATAGCTCTACCATGTAGAGAAAAAATTATTGTTTTTAACTACTGTTATGGTTCCTAATTGCGTTGTTACACTCCTAATTGGAGCCATATTGGTAAAAATATTCTCTTAGATTATTAGCGAATTCTTTTATCCAAAATCACTTACAAAAGAGAACAACATGAGCAGAGCAAGCACAGTCAGAAATACAGAGAAAGCACAAGAAGTGCTACAATATAAAAACGTTTGTGCACAACGTTTCATCTGCATTAAGTGCCATATGCTGGGTACTGGGGTTGCTTGGTGTGATTCTGAAGTGTAAGTGTGTGCAGTGTTTTATGAGCTTACTAGAGGAAGCTCCCAGTGTTAGCAATAGGTCAGTAAATCCTTTGTGCCCTGCTGGCAAAGCTGGCACTGCCACACTACAAAACTCACTGCCAACAACTGAGTAATTAGAGAGAGAGAGAGAGAGAGAGAGAGAGAGAGAGAGAGAGACAGAACGAGAGAGGAAAGGCACTGTATGGTAGAATGAGACTTGTAACTAAATCTGTTGATCTGCCTCACCTTGTTTGCTTTTGCACTCATAAGCCAATGTGAGTCAGTCAGTTGGGTGTGTCAGAAAATCACCGCATGAACTTTGCTCATGTACATGCAAACACACATACTGTATACATTGAATGAAAATGTAGAGTTGCAATGTACTTCTGTAATGTGTCATATTTCTGAGTGAGACATTTAACAGACCTAAAATGTGTTGGCTACACTGGTTGTTTTTGATTCACTAGGAAAACTGGTTGCACTGATATTTGGGAATCAGACAACACTGGTTGCGCTGTAGATTCAGTATCTAAATTAAGTCTCCTCCCAAGACGTCATATAACTGGCGTCTTGGGACGTCTTTTGACCATACGTCAACATCCCCCTTTTTAGGGTACCCTTAAACGTCGGTGAGATGACGTTATCGGATCCTAACCCTACCCCAGACCTAAACCTATACCCCGTCACCTAACTGACGTTAGAGGTAAAGCGTCAGTTGTATCGTCAGTTGTATGCCCGGGATCGTCAACTAATCGACGTTAGTTGACGCTCAACAATGCCTGAGACAAATGTCTGTTCCACTTTGTAAATCTAACCAACAACACCAACCCTACTTAAAGGGTTAGTTCACCCAAAAATGAAAATTCTGTCAGTATTTACTCACCCTCATGTTGTTCCAACCCCGTAAGACCTTCGTTCATCTTCGGAACACAAATTAAGATATTTAAGATATTAAGATCGCTCCTGCATACAGTCCATAGGCTTCTTGAGGGACTGGCTCTTGCTGTCCCCGAAAAGTCATTAAAGACATCGTTAAAATAGTCCAAGTGACTACAGGGGCTCAATCTTAAGTTTATCAAACGACGAGAACACTTTTGTGCGCAAAAAAACAACAAAAATAACGACTTTATTTCAACTATTCACTTCCTTCTCCATGAGCCTGTAAGTCAGTTAACGTAGTGTGATTGCGTAGAGCTACGTCACACGTAGGCTCACTATTGGCCGACGCTGGTCATGTGTGTGTGATGCGTGTGACGTACAATAACAGAAGCTTACGCTATTAAACTAGTAACCTGACTCGTGCAGAGGGAGAAATAAACGAATAGTTGAAATAAAATTGTTGTTTTTTTGCGCGCAAAAGTGTTCTCGTCGTTTGATAAACTTAAGATTGAGCCCCTGTAGTCACTTGGACTATTTTAACGATGTCTTTAATGACTTTTCGAGGACAGCAAGAGCCAGTCCCTCAAGAAGCCTATGGACTGTATGCAGGAGCGATCTTAATATCTTAAATATCTTAATTTGTGTTCCGAAGATGAACGAAGGTCTTACGGGGTTGGAACAACATGAGGGTGAGTAAATACTGACAGAATTTTCATTTTTGGGTGAACTAACCCTTTAAGTTTTCATGGATTCCCGACTGAATTAAGTATAAGGAAGAAATGGATTAAAACTTTAAAATAAAACAAGGTAGCACGTGTGTTTGCAGCCGGCACTTTAGTGAATCAGACTAATTTACCAGGGATGCTGTATAAATAAACTTAGTGTAGTCTGTCATCAGTTTGCCAGCGAGATCGCTGATTCAACGGAAGTGGCAGTGCACAAAGATCACAGAATCCGGAAGTACTACGTATCAGCGTTATAATCCCCTATCCTGTTCCTGGAGCTCTACCTGCAGAGGTCAGATCTAACCCTGATCAAACACACGATCAAGTGTTCCTGAAGATCTTAATGAGCTGGTTCAGTTGTGTTTGATCAGGGTTGGAGCAAAACCTTTGAAAGGAAGGTACTAGATATCCAGGAACAGGATTGGGCACACCAATTTAGCAGTGTTCATTGCCATAGTACCTTGCACTCCACTGCTAACTTGCCCTGGAACAGGATATGTTCCAGGTAAAGCCTAGTTCACACACTACATGATTCTAAGCCTGATTAGCAAATCGTTCAGCTTGCCGACAGGTCAGGGTGTTATCGCGTACAAATCGCGGGGGATTAGTTAACTTACCCAACTAACAAAAACATGTTTTAAAAACGTTTTGGTAATGCTCTCCTTAAAGCTGCAGTCTGTATCTGCTTGCCTTAGCTCGATTCAAAGCAGTAAGCGTGTAATAATGTTTTTAATTCCAGTGGTACTGTTGGATTTCCGCAAGAGATTCGAGCATGTCTTTGCGTCATTACGTCACATCTGTACACATAAAGATGGAGTCTCGGCTAGTAGGCTATTGTGTGTGAGGATGTTGGAGGTGGAGATTTATAGCCTTTTCTCACAGCATTTGATATAATTAAACTTATCTGTTTGATGGCGTATCCAGAAAGGTTCAAACGACAATCACCAGCGACAACTAGAAATTCACCCGCTGTAAAATGCAAAAGACTTCGTTCGGACTTTGGAGTGGCTACAGAAAAAAAGAGACTTCAACCGGACCCATGCGAAAACAAGGAAAAATATCGGAAGGACATGACATGTAGTCACGCAATGCTGACGTTAACATTAACAATTTGAGAATAAAAGTATAATTTGCATGGTTTTGCGTGACATGATAAGCTGTTGTTAGATTTAATCAGTGCGATTTACTGCAACGTCAGAACCAGAACAAAAGTGGATGTTTCTTACTAGTTCAGATGACATTTTTCGGCGAAAATTCTTATGTTGGTCATATTTCCAAAAAGAATAATCTGTGATTCTGAATGCCAATATCGACACTGGCGAGCCGACTGACAGCTGCACGCTCTCCTCAAACATTGTGTTCATCCACGCTGTGCCATGTAAAGTTGATAATTCTACGAATGACTGCAATTGCAGATCTCGAACAGAGATGGCGACAAAGAGGAAAAATGCCGGACTGCAGATTTAAGTTAACTTTTCAATGTTCTCTGAACGTTTTGAACAAGTAGTTAGCCGAATGTCCAACTAAAACAACATTCCAGAAAAAATGTTCCATGGATGATATATGAATAACGAGTTTGTGCTAATGTTTTTGTGACAAATTTGAACAAACGTTCTATTATCTATTAAGTTCTGAGAACGTTCCCTGTCATTGGGTAGCGCCAATTTCATGTTGGTTTTAATATTTTCGAAGCTTGTGTATAAAAGCCAATAAATGGACAAGCTGTTAACCTGCGTGCCAATTTTATTTTCCATGGTATTCATCATTGAGAGGTTAAAAGAAAAGAAAGGTCATTCTCACTAGTAGTTGCTCGGATAGACAAGACAACTGCTCCAGCAAGAAAGACCCGAGGGAAGGAATCAGTGTCTGCTAGTGTGTGAGAGAGCAGAGAGAAGTAGGTGAACGTGTGAAGGAGACAAGAAAAGGGACACTTATGGTCTCTTTCTCCCTTCATTCTCCCTGTATCAGCAGAAAAAAAGAAAAAGAAAAAAATTGCTGGCCTCTGTTGACACAGCCCTGACCTTCCCCTCATTCTGCTCCCCCAAGTGTGAAATTGAATGCCTGCCAGAAAGAATGAGGGAAGACGGAATAGAGAGAGTGAGACAGAAAGAGAGAGGCTGAGTGGGGGAAACAGAAAAGGAATGGGAAAAAAGGATCTGTACAAAGCTAAGAGAGAAATCCAATATCACATGAATCAAACAGTGCAGATTGTTGCTGTGCTTTTCCATTTATGGATAGTCCTCCATATGACAAAACACTCCAGGGATTTTTTCCTTCACACATGCTGCTTTGTAGAGAACAGAATTAAAACCTAGCCTTGAGTTAGTTAGTGTCACAAAGATGTTACAGAGAAAGGCTGTGTGGAAACATGGTCAATGCGTTGTTTGTTTGACCAAGAATATTCAGTGTTATAAAGAGGAAACTGTTGGATTTATTGAGCCGTGCAATAAACCAAAACAATGTTAAACATACATAATGTGAACATTACACATACTTGTTTCCTTGTGAAGTGGAGTCAGGGGGTGGGCGAATGTACTATCTGTGATGTCACGGGGGTGTGTGTGTGTTCCCCATAGCCACCAGCCTCATGCTGACTCCAGACATTTCTGTCATTCCTACCAGCTTCCATTGTGCTGGGGAGACCTTCCATTCATTCGGCCCAGGAAGAGGGAAGGGAAAGAACAGGGAACAGGGAGGGAAGAGCAGAAAAAGAAGAGGGTGGGGGTAAGATGGGGATGTTCTGACATTCTGTAGTTTGTGTTTATGGGGTATTGAAAATTTGTGAAATTCAAGAACTGCTGATATCTACAATGGATTGCTTTTTAAAATATTTAGGCCACTCAAATATTGACTGTAAGAGACAAAATATTTTATTTTTATTCCTGAAGCAAAGTGGCTGTTCTGTATGCTATCTGTACGTTCTCTGAATTGTGACAAAAGTCGTCTGTACATTGAGTTTTCCTTTAATAAATCACACAACACAGGTTTCACAATTTAGATGAAAAGTTTATACAGTACTAGCGCACCATCTAGTGGCATGTTTGTGAAATATGATTTCAAGGAGATGAAGGTGAGTATTTTCATCTAGGCGGTAATGGAGTATTAATACTCTTATAATAAGGATAACGCCACGGAGGGTTAAATTAAAAGCTGAAACGCGAAGCTAATTTTTATTAAATTATTTACGACAACAAATGTGTTTATTTTTTAAAGTTGTCTAAATTACCTTTTTTTCAGCGGGACTTCTCTTCAAGGTGGAATTATTTTTTTTTTCTATTTCTAACAAATACGACATTATATGCCATAGCTATGACTGTCACGTGACGTCCCCTTTTAATCATTTGAGTATTATCTATTTTTATTCATTTAAGTAGTTTACAGATGCTTGGGAGTTGGAGTTGCTTATCATATGAATGAGAGTTTTTATTTCATTGTGCAAAATATATTATTGTAAATTTTACCTGCGTGTCATGCTAACTCAAAAGCCTAGCAATTTAGCGCGACCATCTAGCACTCTCTCAAGAGGCTTAACCGTTAACGTTAAAGCAGCGCTCAGTAAGACTGGAAACTTCTTTGCTGTTTTCTCGCAGGTTTCTCTCTCGAGCTCCCCCTACAGTTTCGGAGTATATATATATATGAGAAAACTGTCGTAAACTCGTTGTCAACTCCCCCTCCCATCTCGTTCAGGCAGGCCATGTGAATTTGTTTTCAGAGAAGCCGGCGAACAAACGGATTTTGTCCCCACCACTTTTGAAACATCTCGCGGCACAGATGTACCAATGCAAATAAAACATCTCCAGTTAACAGCATTCGTTTCATTTGTTTGTTAAATAACAGGCGATCTAGCACTGAGATGTGTTGGCTTCTCTCAGAAACGCGCTTCAATCCGTTGCTGAGATTCTTTCCGGTGAAATCACAAATCAAAATGCACACAAACGTGTCCGTTTTTCTCATGGTTTCTAATTCCTCTCTCGTATATTTTTCCCCACTCATCAAAACATATAAAACCACTGATAAACATTATATCAATTCAACCACTGATAAACATTATTGGTTTTGATGAGGGGGAAATAAAAACTATTCGAGTGCGGAACCTCTGGCCGGACCATCACTGTATTGTGCTCATTTTTATTTATGTGCATCAGGAAGCTATGGACATCGTCGTTCAAAACATTACCTACTCGAAAGAGAAAAAAGAATGAATGCGTTACCCAGCACTTTTGAAAATGCCCTTCCGAATGCGTCTCTGTCCCCAGCACATTTCAAACCAAACTGACGCCCGAGCCATATCCACTGAGGTATGATTCTCAGAACAATATTATTCAAATGTTGAGATAGTGTATATTTGTATTGTGTTACCAAACGTTATCAGTAACATTATGGTTAAAAATCAATAATACTATAAGAAATATTTCCGCTATTTATTTATTTTTAGTTTAGCCTACAGCTATAGCTACTTTGATTATGCATTATCAAAATACATGTTACGTTACATTCATCATTTTTCTGGTGATCCGAGTTGTCTATCGTAACGATTGACCAAAGAAAGTCAAACACGTTTAATTTGTTTATTACAAGTTTGTTTATTTTATTATTGAAGCTTGAGACCGGTGGTACTGGTGGTCTGGGGTGCCTCGGAGTTGATAACACTTGCCAACGCTTGTAGCTAAAAAGGAAAAAGAAAATGTATCAATCTTTTATCAACATATCATTTATAGACAAGGTCAAAATAGCACAGATGGAGTTGCATGTGTGAAGTTGCAATGCAATTTATCGTTTACTTATAGTTCTGTTTGTGTAAATGTGGGTAAATAAATATAAAAAAGTTGCATTATTAGCTAGCAGCTCTCGTGTCGGTTTATGCATTATCAAGTCATGCATTATAACGTTACTAATTCTGAGGCTGACGACAAGCTAAACTAATGCATAATTTGTAGAATTTCATATCGATTTATATGCGATCTGAGAAACACAAATAAACCCTGATAGAGGAACGGACAAAACACTTATACTTACAGAAAACAAGCAAGTTTGTTTGCTAATGAAAATGCTAACATCTAAGTTACAGTATCTAACGTACTAGTAAGCCGGTAACAGACAGCGAGCATAATAATAAAAAAAAAAACAGACAATAGCAAACATCCCGACTCCCGAGGTCACAATTACAAGAAATACAAACATTAAACACAGTTTATTATAAAGATACTTACAAGTGCAACAGCAAGAAGGCCAGGTCAGCATCGGTTTTGCAGGCTTCGCTTTCTTTCAGTTCTCTCTATTCTGAAAAAGCCGGTCCGTTTTCTCTTCTTTGTTTCTCTGATAAACACTTCCGAGCTGTCTTCTTCTTCTTCTTTTACATCAGCCATCACGAAAACGTGAAGAATTCAATCTAGCGTTACCTTTTTCTTATAGCTAGCCGGCTCCTGGATGGCCGGGGGCGTGTACGCATGCGTGTGCGCGTATAGTGCCGTAAAGCAATTCGTTACCTCGCGAGACCTGAAATCTCACGATACTTCCTAACACTGAGGCCGGCGAGCCGCCGGCCCAAAGTTGCAAGGGTGGTTTTGCGGCTCACAGGCACCAGGGGGGTGCGAGACGATCACCATTCAACACGAAATCAGTAATATTAACATTACAATGACTCCAAAGCTGTTCAGTTAAGGTAAAAAAAGTTACTTAGTTCTGCTTTAAGGTTACTTCTGTTGAAGCATGGCTATAAAATATCGGCTAAACCAGTTAGACACAACGGTGAAGAGTGCTTTGATGAACTCCACAATTACAAGCCAGGTAACTTATGGTATGAATTCATGTTGTTGTTGTTGTTGTTGTTGGATAAGTGTCAAAACAACAAAAACGCTTCTAAATATGTATCTATTCTGATTTACAGCAGATAACTGCGCACAATAGAAAGACATAAATGCCCTATCAACAGTAATTTGCAATACAGTCTTTTTCTATGAACCAGCACGAAATTATGGAATGAAGTGAACTCACCCACGTGACATAATCCTGCAATTTGATGCTGTTCCGGTATTTGGATGTAAATGTTGTCGTCCCTCTGTAAATTATATTACGTTATGATCAAATTGTTCTCGATGGCCGGTAACGACTTTCGTAACCTATGAAACTAGTTTAGGGACGCCTCTACACAGCTATGTGGGAATAGGCATGTCTCTTATTTTTCTCAGTTGAAGGTGGTTTACTTAATTAGGGTGCTGATTCACCAGTTAGCTATCACGGATATCTGAAATAAACAAACCCAGCAAGCCATTTGTGTTTTGATGTGTATATTTTAAGGGATAGACACGTTTTGTTTGAATAGGCCTGTGTTGGACATGTGTAAAGAACAGTAATGCTCTGTTGAGAAAGTTATTTTTTATTGTTTTGTTTAAAGTAAAAGAAAAAAAAACATAAAATTACCTCATTTCATTTCATACATTTACATTTAGGCTATTAATTAATCAGACCCCCCTAATTCCTCAAATTTGAATTAAAAATTGTGTGTCCACTTAACAATGGCCCTTTGTCGTGTTATATTCTATTGGAGCATATATGCATAATTAGACTTCAGAATAATCAGAGGCTTCGAGTTCACATCACCTCTTTTGTTGCAAGGGCTGAAAAATGGATAGATTTTCTCAGTAAAAGACTGACCAGTGAAGGAGTAGATAAGAGCCTTGGTATCCACATTATAGAAGGAGACCAGACCCTCCTCATAATCCACAAACAGCCCCACTTTCTGGGGCTTGTCTTTCATGAATAGGGAAACAGGACAGGATTCATTAGCCATATATTCACTCCCATTCCTTAGCCATATACACCAAAGTCCATTCTCTGGGCACACTCTTATTTTCCCCTTTCTTCTAACAGACTCTCGGGCCATACCTAAATCCCATTCAGTCTTATCACTGACTTGGACCTCAAAGTAAAATCTTCCACAGGAAAACCCATCCTTTCCCAGGACACAGGCAGATGAGTCAAATCTCTCAGGGTTATTGGGAACATCTGTCCAGGATCCACCATGACTCACTTGTTTTCCGTCTTTAGACAGGATGAGTTTAGGGTAAGCTGTGTTTGGATCCAAAATCACATCCACTGCAGGAGAAAGACAGGTAAAGTGATGTATGCATTACAAGCAGCCTTGAAGCTCATGTTATTATTAATAATATTTACAGTATATCTTACCTGCATACAGTTTCTGTATTGAGCTCAGCTCAAGCAATGGAGAAGTACTTGTTGAGACACTCACTTGTTTATTAATCATTTCCACTGTCTTTGTTGAGGGAGTGCCGCAGTCTGTAGCTTTACCCAGAGTGAAGTAGATTTTGCCCTCTGTCTGAACTTTGCTTGTTTTCATTTTCGAAATCTCTGTCAGGGTGCCCTGCTGTGTTCTCAGAGTAACAGTTGCATTCTTTTTCTTAATCTTTGAAGAACTTTTAGGTATCAATGAAGGAAGTGAGGAAACAGATTCTGTGTCAGTGCTGCCAAATACAAATATATTATTGGCTGAAGGTGGTGATTTTGCTTGAATGAAGTTGAATCCTTGAAAAACAGAAGGTTGAGCTGTGAAAGTATAAATTATAAAATTCACTGAGAAATGTTCACTGAAAAAGATGGAAGCCTTTTTTTATCACTATCAAGAACTGTGCAAAACACACCATTAGACAGCTGCAGCTTATAAAAAAATGTTGCTGGCCAATCAGAATTCTGACCAGAATAAAAAACTGAGCATTTATTTAAGCTGACTTGACATTTAAAAAGTGCAGTAAGCGATTTCTGAGAAAAGAAAAGTGATTTCTTTTCACTCCGACTGATGCATCCGACATCCGACTCATGCATGTCACAAGCTTCAAAATCAGAATAGATTGTTTGACATGCTCAAACTGCACGAATAGTTTCCTGCTGTTTGCGCATAATCACCATTCTCCTACATTGGTTCCTTATTTGTTTTAAACAGCAGACTTAATGTTTATCCATTTCTGGTCATAATTCGGAGACCATGAGCATATGAACTGTTGTGCCGTGATGCTTATATTTATAACGCTGTAAAAACGCCCCTCTCCGCGGCCAAAACTGTGGATGAGAGACCGAAACAAGGACTGGTGGGATGTTGTCCTGCTCCATTTTGCAGAAGCTGAGTGAAAGGAGACTTTTAGAATGACAGGACACTCATTAATATGACACTTTATTCAATAGGAACAAACAGCCCGTTCCGTGCGCCACACGTCATGACGCTATTTCAACGGCATTGTACATGTGCAGTGCTTTTCAGTTTCGGTTTTCAATCCGATCAAGTGTTTACATGTTCTCTCGATTGGATTAGAAAAGGAATAAACCACCCCTTTCGATCCGATCGAAAATTTAATTCGGATTGAGCTCAATGGGCACTACTTCCTGAACTTCAGCCAGCTCCTTGTTTCCTGTCTGCCATTATTGGGCAAAATTGATTAATTCAGGTGTGTCTGATTATTGTTGCCATGACTACTGAGGTCAAGCACACCTGAATTAATCAATGAGTCCAATAATGGCAGACAGGAAACAAGGAGCTGGCTGAAATTCAGGAAGTAGTGAAGCTGTGCATAAAGCTAATTGGATCGATTAAGGTGTTTACATGAAGGTTTTTCAGTCCGATTGAGCCGTCAGTCCGATTACTAACGTATTATCTGCATGGTTGCATGTAAAAGTAGCCAATGACACTCAAAACTGTCCTGCCACTATATAGCTAAAATGACAACAACAGCATTTCTTGGTTCTGTGAGGTTACTCACATATTGAGAAGAAACAATGCAACCTTGGTGTCCATTTTCAGGCCTTCCTGCTTTGGTCTCTATGCTTTTCTAATATTTACGTGGGTCCTAAATCTCTTGCCTGATCATAACCCGTCCTCTTCCAGTGATGTTTTTTCTTTTGTAATGTATCTCAGCTATCTCTCTTTCTAAAAGCTTTCTTCAAATCTCCCTCTTGCTCACTCTCTTCTCCCCCAATATGAGTAGGCATGCCCCCTAGGCATGAACATGCCCCCTTGGCGCTCTCTGTCCAATCCACTTTCAACAGCAGTTCTCTGAAATTGCTCACTGCACCTTTAATAGCAATTTAAAGTAGGCCTTCTATCACTTGTTTAGAAATCTTTCAGTGAGCTAATTGTGATTTGCGCTTAAAGAATTTGAACACGATATGCCTCTTAGATAATTATGATCAAGTCAGTCAATAATATCTAGCTAGCATCAGTATAGCCACAATACCAAGTCTTGATTTTTCTTTCATGTCTGATAAAGCTTGCCGGTTACCATTCAGAATGGATTGAGAATGCTGGTTCATGTATACATTCACCTCCATAATGCTTGCTGATCTCATGGACTATTTCCAGTTCCTTGTTGACTTTTTCCTTGAGGCAAGTAAGAGCTTTCTCCAGGTATTCTGTGTTCAGTAGATCAGTGTTAATGTTGATGTTCGTCCAGGTCTTGACTTCTGGATGGCTGCACATAGACGAGTAAACCTGAAGAAATGCAGGAGAGGAGAATTGCTTCAGAATGAGGAGAGTTGTCATGTGATGTGAGCAGACAGAGGGACACTGACCTGTAGGAGGTGCAGGTGATCTTCAGTGTGTGAGAGCTGCTCCAGATCAGTGTCTCTTTTCTTCAGCTCTGTGATCTCCTGCTCCAGCTCTTTAATAAACTCTTCAGCCTGTTTCTCTTCTGTTTTCTGCTTCTGCTCCATTCCTTCCAACACCTCAGACTGACATCTCTCAATACAGTGGATCAGAGCAGTGAACAGCTCAACTTTGTTTGCTTTATTTCTCTCTGTGGTGCTCTGGTTATGTTGAGAAGAATATTAGACGGTCAAATCAAAGTCAAATACAGTAGATTATCATTCTCAAAAAATATGTCATTCAGTTTGTGTTGATAATATTGTTCTTGTCACTTTACTATAATGCCACACCTTGTGGGACTCTGCTATGTTTTTTATCTCCTCAATCTTCTTCTGTCTGTCCTGGATCATCACCTTGATTTCTGCCTGTGTCTTTTCCAGTTGAATCTGAGGACAGAAACCGAAAGCAATATTGTTAAACATGCATTGAACTGTTCTCTTTCTGTCTTGAAATTGTTTTGGATTTCATCACTTTAATTTATGCTTTATTTGATTCATATTTTGGCAGTAAGGTTAATTTTCAATTGTTTTAGGTGATAGATCTCTTCAAACTTGAAAGATTTGTCATCATTTAAGAACAGGACAAAATTTTGATGTTATTAACTGGTCTTATTTTTTCTGTAATGTCGATGCGCGTGTTCAGAGAGGAAAATGATGAAGTCTCACAAAGCTATTAAATGACTTCAGACATAATTATAATATGTGAGTCTTATGGACTACTTTTATCAGACTTTTATGCTGCTTTTTTGTGCTTTACATTTTAATCAGCATTGACTGGATTTGGAATGAAAAGAGCTGCTCTTTGTTTCACAGAAGCTGGAATGACATGAGATGAGTAAATACACTTTTGTGTAAACAGTTCTTTTAAGTAGAATGGAAATATCTTCTAAAGCTTCTCACCTTCCTGTATCCACTTTCTTCCTCTATAGGAACAGCGTTATGAGTCTTATGTTCTGTTTCAGTGCAAAACAGACACAGATATGTCTGATCATCTCTGCAGAACATCTCCAGTGGTTTATCATGTTTCCTGCAGATATAATCTTCCAGGTTCTCCACGGGGTTAATCAGTTTGTGCCTTGCGAGCCTTGGTGCTTTTTTGTGATGGTCAAGGTGAGTCTCGCAGAAAGATGTTACACAATTCAAACAAGACTTTACTGCAGTTTGCGTGTTTTCAGGGCAGACATCACATGAAATTTGTTGGAGATGTTTTGTCTGGTGTTGAAGTTTCTCTGGCTGTTGATGCACTTTGAAACGGTCAACAACCTTTTTAAATGCTGCATTAATCTTCAATTCTGGTTTACTTTCAAAGTCTTCCTTACAGAGAGGACATAGAAAGAGCTGTCCACTCTCCCAGAATGCCTTGATACAGATGCTACAGAAGTTGTGTCCACATGAAGTGGTGACTGGGTCTGTGAGCACCTCCAGACATATATTGCACTGGAGCAGCTCACCAGAGACAGAGAGTGATGAGCTGAAGGAAGTCATGACTGTTACTGGAGAAACGGTGACACCATGAAGCTCTTTATTGGACTGATCAAGGACCATTACATTATAAAACAAGTAAGAAAAGCAGTTAACAGATTAAACATTGCATTGTGATCTCAAACTTTATGTTCAAGCAGTGAACATTGGCTGTTTGCCATATAGGCAGCATAGATAACAAATAGAAACAAATAAAAAATTTGGCACAATCTAATTTGACTTGCATGTGAAATGCCACTGAAAACAGGCAAATCATATTTTGAATGCCAGTACACATAAAAAGTATGAAAAAATATCCATTTACATCATTAAAGCATGTCAAATGTCACAATTAGTATTGGTTGTTTAAGAATTGTTCTAACTATGTCCTATAAACATGGTGCTCGGTCTGTTCTTCCTAAGACTCATATAGTATAATCTTATATATTAGTAACATTAAGTTAATTGCTTTACAATCTATTGTTTTAAGGTTTGGTCTACGAAATCTCACCTGTCTGTTTGTGTTTTCTCAGGACTCAGTCACATCAGATCTCAACTCCTCTTTTACAAAGAACTCGGCAGGTTTTTGTGGTGAGGTAAGGTAGGTTTTAGTTTCACTTCACTGTAAAGGTTGGTTTTATTCTTCCTGTAGATCTTACATAATACTGTCAACACAACACACCTTGTCCCATTGTCATGTTTTCTTAAAAGACTATAATAAGATTGTCACGTAAATCTTTGAGGATATTTTGACCAATTCATTATTCATAGCTGTCATTTTGGGAATATCATTGCAGAGTGTAACAGTATAACCTGATTGATTATTTGCAAATATATTTGTAATAGTCTCTCTATTTCTTCTAAATTATTATGCTTCATTTTAAGTGCATTCAAACAAACAGACTCCTTATTAAAGGTAATTTAAAAAATGAAACTTAAATATATACATGGTTGTAAAGTGTTATTTTATTATGTGTTTATAATTATATGTTATAAAGAAAATGTCATTTTAACCTTGCTGGAATTATTGAAAGAAATAATACGAGTAGGATAGTGGCTCTTGTCTTCAGATTATTCAGGCTTGCCCAGTTACTGTAGGTAAAGGTACATATTATTTTGTTAGTAGTATTGTTGTTGTTGGTCCAGGACTTGACTGCAGATGCAGATGCAAGAATGCAAGTGAGAGGAAATCCACGAGCATGTGGTTTCCTCTGGTTAAAGAACATTGAATATTACTGAGTAAAGAAATAGTGAATATAACTGAGTAAAATACACTCTTTAGTGTGTGAGAGCTCAGAGAGCTCTTCAGCTCAGTGATCCCCTGCTCCAGCTCATTGTTTGAGCAAAGAGTTTTGATTACATTTGATTAAAATACAATACATTTAATGTATTTAAGAAAAATGTGTGTATCTCTACCAACGGATAACAAAAGCTTTATGAACGCTGCAACGCTTGGCAATAGTGCTCAACGTGTTTTCTCGTATGAATGAACTCTCATTCCTCTCATCTGTGTATTAGCGTTGCCTCGGACTTTCAGAAGAAAATACAAAGTAGAACTGATTGTCCGTGCTATTTAAAACCAAAGATTGAATAACTTAATGTTCAGTAAAGTTAAGGTTTTTAAGGTGATACACTTTCACTTTCTCTTTATTGTAAAGGTGTGTGTGCTAAATCCTCTTTACGTCATACGATCCCAAATGTCAACAGGACTTACCTACTCTATGCCTTTAACTATTCCTTTGTTGTTTCTTTGCTGGTGCTGGTGGCATTACTGAAACTTAATGTAGTTTAAATTAAATTTAATGTAGCCTATTATTTAACGAAAATCAAGATTTCGGTTGTTTGTGCACGGCACACATTTATGAGACTATATTAGAGCAGCAGATCACTCCGACTCACCCAGAAAAAGAGTTGTGAGAAATCAACCTAATAATAATGTGACATAAAATACATTCTGTGTACTTTTTTTATCTGAGGTATTTGAGGTATATGAGTTCATGTCTAGAGAGATTTACCTCAGTGAAGAAAGTACACAGATAATTCTTTGGGATTTCAAGGCATTGTATTTCATGTCACAACTTGTCTTTAATGGGCAAGTTGGAGTGAACTTCACTGAAGACCAGTATCCAAAGTCAGGATTTTCATTAAATAATACATTAAAGTTTGGTTTGTTTTTCACAAAACCCTATTATACACCCCCAACCCACTTGGAATATATAAGTCGTATTGGTTGCTATTCACTACCATTATATGGATGAGCATATATATAAAAAAAAGCCTTAACATTTTATTTTGTGAAAACGGCCCCTGATGTATTTTGTAATCATCTTTAAATTAGTGCCATGTCTATAAAAAGTATAAGCCCTATCACAGTCTAATTCCTTATTTAGGTTGGTAAATTTGATTGTCAATTCACCTTTTAGTGTTTAATTCTGTACACTATTTAGTAATTTATGAGAGTGACACCAGCATTCTAAAACCAAATCAACTCACAAAACATTCTACTAGTTAACCGCATTTTAAAAATGATTACTTGTTAATTATATATTTAAACGTGCTGAGATCGTTTCTCTTTTCTATATGTGGTACACTGCAAAACACAGGGAAAGAGGGAAAAAGGACACAGTAATGGAGTATTTATTATAAATGGTTTATCGATGCACAGCATTATTTTTTGAATTCATGTGTCCAACTAATCTTTTATCAAAATCAGAATCCCTCTTCTCATACTCTCTTTTCTTCGGATGATGTGTTTACTGATGTGAGGTCGGGACAACCTGTCACTCACATGACATCACAGCAAAAGCAAACCATAACAAAATACAGGTCCAATCAATTCCAAATAAACAAAATCCCGTTTCAAAGTCCTGCCCTACATTTGATCTTATTTCGAGAAGCCGTTTCACACATGAATATACAGTTCGTCACAATAGGGAGGAGAACACTATCATAACTTCAGTTTCATTTTTAGGAAAGCGTTCCACAAAGCAGCCTACAATGTTCAAAACACAATGTTAGTTCGAATTCACTGCAATATCTATTGGGTTAAAAAGAGCGGATACCGAACACACAAGATGCCAGAACGTTGTTATGGTTTACAAATAAAATGTATTTATCTGAAATCACTATCCAGGGCAGTCTCTCTTACAACTCAAACAAATCTCATAGAGCTACAAATGAGCTCTATGCAAACCAGAGAACAAAAATGATTTGATAGACAAATGAACAGGCCTACTACGTCCCTTTATTATAGATGTTCACTTTCCATTTCATCTTCATCCACTCAACATTACATAATATGCCCACCTGACATACTTAAATAGATTTTTATTTGGAAACATTTTATCTGATTCCCTAGACTCTCCCCAGGCCTACTGACCTTGACTGCAGAAAGAGGCATTATTTGCAAGTTGCTTCTATCCGCATTTGTAGATCAAACTTGTAACACCAGAGAGGAAGAGAAAGAGAAAATAGATCAAATGACAATATATCTGAGTCTTCTACCAAGAGTGTGATGGAATTGAGGGGGCCTGTGCTCAGTAGTTGAACTGAAGGTTTCAAGCAGATCACTGACTGACAGGGGTTTTGGCATGCTATACACATAAGGGTTAGATTTGAACGGATAAGTATTTAAATGTAAGGCCTCATAAAACTTACAACATCTCTATATTTATCAGTCAAATCTAACCCTTACATGTTTGCCATAAACTCGGTTGGGCAGCAACAATTAACCTTCTGTCCCCTTACTTTCTTAAACAGTTAACACTTTTTTTGAAACCATTACTTTTGTCATCCTTCCCTAATCCCTCTGCCAGAAGCACATCTTAATAAACTATAAAGGCAGAGTATCTGTTTTCAATACAGAAAATAAAAATTCTGTTTTACACAACACATGTATATGTGTCAAACACATTATATCTTTTCATGATTTAAATGTTACGTAAAGAAATCCATGTAACTCATGTAAGATTAACAAAATTGATCTTGTATAAGCAGTGAAATTGATCGAATACACATAAGAAATAATAATATATATTCCTCTTACAGTGTACAGTACATAGCCACAAACCCAGGTATTCTATTGGACATTGAACATCCCTATTTAATGCTTTTAAAATAATAAAAAAATGAATGCTAAATAACTTTAAGACTGAGTCGCATTGTTTTAGAGATAATGTCTCAATGTTTCCCATGGCCCTACAGAGGACACGTGGTTTGGAGAATGGATGGATGGCTTCGTGTTTGTAAGAAATGTTAATACTCAAACTCAATCATTTAAATTGGAATCACACATTCTTAAAAGTGTCAGGAAAATAGCAAACTTTTGGGTGGATGTTTTTTGGCCATTGACACTGTCAAACCATTTTTGCTTGCATGTCTTAAATTTTAAGTGTACAACCTTTTTTGTAAAGTGAACAATAATTTATTGGCCTAATGACATGTTCAAATCTATTTATAATGATTTATAATCTCTTTATAATCTTCTAAAGGAGAGGTTTACTTGAGACAGACAGCAGGAGAAGTGAACTTCCCAAAACCTTTGAGTCATAGTTGCTTTAACAGGTGCTGACCAAAAGCATCCTGTGCCTTTAAGAGGAGCTGCAGTCTGTGATTGAAAGGACAGAGTGTGTATGAGTCAGACTCGGGGGCATTAGAGCCAGTGTGTGTGAGTGTGTGCAAGCTGCCAGGAAGAGGGGCAGCAACTACATCAGCTCCCATCAGACTGCTGTCCTATACACAGTTTGTAGCACAGCTTTTCTTTCTTTCTCTCTCTTCTCTTCATCTATTTTCATTTTCTAGTCTTAGAGTGAAATTGATTCTTTGGGGACTTATTTAGGATCCCGACACATCCCCAGTGGTCCATCTCTGTGCGGGACCACAGTGCGCTGTACTGTGACTCACAAGTGTTACTAGTAGCGGATCCTGCTGTAACCACTGTCCACCCATGCTGCGTGTGTTTATCCTGTGCGCAGAGAATGTGCTGACGCATGATGAGGACATTAGCGATGCCTACTGCACCGTCACTTATGAAGGTAGGAGCCAGACCAGGGCAAATGAGGAAGGGTATTATATCAAATATGTTGTAGAGAGTTTCCTTAGACTGGCACTTTCTTTTCTGTACAATCACAATCATTCTCTTTCACTGCCTCGTTGTCAGTCTTCCTACTTTCGACATTCCATCAAGCGGGCTATTATTGGAAAAGCAGTTGCAGTCTCTCGCTCTCTCTCTTGTGTATGTTTATGGGTGTCCTGTTGCACTTGGAATATGTGTGTCTGAATGAGTGCTGCAGTGCTGCTCTGTGTTTCTAAGAGATGCTATGTCATCACAGTTTGGTTCAATGTGGGGCTCCTGTTTGCTTTATGTTCAAAGCTTTTAGGGGCCCATAATTCATGAGACAGGCCAGCGAGGCTCCTCTTGTGTCAGCCAGGTGTTCTGTTGGTTGGTTTCTTTGACTTATTTTTATAAATATATTGAGATGAGACCATTAAGACAAAAACATATACTACCATTCAAAAGTCAATAAGACTTTTTAAAATAGAAATTATATTGCAAGCATGCATAAAAAGTGACAGTAAAGATGATAATAAAAAAAAATCATTATGGATTCCTCAAAATGATTTAGCAGCACAGCTGTTTTCAACATTGATAATTATAAGAATGTTTCTTGAGCACCAAATGTTGTTTATCTCCCCCCTCACAGACATGAGTAGGAGTTCATTCCCCCCTAAGGGGTTATACCCTCTGTGTTTCTTGGGTAATGCAGATGGTTTGCTCAATAGAAGGCTTGTCATTGTTGTAGTCATGAGGCAATAATATTCCAGCAGGCACAATCAGAGATGGCTATGTTAAAGTGCTACTGTAAACCACCATATTAGATCAGTACAAAAGAGTATTACCTTCCATTACATCCATTGAGTGGTGTGTTTTAGAATAACTTGAACTATAATGAGCGTGTGTTCATTTTACTGATTTGATCTGTGCTGCTGTGCCGTCTTTTATTGCTGAGGTTTTGGATCTATCAATTCAAATGCAGAAATCTAGATAGTAATGACCCATGTTTTGACTAAATCCCCTGTATTTCATTATAGCCTACTTTATTATTTAAAACATACAAGGCTTAAGACATTTATAAAAATGCCTTCAATATTTCTTTTCATTCCACTGTACTCCACCACAGGTGACCGCACGTACGCAATTGACAATTGGTTATTGTCATTTCACCGTATTTTTGAACAGAGTGTTTACTTTGAAATATTACTGTATATTTTCAGTTTAAATTTATATTTCCATCGTAAGTTTGGTCTTAAATTTAATTTAGAAGTGGTATTAAAAAGTCTTAAATTTACTGTGAAAAATATTTTCAAGATTTGTTATCACAACATATTTTCTTTTGTCAAATCAACTTTGTAATAATTTATTTAGTTGAGATAACTTATTATTTTGAGTTTCTGATGGTTAAATTAATCCACTTCATTGTATTAACTCACTTTTTCCAGTTCAATCAACTTAAAATTTTAAGGCAACCCCGGTTACTTACTTTTTTAAGTTAAACCAACAATATTTTTTTTACAGTGTAGTAATCACAACATTTTTTTCTTTTGTCAAATCAACTTAAATAATTTATTTAGTTCCGATAACATATAATTTTGAGTTTCTGATGGTTAAATTAATCTCATTCATTGTATTAACTCACTTTTTCCAGTTCAATGAACTTAAAATTTTAAGGCAACCAGGTTACTTACTTTTTTAAGTTAAACCATCAATATTTTTTTTACAGTGTGTAGCCACCCTGATACACAGCTGAGTTAAGGCAGGTCTATGCCTGCTCAAAATTCAGTGTAAAGTTGCAGTGTCAGATTAAATTATGCTTTCTCTAACCCATCTCAATATCTATTAGTAAACAGTTTTTGCTGTGTAAATGCATTCCTCTGAGCAGCACTGCAAAGTCTGTGGAAAGATGTAAATGTGTACATTTAGCATAACATCTCAATCCATTTTTTTGTGGATGGTTTATGTACGCTGTGTAGGAAAGCATAACCAAAGTGTTTTGCAAAAATAAGACCTCACTTTCGTGAACATTCCCTCCATCTGCGATTGGTCGGTCAAATGGAGAGTCACTCCCCAGACTCAAGCTGAGCCACTTTTCCTCTGTCAGGCTGGTTAAGAGGCTTTATATATAGTGCCAAAGTAGTGTTCTTTTTTCCAGCTAAATCAACTTCTAGTTGTCTATGCATATTAAGGATTGTAGAAAGTATTTTAACATAAAAACAAAACAAGCTTTAAGAGACTGAGAAATGAGGATTCAGGCTTTATAACTGAGTCATGGCAGTAGGTGGTGCTCCTCAACTGGAAATGTCAGCTAACCAGTATAAAGCCTCATAGAGACCACAGAAACTCTGAAGTATAACAGACTAACATAATATAATAACTCTCTATGGTAAACTGATGTGCGTAAGTGCCTAATGAGTGGATTTTAGTATATTGATGTACAGGTAACATTAAATCCGCAAATACCTTTGCTTACACTAATTGTTACGAGATGTTGTTCGCTGCGTTTTATAAAGATTTTATGTTCCTCAAGGTTTCTTAATACAAATAGAAGTAATATAGTGAGAGAAAATGGTGATAAGGAGAGAGAACAACTAGCTGCAGGAAATGTTTAAATTTCCTCTTGAGTTATGGGCAGGGTCACTGGAGAGGAAAGTGTGGTCCAGAGTACTAAGTCCCTACATGACAGTCTCTGTGTACACACGTAAGAAGTGCTTGTAAGGAAAGATTGTGAAACTCATTTATCAATTTAGACGTCTTATCAAAGACGCAGGCAGAAATTGATTTTCTCAGGATAGTGCTGGGCTTTTACAACCTCTGATACATTCCAGTCTGGACATCACACTCATCTTCAGCTTTGGACTTTAAGATCACAGGACGCATTTATCTTCAGAGAAACCGTTGCGGGGGTCCTGCCGGGATCTGTCCCTCTTCTGTGGTCTGATGCTAGTTTGGCCTGTTTCTTGTTGGAGAGTTTGGGCATCAAGGCAGCATGTTGAGGTGTTTGCTACAGAGGGCGACCAACCTGAGAAACGTAGAAAAGGGGGAGAGGCATAGCGACCCACTTGCTAGCATCACATTCAGAGGTAATTGACACCAAAAACATGATTGACAGGGTTTTTGAGTGCATGAAAAAGTCTTCAGATTTCACTCTTGGAGACTCTTTTGGGGTGATGGATGCTAATTGTGGATGCTTACAGTATGTAAAATTATCAGGAATTTTAATTTCAAACTTGAATAGGAACATTTAGAGCAGAACTTTGGTGTTCCCCTTTACTAGAAATATTACTATTTTACCCAACGAATGAATAATTTCATGTTAGTTTTATGTAAACCATTTTGACAGGTCCTTCTGACATTTGTTGAGAGGTAGAGATAGCAGATCTCTGACATATTTGACACACATGTTTTGATATCTTTATTCTATATAGATCATGACAGTCAATAGCAGAGTGATGCTATTATATCACTGGAAAATGCTAGATATTCTTAAAGATTTCTGGATAGATCTGAGCTCTGTTAATAATTTTCTAAGGTCTTGTGTTGAATAAATGAATGAATGAATGAATGAATGTGACGGACACTGGTTTTAGACTACCTTGTAAACTGAGTGGCAGTTCCTTTCATTGTTCAATGTTTCCTGTTTCAGCACAGTGATGTACAGGAACATGCGTTTGTGAGTGTGTGGGATTAATGAGCTTGAAGTGTTTTTGTATTCCGAGTTGCCATAGCAACACAATCCTTCACTTTCTAATATTGTGATCCCATTCGATTCTCAATTATTACAAAGCAACAAAATCACATGAGTATAATTAAGTTAATAAATATTAAGTTAATAAAGTTGAAGTTTTGTTTTGAGTATGACTTAATTTGTTTATTTACTGATATGCTTTTGCAGGATGCTCAGAAAAACAATGCAGTTCCTGCCTGTTTTATTTAGCAGATCATTTGTGAGCATTATCTTCGGAAACAGTTTTCATCAATATCCAGGAAAACTTTTCATTTGGATATAGTTTGTGACTGATATATTCTTTTGGTTTTTACAAAGAGAGCTGTATTGTTGTAGCACTAATTTGGTTATATCTGGCTATATATTCATTCATTCATTCATTCATTTGTTGCAGTGTTATTTTAGCATTATTTCTATTATAGTGTTCATTCATATTTTAAATTATTTTTCATTTTAGATTTATTTAAATTTTAGTTTGTTTTAGCAAATTGTGATTAAAAACTATATATACTTCTATTTAGCCTTATTATTAGCCTTATTATTTCAGTTAATTTGTTTTGTCATTTTAGTTTTTCCATCTAATATTTATCTATTTTATTTTATGTAAACCTTATTTCAATTAACAAAACAATATGTTTAATACTTTTGTTCTTGTTAACAAGTTTTAAAAAAAAATCTGTCATTAATTACTCAGCCTCATGTCGAGATCACAAATTTAGATGTTTTTGATGAAATCTGAGAGTTTTCTGTTCCTCCATTGACAGCCTTTGCAACTACGCATGTGCCGTGTGGTGCTATCATGAACACGCTGCAGATAAATATTTTGTAAATAAAGCAGTAAAGTGTTGTTGTTGTTGTTTTTTGCGCAAACTGCATCCCCGTCGCTTAATATAACTGAGGTTACCGTTAAAGTTACTGCAGTCATATCGATTTCTTTAATGATGTCTTATGGATTTGGCAATGACATGAGGGTGGACATGAGCAATAGAGTGCCCGAAGTTATGACGTCACTTTGTTGGCCAAAACGCGAAAGTGAGTTAGCATTTTAGCACTTCTGGTTCCCTCGCCCTGAAGTCTAATGGTTTTTTGAATGGGTTTTTTCGAAATCGCCTGAAATAAGGTCTATGGTTAACAAAGCCACAGACTTTATTTCAGGCGATATATTTTCACTTTTTGATCTATGACATAAAACACAACGCTTGTGGTTTTTTTTTTAAACTTTTTTTAGACTTCAAAATGTATACATTTTGGGTTAACTTGTAAAGATTATCTTGATAGACAAAACGTGTAAGGGTCACAACTCTTTGTTGAACACAGATCTTATTTTTTGCGATTTTCCGAAAGTCTATAGCTTTTCAATGGAGGGAACCCCTGTGCCCCTAACTTCCGAGTTGTCCTACAAAGTGACATCATAACTTCGGCACTCTATTAATGGCAGAATAAAAAAATGTTTTGTGAACAAACCCTGATTTGTTCTTTTGTTTATTTGTTCATTCATTCTCTTGTTACCTTATTCATTTTTTGTTTGTTACATTTATTTAAATTTGGTTAGAAAGATTCATTAAACTCCCTTTTCCGTGCATTTATGCCATAGCTTGAGAACTTCCTCTCTGTATCATTACTGAGGGTCATCTCTTTTTCCACCTCTTTATCATGTGATGTAAAGGCTTCCCCTCATTCTGTCAGAAACAGATACTGAGTCACTCTATCCACTCTATGAACAATGACACCAAACAATTGGAGGAAAATAAGGTGTTCTGGCCTTTATTCTGAACAATTAGTAGGTCACTACTATTAGGTCACTTTAGGGCTTGTGGTTGTAACACAT
Source organism: Pimephales promelas (assembly GCF_016745375.1). Next base: position 5,820,330 of record NW_024121111.1, on the reverse strand, counting down.
TTCGCGGTCACACCTTTTTATTATTTGTTTTTACTTTGTTCTAATCATTTTTATAGATATGCATCTTTAGGTTTTAGTTTCAGACTGCTGCCAATTTACTAACTGGTCTGATTGCATTGTAATCAGAACAATCTTGTTTTTTCCTTATTATTTGTTTGTGTATACAGCGTGTCTTCCGGTCTATGTGAATGTTAGGGAGAGGGGATGGAAGACATAAAAGTAGCTGCAGTAAGTGTTTTTATCCTCAGGCATGGTTTCAAATACCATCTCCATTTATAGACATCACAGAAGCAAATCATCCTCCCGGTCCAACTGCCAGAGTCCTTAGTTTGAGCTCTGAGTAAGCAACAATATATGCAGACTGCGCGAGAGAGAGATACAGAGAGAGAGAGATACAGAATGAGACTTTGTACAGATAAATGTAGACTATTGGCAGTGCTGAACTGGTATCGTATCAGTATCTTCTGCATCTAGAGATCAGATCTAGATTGTGTTTAATACAAACTAGTGTTGTCACCATACCAACACTTTGGTCAGTAGTACCATTACCAAATTTTACAGTTCAAAAACAAATTCCAGGTAAAGAGCAAGTGACAGGTCTTGTTCAATACACTGCTAGACACAATGCATGGATCTATTCAGATTTTTTTTTTAACAGATTATGACAAACTTAAAGGCACACTGTAACTTTTTGGTTCAAAATGAACCAAATTTAAATGTGAATCCTTCTTCCAAAATTTGTTTTGTCATACCATCGTAAGCCCATGATTAGTGTTTATATTTAGACCTAACGGGATGGTTTCTCACAAAGTTGCTCTGGCTACTTCAACGCTTGTATGGTGTAGGAGTGGCGTTGGTTAGCACACTAAATCTCAATATAAAATCTCAATCTCAAGAATTAATATTAGCTTGGCTTTTCGGAGATGGTGAGAACAAGGACTTGAAATGTTGTAGAAGGGACACAGAGATGGTGTTTTTGTAACTCAGCAGTTGAATTGGGTGTTTTATTGAACAGATAAATTTCCATAGTTCTCTAACAGATTTCATTGTAAAGCATTAATGTGAAGGGTCATTTCAATATGGATTTGCTGTAGTGCTGTGCTGGAATTTATTTTCAAGGAAGTATCGTGTCTGTTAATGTGTTTAGCTACAGTAATATCTTCACCTGGAGATACTTCCATCTAAGCTGGTTCTATCTCTTAAAGCCTAGTGAATGCTTTAGGATAATCATATTCATCTGCACAGTCATGCAGAGCCGAAGCAAAACCAAAATACTATTCTTCCGCAAAATACATGCAGTTTTGTTTTTTTAACTGCTGCATAGTGTACCTTAAAAAAACATTGCGTTCATACGCTCAACTAACATGTCTGTAATTGGCAATAATGCAACGTGTTGAAAAGAGAACTTTTTATGCTGCCAACAGACTGCTTATATAAATTGGCATATAAAATTATAGTCATAAATATAATTTATATAAAAACATAATATATTTTAGAATATAATTATATTTGACAAGTCAGAATCATGATTACAGATATCTGCAATTATAGTTACTCTAGTGAGAAATTCAATTTGGGAAATCTCTAAATACATTTTGACTAGTCTAAATACTATTTAAGATATCTGTAATGAATTAATAGGTATTTTAAATTGACACATCACACATACATTTTGAAAAGAGAAGCAAAAAGAGCAATGGAATTATACAGCAAAACTTGAAATATAGTACAAATAAACGCGTGACTGACAAGTATGCATCATAATAAAGGCAGACCCAGTCAAAAAAGGGACGGCTAATATTACAAGTTAGTAAAAGTTGAACTGGTATTAACACTGATGACATTGATTAGTGCATCATTTTGTATATGGATTATGCTTTCTGTGTTGATTCAGGTTTACTCCTGTCGCAACAATAGGTCACAATAGACGGATTAACTCAGTACTAACAGTACTGCAGTTTTTTTAAATTTAAGGATTGACTTGGTACTGAAGAACCGGTTCTTTGGACAACATTAACACTGAATAAATGTATTTAGACTGATACTCCAGCATCTCAGTCTTGTTTTTTTTTTAAACTCGTACTTCTCAAAGGTATGGTTTCCTGGCTATTTCTCAGATTGTATCCACCCATTGATAGTATCGGATGTGTTTTTGAAATACACACCAAGTAAAGCCCAAGACTTTGGGGGTCAGATGGTTAAGAAGATTCCAACCAGTTTCCATCACATTCTGGTCGAGGATGTAAAAGCATGCCAGTGTTTGCTTTTTTTTCCTCAATCTTTTGTTTTCCTTTTCTGGCTCTAGGTCTATTTCAGGGTTTTCCCATAATGCAACTGAGTGTATATCTACCAAATGACCTTGTTTTTGCTTTATTCACACCTCTTGACGTCTAAGATCAAAACAGGAAGACAAACAGAGCTCTTTCCTAAAACACTTTATAGCGTGACTGACCAGTGGTGATTTGTATGGATATGCCATACTATTGGTAGCCTACTTGTTTGTGCATGTGGCTACTTTAGCTCTAATGTAGCAAGAGGTCTAAAAACACACTGAAAATATCTGTCTGCTCATTAGAGCAACCATTAATTGTCCTTCACCAATTCAGGCTCAATTTCAAGCCTAATTTGTGTTCCTGTGGAAATCTTTCATATGTATTTGTCAGGTGGAAGTTAGTACCCATTGTCCATCTTCCTCTCACTGAAACATTTTCATCAAGGAATTTATTGGAGGCCAGCCACTGCAAAAAAAAAATTACGTCAGATAGACTGTCCTTATATGCCCTATCTGAAGATGTTTCCCTTATCAAATCATTTTTCAAATCTTTGTTTTGGAATTTTTAAACAGTAGTGTATATCTCATGAAAAACTCATAAACACATACAGTACTGATACCACAACTGTACTTTTCCTTTTTTCATGTTCTTATAGGAACAAAAAAGAAGACCAAAGTCATCAAAAATAATGTCAGTCCTGTCTGGAATGAGGTAGGTTAATTGATTCTTTCATCCAATTGAGTAATATCAATGAACCACTAATACTTTTGTTACCCTAATGATCTTTATAAATATTTTCCAAGTCGTCATTCTGTTCCTTTTTCATCATTCCCTTTTCTTTCTTCCAGGGCTTTGAGTGGGACTTGAAGGGAGTTCCTTTAGATTCTGCAGCAGAGCTTCATGTTGTTGTCAAGGACCATGAGAAAATGGGCAGGAATAGGTAAGGTCTCTCTCTCTCTCTCTCTTTCCTTTTCTGTTCATGAGAATGTAAGAATGTGTCTGAGAATAATATGCAAATCCACTTCTCTACCGACATAAAACAATTGCTTAACAATTCAGTTGGGAGAGCTGTAGAATTTATGGAATGCGCCATTGTTTAAATGACTTGTGGTATAAGTGTGGAATGTGGTAAACAGTCTCGCAATATTCCTCATCGTGACCAGAAGTGGTTCGCAACTGGCCTTTTTTTCTAATACCCATGACATTAGGCTGATAAAGGACTTAATAAATCTGATTTTACTTTGTACATTCATAAAGGTCTTGAATGTCACCCTAATGAGTGGCTATGGTTTTAAAATCATAGGCATTATTATCACAGTATCTATATTACATTATACAGTCTTTGATCTACTACAGAATCCCACTCTGACCAATAGGGAACTTAATTTAAGTGTCAGTCACTACTACGTAGGTCACTACTACGTGTCAAGAGGGCAGGGGACCTATAGAGAGATTCCTATTGGTCAGACATGACCTAACTAAGTCTCCATTCCCTCCCTCAGGGAACGAGGGTTACCAAATATAACCGAGATGTTTCCAAGCAATATAACTTATTCTCACCAATGCTGAAAAAATACAGCAATATCAGTCATTTTGTGAAATTTTATTACAATTTAAAATAACGGTTTTCTATTTTAATTTATTTTATTACATATGCCTGATGAAGGTCATGGAACCGAAATATTGTTAATAAAGCTATTTTGATACGCATGCAAGTATTGATTATGTGGAGGACCTTTTCATTTAATTTTTTATTTATTTTAAATTGTAGTTTCATCCTGTGAATACAAAGCAATGTTGAGAACAGATGTGCTGTTTAGTATTTCTTTGTGGAATCCATGCTACATTTTTCATCCTTGGATGAGTAGAAAGTAAAAAAAAAACTACAGTTATTTGAAATAGATTTTTTTTAATAACATTACTGTCACTTTTGATGGTTTTAAAGAATCCTTTTACATCATTTGACCTGCAATTCAGTTTTGTCGTTTAAATCCATTGTTAACAAATGTTAGACCTAGGAAAATGTATTGACTGTTCATAGTCTTTGTCTCAAAATATCATGTGAATATGATATACTATACCCAGTAAATGCTTACTCACAAATACATAATAGAGATGAAAATAGGGTCAGGGAATTCTATATCAACAGATTTTTGGGTGAAATACTGTCATTTTAATGATTGAAAAAAGTAATAGGAGTAAAAGAAAAGGAAGGAAAAGCCAATTGAATTTAATGGAATGCCCACAGGAAGTGAGTCAGGGTGGGTTGTCATGTCTTCTCTTTCCTTTCAAACCTTATCTGAGCCTCAGAAAGCATCAAGAAACGCAATTTTTAGAAAAGCTGTCCAGACAATGAAAAATCTGTCATTCAGGGTCAGACAAGATGACTTGTCATGTGTCACAGTTGTTTTAGCTTTAGTAACTGTGTGTGTGTTATTTCTATGCATCAGATTGTTAATCATCTTTAAATAGCACATCAGTTGTTAAAATAACCCTTTGTGTATCTACACAGGTTTCTGGGGGAGTGTCGAGTAGCTCTTCGAGATGTGCTCAACTCTCCAAACCTAGCTGCTACTTTCACTGTGTCCCTAGTAGACACAAAAAGGAACAACACTGGGGTGCGTTTCTCTGTTTTGTTTTCACATTTCATTTTACATTGTCATGTTTACATTTACATTGAGTGATGGAACTACATATAATATAAAGCCTGGACCTTTATTGTTGGTAGCAACATCCCACGTTCATGTCTACAACAGTCACTTGAATCTCAAATTCATGCCAACCCTGTCCCACATATATGATTTAAGAAAAGAAATACTACAAGGCTATTTCTTACACAACAGAGTGCCACTTCCTGGAATTGTGTGATTATTTATGTGTGTAGTTTGACGTTGGGTGATAGAGAACGAAGGAGAGGGAAAGGTGGAGTTGGTTTTCTTAGCTCGTTTGCATGCTTGTGCTCTTGAAATAGCTGAAACCGGAAATAATTACAGGAAAGTACATTATAAGGTATCACCCTGACGCCGGCCTTATCTCAAAAACAACTCCATCATGTAACTTTTCTTTCCCACCCCTCCCAAAACAGCTACATCTTCATTTAGAACTTTGATAAGTCATTTTTCAATTTGACATTTAGCAATGATACACGGATACAAAATAACGAGCAATGCCCATGCCCATCTCTGTACTCAGCCGTGCTGAGGTGGTTATTACAATCCGAGTGGCATGACAGTGGCTGCGAATGCCATATTCCCCAGGAGTCTTTGAAACCGTTTCCCCTGAATGAGTTCAGGTACAGTAGCTCAGCACCAACTGGGCACGCTCCTTTGTGAGATGGCTGTCATGTTAACCCAATCCAACTTCATGGCGAGAAAAGAGATACTCTGCATAGGGGAGAGCTTGTTCTTTTCCCAGTTGACCCAAAGCCCCAAACTGCTGAGGTGCTTGAGAGTGTGCAGAGGGGCAGCGAGGTTGAGTGTAGAGGCCCAACCTGGGGCCAGACCAATCGTCCAACCGCAACATTCAAGGCAGGGTGGATTGTTCCACTAAAGCCCCACGGAAAAGCATGGCTACTCTGGGTCCGACTCAACCTGCACCATTCTCCCAGAAGGGGGCAGCACTGCTGACTCTTCGTCTCAAGAGGACTTAAAGGGTTAGTTCACCCAAAAATGAAAATTAAGTAATTAATTACTCACCCCCATGCTGTACCAACCCCGTAAGACCTTCGTTCGTCTTCGGAACACAAATGAAGATATTTTTGATTAAATTTGAGAGCTGTATAACTACCACATTGGCTCCTAAGGGACTGGCTCTTGACGGCCCAGAAAGTCAATGAAGAAAATGTTTAAATATCCCAAGTGACTACCGTGGCTAAACTATATGTTTATCAAGCGACGCGAATACTTTTTGTGCGAAAAAACAAACAAAAATAACGAGTTTATTCGACTATTTCTTTTCTTCCTTGTAGGCCAGAAACGAGACTTCCTTAGATTTCCACGACGCATGCGCGAGAATTGCGATCTGAAGTAGTGTAAGCAGATCGCAATTCTCGAGCAACTTTTTTTGGAAATATGCTCATTTTACAACTCCCCCAGAGTTAAATTGTTGAGTTTTACCTTTTTTGAATCCACTCAGCCGATCTCCGGTTCTGGCGGTACCATTTTTAGCACAGCTTAGCATACATCATTGAAGTGCACAAGACCATTAGCATTTCTCCCCAAAAAATGACCAAAGTGTTTCGATATTTTTCCTATTTAAAACTTGACTCTTCTGTAGTTACATCGTTCACTAAGACAGACAGGAAATGTAAAGTTGGGATTTTCTAGGCTGATATGACTATACTCTCATTCCTGCGTAATAATCAAGAAACTTCACTGCCGTACCATGAGTGCAGCAGGCGCGATGACTACACAAACTTAGTCCCGGTCACGTTGGAAGCTGGGCACTATTTTCAGGCGCTGCGTCATAACATTACGCCTGCTGCACTCATTTCAGTCTTTCTGAGATGTGTTAAAACGTCTTCAATCTGTGTTCCCTCTCCCAGGCCACAGTAACCCTGCAGGTTTCCTACATCCCTCCTCCAGGGATGGTGCCCATCTTCCAGCCTCCTCCACACCCAGAGGCCCAGCACACCCCGGTGGAGCTGGACACAGTTACAGGTCAGTCTACTAACATAATATATACAGTAGGTCCCATTATTATATTTGTTTACTAAGGGCTCAATCATTGTGACATATTTGTGTAATGTGAAACATTTGACTTGTGTATATGACTCTAGTTTTCTCATTGGACACTCTGGGTGAGGATGACACTGAGAGCATGTTGATGATGGAGGTGGTGGAGGAGCCTGAACCTACACCAGGGCCACAGGGGCAGGACACCGGGGCCCCTACAGCACCACCCAAGAAGGCTCCACCGAACTTTAACCATGGCCTTAAGAAAAAGAAACGCCAGGGAAACAAATCCTCTCTGTCTGACAAACCCCAGGACCTCCAGGTGTGTATATAAGTAGGGTGTGCATCGCTGTATGTGTCTATGAATCCACAATTTGCTTTGTCATGTGTGGCTAGTCTCTACAGATGCCTGAAAATATGCTTCTTGTTTAATCTTCAAATACATTTGATATAGTTTTTTGGCATATGCTAACAACAAAAATGACTTTTTGTCTATAAATTGTAAAAATCCGATTAATAGTGTTTTCTTATTGCTCAGTGCAGAATGGACTCCCTAATTAAAGTATGTATATGTCTCACATGACAATCACTGTCTACTCTTGGAATTGTAATTTTCTCACTGTGCTTCGGCTTTGAAAATAGGGCCACCTTGTGGTAATATAAAGTACTGTGTATGTCAAAAAATGATTTTGGCTGTGAATTTGTTTGTTTGCTCACGGCAAGACAATCCATTCGTAAACGTTGGATTGTAGAATAGATCCATGGATAACCAAGAGTTTAATTTAGATTTAGGAAATTTTGACTGGACAATTAAAAAAAAAAGTTACAATATTCAAGAACATCTAAGCCAGTAATTCTCAACTCAAATGAAAGATTAGTGGAGAAAAATGCTAAATAAAAACAATAAAATCCAACTAACAAAACAATTTATAGTAAAATTAATTTGCCATTGGTTGAGGCCTGCTGAATTAGTCAGATTCCAACATGGACATTTTATTATTAATATACTATTATTTATTATTTATTTATTATTAATAAAATGTGACATCTAACATGACATTTTATCATTAATACTACGTATAAGCAGTAACAACAATAGTAGCTAATATGAATAATGGTTATTATTAAATTATAATGAAATCCAAATTTTAAGGATGTTTTGTTTACTTTTGTATCATGAACAGTTTTGATACCGTGTTGTCACCATTTGATGTAAACTTACAAAACCAGTCGAGAACCACCAATTGAAGCATTCAGCAAAGGTTTTATCCAAAGATGTGTTTAAAAAGTGTTTTAATTTCCTATGTGATAATTCAATCGTTAGCTGATTTATTTGAGTTGTTTTGATTTAGAAAGTCCAGAAACATTTATTTATTGAATGTTAATTTTAGGTACGGGTGCGCATTATTGAGGGAAGGCAGCTCCCTGGTGTCAACATTAAACCAGTCGTCAAGGTCACAGTTGGAGGACAGACGAAGAGAACACGCATCAAGAAGGGCAATAATCCTTTTTTTGATGAGGTAACTATTCCCCCCCCCCCCCCCCCCCCCCCTGTTTTATCACTCTGGGAATAAAATGATGTAAATAATTATTTGCATATATTCTTTTCTTTCAGAATTTCTTTCTAAACTTCTATGAGAAACCTTCTGATCTTTTTGATGAACCTATATTTTTATCCGTAAGTTATATCATTATCATTATCAATGTTGTTGTTGTTTCATTGAACAAAAACCTGCAGTTATCTTGTCTATGTCCGTTCAAAGGTATTTGACTCCAAGTCACTACGGAAGGACTATGTTATTGGAGAATTCAAGGTAGATTTGCTCTTATTTCTTATTTTTCTTCCCTCTGTCCTTCTCTTGTTAATCACTGTCTTCATTTGGTGGTTTCTTCTCATTTCCAGTGAGTTCCAGGATATCTTTATTTTGATTTTCTTTACTGGTCACAGTCATGTTTTTTCTTAGAGCTATAATTTTCAGCACACATGTGCCTGTTATTTCAGGCTTTGCTAATAATACGGCTGGTTTTGTGTTTTCTCTTTCAGCTGGATGTTGGCATGGTGTATAATGAACACCGTAAGTACCACATAGTCATAATGTGATGTTAATTGCTCTTCTCCAAAGCACCAGTTTGATTGTGTCTCAGAACAAACAAACCTCTGGACATGTTTGTTTTTTTAGACTCAATTAAGCTTGTTGCCTCTAAAATTTAGCTAAAATGCACCCCAGTGTTTTATATTTAACAGTTTTTTTTCTATTCCACTGAACAGGACATGCCATTCTCAGGAAATGGTTATTGCTGTCAGACCCTGATGATCTTTCTGCAGGGGCCAGAGGTTATTTGAAGGTCAGCATGTGTGTGCTGGCAGCAGGTGATGAACCTCCGGTAAGTGAGATAGAGAGAGAGAGAGATTGAGCATGGTTTAGCTGCAGCATGTTAACAAATTGAACCTTATTGTAAAGTTTTCTCTCATTCTTTTGAAAACAACAATTCGGTGTGTTAGATGGATAAGAAAGAGGGTCTGGAAGAAAAAGAGGATATAGAGGGGAACCTGTTGAGACCAGCTGGTCTTACCCTGAGGGGGGCCTCGTTTACTGTCAGAGTTTACAGGGCAGATGATCTGCCTCAGAGTGAGTATCAAACACGTCTGTGTGTAGGTGTGTGCCTTTTCTGTTTGCTTCTGTTTATCTGCTCTCCTCTTTTGGCAGTGGATGATGCTCTTATAGATGATGTCAAACACTTCCTTGGTTTTGAAACCAATCGTAAGAACTTGGTGGATCCATTGGTGGAGGTCAACTTTGCAGGCAAAACGGTACTTCTGTCTTTATAACTGGTTGAATCATGAAGTATTAAGCCTATAAAACCCACCGTAGCATATTTGATATTCAAATTTCTAATTGATAAACACGATCAAATGCTGAAATGCCTGTTGTTCAGAATCTACTATGTGCCTTTTGTCATCTTACCTTTAAGCAAGGAAAAGGCCTTTTAGTATAATTCTGAAAATCTCCCCATTCAGGTTGAGATATACGAGTCTTTGTGCTACTTTTTATGAAGAAAATAAAGGAATAATTTGTTTATTGTTAGTAATATTTTAAGATGAACATTTACTGGACTAAAGCAACAGTGGTTTACTTGATGCATATTTCTTTTTATTTTATTTAGAAAAATCTTGTTAAAATGTGAGTATCAAATATGATAGATCTGGCTTTTGAGGAATGTTTATTTGTACATATTCTTTGTCATTGTATTACATTGCACTGCATTACATTTTTGGCTCCCCACAAAACAAAACAAAACAAAACAAAACAAAACAAAACAAAACAAAACAAAACAAAACAAAACAAAACAAAACATGAGCTTTGATCATAAAACTAAGCATTTAAATATCATCTTACTATGATATATTATTGACATGTTTTTAGTGAGACCTATATTTAAGTACATTTAATGTAAAAATTCTGCTATACTGTCACAAAGATCTCATTGATTTAAATTATTAGATAAATATAGCATATTTTTGCTCAGTTTTGGGCCCCTGAATAAAACTTACGTTTTTTTTCCCTCTTCCACTTCAAGTATGACCTCCATATTATCCTATTTCATACTATATGAGCCATAAAAGCCTAATGTAAAGCATAAAAGCCTAATGTTTCAGATATGATGTAATTTTTTTGACTATTATTTTATATGTCATGGTTTATAGGATTTATAATTTGCTTAAGAGGTACCAATATGATATTTTTCTATTTCTAGATGAGTAGTAAGATTCTGGAGAAAAACGCCAACCCTCAGTGGAACCAGAGCCTCACTTTGCCCATCAGGGTAAATGACATACACTCACCTCACAGAACAACCTAACAAGTCTTTCAATATGGCACCCTTTAGCGTCAATATAAGACGCAGATATATATGGGCCAGAAGGCGCCTCCTAGTGGTCTATCCCTAACACTACCCCAGACCTAAACCTACCCATAACCGAAGCGTTTTATATTGACGCTAAATGGTGCCATGTGCAACGGATTTAGACGCATTGTCAAAAGCATCACTATATGAAGCCCTAGGATGAGAATGCGTTGATTTATTAACAGTCTGTTTTTTACTCCAGTTTCCATCCATGTGTGAAAAGATGAGGATACGCATTTTAGATTGGTGAGTTAAATTTTTCTTTCATGTTTTAAAACTTACTTGTAGGGTAATCGCTACAGAATCTGTTTAAAACAAAACTCAAAACATACCTTTTAGAGAAGGCTTATACTATGAGACTATTTGAGCTTCTTTTTTCTGTATGTAAATATCTTTGTATGTTATTTTATTGTTTTAAACGAGCACAATGGTCAGCGACAGTTGTTTTTTTGTGCTATATAAATAAATTAACTAACCAGTGTATGTTAATATGGATTGCTTTGTTTATGATATGAATGTGTTATCTTACATACCTTCCCATTCTCCTTTTCTCAGGGATCGCGCTAGCCACAATGACGTTATTGGCACAACACACTTATGCATGTCCAAAATCTCAGCCCCTGGAGGAGATATTGAGGGTAGGCGGTGTTTTGTTGTGTACAAATTGCTTCTCAAAATACAGTTTGATTGAAGGTTGTTGTTGAGTGCAGTGGCAAATCTAGAGGGTCATTGTCTTGCTTTGCAATTTTTGTACTCTCTATATCGGTGGTTGTTAACCTTTTTGACTCCAAACACCCCTATTGTCCTCAATAAGATTCAAAGACCCCCCCGGGTCCCCTCCCTGGTTGAGAACCACTACTCTATACTAACCGTTTATATAGTGTATATTGATGTGTATTAAGTGTATTAATTCTGCACAACTAACAACATCAAATATACCTTCTGCAAAATGGTATACTGTATCTTGTCAATTGTCAATTCCTAGTGCAAGAGCTTGTTAGCATAAGTCCTTCCCAAAACTCACAATTTGTTGAGCCAGAACTAGACATGTTAAGTTACTCAGACAGCAGTGCTGTTTGCCACACTCTTTGGGAAGTCAAACAGCATCAAGAAATGTATTTGTAGTGTCTCTATTTATCTAGTAGTTGTAAGTAACGTATCATCAAAAAAAAAAATATTCTTTTTTTATTAATATTTTAAAATATTCTTCACAAAGTGCATTTGTTAATGTTGAGAGACATCACATTTTTCAGTGTGTTGGTTCCAGTGTTTAAGTGAGGAAAAACTCTACTTGTTGTTTGCTAGCTGATTTATTGACTTGATTTTGTATCACTTCGTATTGTCATCATGTAAGAAATGAATTGGCAGTGATTTGAAACTTAAGAATGAAATTAACACTGCATTTTGGGGAGTGTTGTGTAAAATTAGCTTGTTTGTTTTACTCTGAATTAGAGACAAGGATGACTAAAACAAAACAAAAAGAGTAGCTACCCAGACAGCAAACTGACATTGAATCAACGTGGAAACGACGTCTCTCATGACATTGAAAAAACGTTGATTTTGCTCATCGAATTAACGTTGAACCAACGTCAGACACGGCATTCTTCAAAGCTAAATGAAAATCGAAAATTGGTTTGCTTTCATAACGTTGAAACAACGCGTTGATTTCAAGTTGATTTTCCGTTAGTTTTGAAAGAATGACGCGTCTGACGTTGGTTCAACGTTAATTCGATGAGCAAAACAATGTTAGATCAACGTTGTTTCGATGTCATATTTCCACGTTGATTCAATGTCAGTTTGCTATCTGGGTACTTTTTAAAATCTTCACATGCTATTGTCAAGGATGTATGACAGATCAAAATTGTAGTATTGTTGCATTTGTGGGGGAAAAAAACAAGTGATTGTAGTATATTTTAGTGTAACTGAAATTGGTTTCAGTATGTTAGCAGTTAGCAGTTGGTTGTGATATGTTGTGTGTTGCATAGAGTGAGTTTGTTGTGCAAATGTAACTCTACGTCTGGTGCAGACATGATTAATATAGGCTCGCGCATGAGTCCGTTTGCATGGCATCGGCTGCACTGCCTGCAGTATTTACTTCATCTATCCTTATTTTGTCTCAACTTTCATTTCTCTCTGCACTCAGATGAGTTCCTTCTCAGGACCTTCCACAGCACCAGTATGTGTGTCTCTCTGATCTCAAAAATCTGTGCTACCCTTCCTGTAGATCACACCAATGGCATGATTTTGCCTTTTTTTGGGCTATAGTGCTTATAGCATAAGTTTCCTATAGCTTTATTTAGCTAGTCTTTAGATAAGGTGTTTTCTAATGTATTTGCCATTGAAAGTGTCAACACGTTTGTAATTTGCTATTTATTTTTACTGCTCCTAAAGCTAAAGGTTACTGCTGTGTGTCTAATTCTTGCTCTTTTATATCAACAAGTTGATGACAATATAGGCTTTCTTCCGACCTTTGGCCCCTGCTTTGTCAACATGTATGGGAGCCCTAGAGAGTTCTCAGCCTTCTCGGACCCACATGAGGCACTAAACCTGGGAAAGGTGAGATTTACTATATATATATATATATATATATGATACGTGATTACGTTTGTGACGTTTGTACATTTGTGATTACGTTAAATGTACACTAATGGATCAAGGTGCAACAAATAAATTAAACTAAAACTTAGAACTAAAAAATCTTTCTAAAAACACTCTACAGTCTTTTAATAGAAAACCTTGAAAGTCGAAGAAGGTCTTGTTTTTTAAGTTTTGTTACAAGCTATTCACATATTAATAATAAAAAAGTGAGTAATACATGTGAATTCTTCCAAATACCCCCTTTAATATTACTTACTGTAATAATACTTTAAGTTCCTATGTGTGTGTTTTTTTGACATAGGGAGAGGGTGTGGCCTATCGAGGACGTGTGCTGTTAGAACTTATTACGAAACTGTCTGATCAGGTGGAGCAAAAGATTGAAGACATACACCCTGATGACCTGCTGGTGGTAGAGGTGAGATCACAGTTATTCCTCCTGGGTTTAGCATCAGACATTTGACACAGGAATGCATCATTTAATATCAGTGAAAGACCACAGTTGTGTTGTGTCGCACAGAAATTTATGCGAAAGAGGAAGTACTCCCTCTTTGCTGCATTCTACTCAGCCACTCTTCTTCAGGATGTGGATGATGCGATTCAGTTTGAAGTCAGTATTGGTAACTACGGCAACAAGTTCGACAACACCTGTCTGCCTCTGCCCTCCACCACTCAGTTCAGCAGGGCCGTGTTTGATGGTGAGAAAACACACTAAAGATTTATACTTGAAGTTGAAATGTTTAGATCAACCATACATTTTGGAATGCCCCACATAAAATGTCCAGACTGCTATTTCACTTTGAAATGGATACTTGTGGGATTTGTTCTTCCTTTAACAGATACACCAGAACATTTTTCCTGTGTTAAACATGTAATATATATATATACATACATAGACATATATACATTCATATACACACACACACACACATATATATATATATATATATATATATATATATATATATATATATATATATGTATGTACAATATATGTGCCATTTCATCAAAATAAATTAATAGTTTTATTCAGCAAGGGTGCATTATCAATTTAATGCACCCTTACTGAATTTTATTTTATTTATCCTTTATTTTACCAGGATAGTCCCATTGAGATAGAAATCTCTTCTTCCAGGGAGTCCTGGCCAAAAAAGTTTCACATATTTTACAAAACAGACATAAAACTCAATCTTACATACAATTTTACCCAGCGCTCATAAAATAAACAAAAGTTACTTTACAAAATATGCACACGTTTCCTTTAAATTGGTCAATAAAAGATTTTTAAAAACGTTTAAAGGGGGAAGAGTTTTTATCTTTATTATACTCTGCAGCACAACTGTTTTTTGATAATAATAAAACATGATTCTTGAGCACCAAATCAGTTTTTTAGAATGATTTCTAAAGGATCATGTGTTCATGTGAAAATTCAGCTTTGCAACCATTAGAGGAATAAAATAAATTGTAAAATATATTAAAATAGAAAACAGTTATTTTTAGTTACTGTATTTTTACAAATAAAAGCAGCATTGATGAGCAAAAGAGACTTCTTTTTAAAACTGAGTCTAAACCTTTGAATGATAGTGCATATCTATACTCGTAAAATTAAAAATGCAGATCACTATGTGATTTTGTGAAGAAAAAAAAGAAGAGTTTTAATTATTTTAACAAACAAAGTAGTAGGATTGAAGCTCAATAACATTTCATTTTATGTTCGTATTTGGAAGGATCGTATTACCTATACTCCAAAGAGTGATACTTAAGTATCTAACATTGCTTCCACTGTTTTACATTATTTAGGCTGCCATTACTACTACCTGCCATGGGGAAATGTGAAACCTGTGGTGGTCTTGTCTTCAGAGTGGGAAGATATCGGCCCTCGCATAGAGGCCCTGAACATGCTGCTCAGCATAGTTGACCGACTGGTGAGGAGCATTTCTTCGGTCAACACATCAAAATATATCAAACCACAATCAGTTATAATTGTATTTCCTAATACGTTTATCATAATAGGAATCAAACCTAGAGCAGGTTCAGCTGGAGCTCAAAGCAAGAGGTGACGAACAGGAAGTGGAAGAGAGGGTTGTCCAACTGCTTGATGATGTCATAGCCGACTGCAGGTGCAGATGTGCTCAAGTGTTTTGTAAAGCTGTACCGCACTCACTATGACCAACTAAAGTGTTCTTGTGTGTGAATGTGCTGTAGTGAGGAACTCCCTGAGGTGGATAAATGGCCCTGTGTGACTCCGCTGGATAAAGCTCTGAGGAATCTGCGCAAGATTAACATGCAGCAGATCGTGCAGACGGCACTGGCGCTCAAACACGGACCAGAGACCGAGCTGAGTGCGGTGCTGGAGCAGGCTGAGGACTGGACCATGAGACTTCGTCACCTCGCTGAGGAGGTGAAAGAGCTGTAGCTTGCAAATAAATGATATATGTTGGTGGTTCCCACCAGTCATTTTATGCTACCTGCACCTGATTCAAATAGTGACATCAGCCTAATATTCCTGCTGCAGTCTGTGACATTAAAGGGATAGTTCACTTTGAAATTCATTTTTGATATGTTTTAGCTTACCTCAAGGGCATCCAAGATGTAGGTGTCTTTGTTTCCACAGTATTTTCAATTTTGACATTTTTAGGTCAAACCGTTCTTGTCTGTCAGTCATATAAACTTTTCAAGTCATATCGACTTTTAATTTTGAATGGCTATAAAAAAAAACTTGATTAATTACTAAAAATGTGCTATTAATTAGATATATATTTTTTAATCGATTGATGGCAGACTTTCTTTCTTTCTTTCAGCCCCAGAACAGTTTTCCAGATATAATAATCTGGATGCTTCAGGGAGACAGACGAGTGGCCTACCACAGAATCCCCACCCATCAAGTTCTCTTTTCCCAGGGTTACTGTGGCAAGCATTGTGGACAACTTCAGACGGTTTTCATGAAGGTAAACACACTATTTGAAGGCAAAGCACATACTAATGCTACAGTGTAAATGATGAATGGAACCGTAGGGGTAGTGATAAATCTCTGATTCTCTGTGTGTAATGTTGTGCTCAGTGTCCGCAGGAAGACGTGGGATGTAGTAAGATCCCAGCTCAGCTCAGGGTCAAGCTGTGGTTTGGACTCGCTGCTGATGTCAAGTCCTTTAACCAGTTTGCAGAGGGCAAACTATCTGTGTTTGCAGAAACGGTGAGTGGGCAGTTTCCCAACATGCATTTGTTTGGCGTTTCTTTACCCATGGGCCTTTGCCCTGTGGACTTTTAGTTAACACTTTTCACTCTCACTAATTTATCAATTTCCCTATTAACAGTCTCCAGCAGTGTACTGTATATATATACAGCTTATTGATTTGGAAATCAATTTCACGCAATAAACATTAAAATAGTTTATTTCGCTCTTTGTTTACATTATCATAGTTTTAATTTAAACATGTCACGATTCATTTTGTAAAATATTTTAAAACGTTTGCAAGTAAGAACAAAGTTGAAATCTACTGAATGTCCTGATAGAAAGATTTTTTAGTAAGATTTTTTAATATTAAATTAGTACTTCTATACATCAAAGAAGAATTAAATATAAATAAATAAAAATATATGCCTACTTTTCTTTTAAACTTTCTATTAATCAAATTATCCTGAAAAGGTGCGTCATGGTTTCCACCAAAAAAAATGATTAACTTTTCTCAAATTTGGTAATAAATGAGAAATGTTTCTCGAGCAGCCAATCAGCATATTAGAATGATTTCTGAATGATAATGTGACACTGAAGACTGAAGTAATGATGCTGAAAACTCAGCTTTGCCATCATAGGAATAAATTACATTTATAAAGTATTAAAATAGAAAAGTTATTTTAAATTTTAATAATATTTCACAATATTTATCCTTGATAAGCATAATAGACTACTTTTAAAAACAAAATTACATATTAAAATCGAACACTTCTTTTAAATTGTAATAATATCTTACAATATTTTGCCTTGATTAGCATAAGAGACTTTTTTTAAAAGCAAAAAATCTTACCAATTCCAAACTTTTGAATGGTAGTAAAATAAAACAAAGAATCACAGGAAGCTCATCCTTTGTTTTTATACAGTGAGTACATTAGTTACATTTGTTTTCGCTTATTTGGTTGAATTTCTTGAATAGCTTCTTTTTGAGTTGATTGTGTCTTGTGTAGCATTGTGTGTTTGAGCTTCTGAGCTACTAATGGAGTTGTTTTGATCCACAGTATGAAAACCAGACTAAATTGGCCCTGGTGGGGAACTGGGGTACGACGGGTCTGACCTACCCCAAGTTCAGCGATGTGACTGGCAGAATTAAACTGCCAAAGGAGAGCTTCAAACCCTCTCCAGGATGGAGCTGGGCAGGAGACTGGTATGTCAGCCCAGAGAAAACGTGAGTACCAACTTATCATAAATTTACTCAGACATTCTTTAAAGTATTAGTGATATCAACATCATCATCATGTGTCTTGATGCCCAGAATGCTGTACGACGCTGATGCAGGTCATATAAGCTTTTTGGAGGAGGTGTTTGAAAATCAGATGCGTTTGCCAGGAGGACAGTGGATCGGCATGTCAGAGGGATTCACAGATGTGGTCAGTGTGTAGTTGTATTGTGACAAAACTTATGAAACTTTAGTTCTTTTTAAGTACAGTGAAGTTATTTGTTTAATTCATGAGGCTATATGTTCTACATTAAAATCAGTTGGCCAGGAACTGACCTTTTTGTTCTTTATGTGTCCACTGGGGGGCAGAATGGAGAAAAGGCTGTGGCTAAAGATGAGATCGAGTGTCCCCCGGGCTGGGTGTGGGGGGATATTGAGTGGAGCGAGGATCTGAAGCGTGCAGTGGACGATCAAGGTATGGAAACTTTGAGAAGTCTTATGCCACTGACTTCTGCTCTTCGTTATTTTGTATATAGAGATGATTTTCAAAAGCAATGCATCTCTATAATAAATTTGTGTTTACCTGTAGGGTGGGAATATGGAATAACCCTCCCCCCGGACCGCCGGCCAAAGTCCTGGGCTCCATCCGAGAAGATGTACCACACCAACCGCCGGAGACGTTGGATCCGACTCCGCCGTAGAGATGTGCAGAAGATGGAGGCGCTTAGAAAAGTACATCATCAGTCATTAGCGAACTGTTCCCGCTCGGTTTGTTTTCAGTCAAAGAAATAACGAAGTTTCACATTGAGTGCAGCTTGTAAACAAAAGCGGAATCTTGGCTCCGAGCTTCAGTTAGTTCCCTTTGAATTCTGGGGGGATTCTGGTAAAGCTCAGGGTGGCGTGACATAAAGAGCTCTGTGTAGTCTCAGGAGGTCTTCCCCTGAACGCATCTGGTGAGAGGCAGATGGAGATCGAGAGGACACCTAATTAATCATGCCATCTGAGAATAATCTGAAATCAATCCCACACCTCGAATCCACTTGGCAGAAAAACCCAGGTCCAACTTTAAAGTCCCGCCGCAAATACGTTTAATGTTCATCATCTGTGTGCGGGTGTGTGTTTAGGGGCATGTGTGTGCGACATGAGAGAGAGCGATAAAGCGGTTTGGTTTCAATCTGTGAAAGTCCTTATCCACACAGGCAAACAAGTTTGGGTAAAACACACTTTGTTGATGAAGATCTAAAATTAAATTCTGGAGATCACTGTTTCTGATAACAATAATGTTGTTGTTAGACTATAAAGCAAACATGTTGAAGTTCTTCAGAGTTACAGAGAATGGCAATGGGCCTCATTCATGAAACACGAACAGAATGAATTTGTGTATAAATCATTTGCAAATCCATTATGTAAATTGTCACATTCAGTTGAATTGAACAGTTTACATAAGAATGGATTTATGAACGATTTACACACAAATTTGTTCTGCTCGTGTTTCCTGAATGAGGCTCATTGTGTTTCCGTTTGGTTCTGCGGAAGAAACAAACAGGTCTACTAAAACTGGGTAAAGAACTTGTTTGAGAGAGAGGTTTGGGTTCAAAAGGTATATTTAAAATATAAGAACTAAATGACAGATACAAATCACTGTATTAATGTTCAAATTTAGGGGTCAGTAAGATTTTTTTTAAAATATTTATGAAAGAAGTGGCTGATCTTATGTTTAAGGCTACATTTATTTTATATTAAAAAATACTGTAAAACAGTGAGTGTAATTGTAATAATATTTCACAATATTACAGACATCTTCAGAAATGATTGCTGATTTGAAGCATTTCCGATTGTTATACTGATTGTTAACTGTGATGATACTTTCATTATTTGAGTAGAAAGTTTAAAAGAACATCATTTATTTAAAATGGAAATCTTTTTTAACATTACAGATGTCTTTATACTGTCACTTGCTTAGAAGTATTAATTTCTCACTTACCCCAAACTTCTGAATGGTACTGTATTATTTCTGCAATTACATTTTTATGAAACCAAATGCCATCTTCAAACAAATTAATGTTTGCAAATTTGTATACTTATTAATAAAATGTTACTAGTTTTGCTTGAAATGTGTGCTAATAATAGATAGATTATTAGTATTATATATTTATATAATATGTAGTAATATATATTTTTGAAGTGTCCAAAAAAAATTTGGGTTACTACAGTATGAGTAAAATCAGTTGTCCTCATGGTGGCACTCTTTAAGCACAGAATTAGAAACATTTCTCTTGTGGCACCTCCCGTCTTTCTACTGTATTAGATAACTTTAATTCCTCACTAATCTGAAAAAGCTCATGTCTGCTATTTGTCTTTTTTAATGTTTAATGCACTGTGCACCACTGGATAGGATCATATAGAACATGCAAATGAGAAAAATGCTTTAATTCAATCCGGTTAAATGATGAGTCTTTTTCTTTGTGCTCACTCTTCTACAGCAGCGTCCGGACGAGTCGGAGCGTGAGGGCTGGGAGTATGCTTCTTTATTTGGCTGGAAGTTTCACCTGAAGCAGAGGAAGACGGACGCCTTCCGGCGCCGGCGCTGGAGATGTCGTATGGAACCATTAGAAAAGACAGGGCCGGCGGCCATCTTTGCCTTGGAGTGTTCGCTGGTAATGAGTGTTGACTATTTGAGTGATGTGGACCTGGAATTGGGGGTGAGATTTAGAAGGAGAGACAGTAATGGAAGGAAAGGAAAAAGGTCGGACTGAATCAAACGAAGGCGAGATGCAATTTAGACAAGGCAAAGGCGAGAATGGGTGTGGAGGGCTTTGAGTTTGGACGAACCGGAGGTGCTGAGAGAGACTGGGCAAGCAAAGTGGAATCAGTCTGGTAAAATAAGGGCATCATGGGATATCATTTACAGGGAGACAGAGATGGAGCAGTGAGTGTGAAGGACGGTGAATGTATAAAGCCTAGTTAGTATGCTTATTCTTTTACTCATAGTCTGGTCCACTGGGTCCATTGTTACGGGTCTATTCCAGGCAGCTTTGGCACAAGATGTCATGTGGGCTTGGCTGAGTTGAGAATTGAGAGTTGATGAGGGTCTGGAACGGATCCATTGTGCAAGTAGTGCCTTACAGAGGTGAACTAGATGATTCCCTTGCTCTGCCTTCTGGGGCACCTGAAAATTCAGATCCATAGACATCAATTAATCACATCAAATGCTTAATTTAGTCATTTTTCAATTATTTCCATATGATATAGCGTGTTTAACCTCATTTTAAATCCTGCTCTTCCTGTATCTTGAGCATATGCTGTTAATTTACATGGACTGTCCGAATGAGCCGATTCATTGGAATAACTTGCCAAAGTTTCATATGAGAGAAAGTCTTAGAAATAATCTGACTTTTACCTCTACATTTGAGAGATATTACTATTTACAGTGAACCATTAACTAAGATGAATCATAATACAGTATCCACCACAATATAAATGAGATAGAGAGCAATTCATTACAATTAATTCACTACTAAATATGAGAGAGTCGTTTAGGATGAACCGATTCACTAGAATTACTGTGACTTTCCACCACTACAGATAAGAGAGAGATTGGTTTAAGATGAACTGATTCACTTCAATTAATCAGACTTTTCTCTGCTACATATGAGAGATAGAGTTATTTAAAGGGATACTCCACCGTTTTTTCATATATTAAACTATGTTATTCCCTTAATAGCACTTAACTAGCCCAGGATCCAAGCAAAGAAGTGACCAAACACCTCCATGTTTTCCCTATTCAAATACAGTTACACAAATAGTGTAACTCGACCAGGAATGGTGACGCAAAATAAAGCGTTGCCCTTTTCTAAGCGTGTAAATTGGATTTCTAAGCGCTTCGAGAACTTCGACTCGGCATTTCTGTGCTTTCCGCCATACATTATACAGTAGTTATCCACTTTACACACTTAGAAAAGCGCAATGTTTTATTTTGCATCACCATTCCTGGTCGAGTTACACTACTCATGTAACTGTATTTAAATAGGGAAAACGTGGAGGTGTTTGGTCGCTTCTCTGCTTGGATCCTAATGAGACGAGAGAGGTATGTATCATCTTGTCTTAGTTAATGGAATAACTTTGTTTAATATGGAAAAAAAAAAACGGCTGAATATCCCTTTTAGATCAACCTATTGCCCAACTCACTAGAATGATTTACCCTTTTTGCCACCTCTACATATGCAAGAGAGATAGGATGATTTGATTAACAACAACGAATCAAACTTTTCACCGCCACATATGAGAAACCGAAAATCAGGTTCGATTATCAGCTTGCTTGGCAATGTGACATTAAAATAGGTTTCAGTGGATGGGTTTGCGCTACACCGCTACTCGTTGGAATTGGATTTTAGAGGGCACTTTGGAGTGTGTGTTTCTTTTCTTTTTTCCCTCCAAAACCATACAAGTGTATTGGGTTATGTAAATATTGTGAGCCACAAATGACATAGCATTTTCATTTTGGTTAAGAGACATCATCAGGCATTTTATTCAGAGAAGATCAGGATTTTTGTATGTGTCAAAATGATATTTGAGAGTCTTTGGGTGGTGATGTAATCTTTTCATGCCAGTGGTTTGCGGTGCATATACAGTTGTTCTTTCCACAACTGACAGCAGTTATCATTAACACATACTCTGTTTACCCTTTTGGTCGGAATATTATGATATTTGATCCAACATGAATGCCTTGTCTTGTCTGAATGCCAAAATGTTTGAGTCTACTGTTTAGGTTGAAGGAACATAATCTGTCTCACAGTGTGTGTGTTTGTGTGTGTGTGTGTTGTTTTTTTTTCAACAGAGCAGTGTTACTGATGAAAAGAATGACGATAGGTCAGTTACAACAACCTTTGGTGTCAACCGGCCTACCATCTCCTGCTTCTTTGATAGTAAGTTGAACATGCCGGTTTTCTCTCTTTATTTAAAATAATGACAGATGACTAAAACTACACTGCCATCCTGCTTCTTGATTCTTCAGATGGGACCTTGTATCATTTGCGATGTTACTTGTATCAGGCCAGAGACCTGCTGGCAATGGATAAAGACAGTTTCTCAGGTGAGCATACCAACTATTACAAACATATCAAGGTTTGTGTAAATCATGGTTGTGCACAATTTAAATTCAATTTTTAATGTTCTTTAAAATGTAATATATTTTAAAATGTTATTTATCCCTGTGAAGCTGAATTTTCAGCGTCATTACTCCAGTCTTCAGTGTCACATGATCCTTCAAAAATCATTCTAATATGCTGATAATTATTTTGTCATGATTTTTTGATGAATAGAAAGTTCAAATGAGCAGCATTTATTTGAAGCAGAATTATTATAATACATTATAATTGTTGTTAACCTGAATTTTGATACATTTAATGTACTCTTGCTGAACAACAAAAGCATTAATTAAAAAAAAAGAATCACAATGACTCCAAAACTTTTGAAGGGTAGTATATATTTTTGCTTTTTGCTTGAAAAAATAGAAATTAAGGAGCCATTTCATCAGCCCATCCTTGGTGACAATTCCAAGTTCAAAACCTAAGATATCAACAAAAGCTTTGGAGGTTGTTCAATTTTGTTGGCTATAATCTGATCAAAGCTATGTATACATTGTAAAAAAAGAAAAGAAAAAAAGGGCATATTCTGACAATAACATAGTGTTTTTCATTAAAACCGTAATATACTGTACACAACAATGCATTATGGGCAGTAAAAGTACCAAGAAATGTATGCAGTCATTCATTTTGTAAAGCAGCTTTATCAGAATCTACATGTATTGCACTGTGACCTTTCATATCCCGAACTTGTGGTTATTTGGATATTTGTATGGATTCTGAGTAATATATTCTTCTGAATCCACTAATAGCATGACATTCAGACACACAGCAGGCATCGGGCGAAATCAGCCTTTTAAGACATTTACTACAATGCCACATGGCATGAAGAGCGCTTTGCTAGCTCAAGTTAACATACAATAAGATACATATTTCCAGGTCATGTGGTGACACAAATTGAGGTCAATGAGTAGTCCTAATGTGAAGCATATTGAGAGCAATAGCTTAACATGGCAGAATTATGATTTTATGATTTTCTGTTAAAAAAGGGTCAGTATTGCCTAGAATAATAGGAGCACTTTATAAATAACAAATTCATAAAAGTGAAGTCTTTTGAGAGTAAATGGTAGAGGAACCATAACTGAGCTTACGTCAGAGGGGGTGAAATATTGTGCCTGGCACAGGCTGGGCCGAGGAAGTTTGGGTCAAGTATTGCCCCGAGAGAAGCGAAATGAAGTAGATTTACAATGGTGTCCATGAGAGAAGACGTTGGCAGCAAAGATGTAAAAAATGTCATTTGTATAGAAAAGAGGTGGTACTACATAAAGTAAAACAAATCAAGTCGGAGCCATGGTCTAGTGCTTGAGTGCATGAGCTCTGATGCCGTTGCTCTTATGGATGAAGCAAGTTTGAATCTGGCTTGAAACATATCCCATTTCTTTCTCTCCCCATCACATCCTGTCTTCTCTGAGCTTTAAAAGTGAAAAGCCCTGAAAACAATGAGACATTATGTGCTGAATTTGTTGCCGTTTTTCTTTTTGATTTAGTGGCGCTGATTCCTTATTTGCCAAGCTATTTTTTTTTCACAAGAAATAATCTTCCATGATTTGTGTCCTTGGAAAGTATCAAGACAAATGGACAATGCATGCAATTTTTTATTCAAGATGCACATGTGACGCTTTGTCGGGTCAAAGGGACTTAAAGGAGTAGTTTACTTTTTTAAAAAAAACTTTTGCTGATAATTTACTCACCCCTATGTCATCCAAGATGTCCATGTCATTCTTTCTTCAGTCTAAAAGAAATTAAGGTTTTTGATGAAAACATTCCAGCATTTTTCTCCATATAATGGACTTTACTGGTAACCAAACGGTTCAAGGTCCAAAAGACAGTTTCAGTGCAACTGCAAACTGTTCAAAGGGTTTTAAACGATTCCAGCCGATGAATAAGGGTCTTTTCAAGCGAAATGATCGATTTTAAATCATTAAAAAACAATTTTTTAAAAAAAAATAACAAAGTTTAAGTTTTATAAGCTCAAATGGTCGCCTTGCTCTGTTCTGTGATGTGTTCGTGACTCTCCTGTTCGAACTCGTTTATCAAAATGAACAAATCTTTTGGTTCATTCAACGAACGAAATGAATTAATTGACTCGGAAAAAGAGTCCGAACAGGCATCACAGAACAGAGCAAGGCGACCATTTGAGCTTATAAAACTTAAACTTTGTTTTTTTTAAGCTTGATAAGACCCTTATTCATCGTCTGGAATCGTTTAAAGCCCTTTGAACAGTTTTCAGTTTGCACTGAAACTGTCTTTTGGACCATGAACCGTTTGGTTACCAGTAAAGTGCATTATATGAAGAAAAATACTGGAATGTTTTCATCAAAAACCTTAATTTCTTTTCGACTGAAGAAAGAAAGACATCAACATCTTGGATGACATGGAGGTGAGTAAATTATCAGCGAAAGTTTTTTTAAAAGTGAACTACTCCTTTAACTTCTGCTGGTCTTAACACATTCACAAAGTTATGTGGATAAACGCACACGTCAGGTGAAACATTCTCTGGTTTTGCAGTTGTACAAGTGTTTCTGTCTCCTTTATAATCATATCTTTATGCTGTATTAGCTATTGGTTATAGATTTTTTTGTTGTGGATTTTCTAACTCTTTAGAAGGAGAAGTTACTCAAAAAAATTCACAAAAGCTTTATAGTTTTGTAGTGAATATTGTGGAATTGTTGGCAGATCCAAATAGTTTGTCATTTCAAAAGTTCTACAGTCAGCACCCTGCCACCTGTGTGTTTGTTTATTGTTGGTTATTTTAATTAGTGTAATTTGAAAAAGTTATGGGGAAAAAAAAACAGTAATGTAAATGTATTTTAGCCACCAATATGTCTGCTCTGTTTAAGCCATTCCACACAATTCCCCTCATAAATGTGCTGATTCCGTGTGGGCCTTGTTATTACCTTATATTAATATTACCTATTAATAAACATGAAGTGAGTTTTCATTCAAAATGTGACACTGATTGTTGATGTTGCCAAAAGCAGTCCCTGAAAAAGTCAAATATAAAAGAGCTTTCTTGGCAACACGGGAGCAGTATTTCACCCCCTTTAAACCATAGCGAGTGTTGCCATGGTCTAAAGCTCTAAGTTGTGGTAGAGTTAAATTTTTAACCCAGAGTGCTCCACATCATTAAAATGCAGGCAAAATACATCTGGTTATCACCCATTAGAGATGTCTGGTATAAATATCCTATGCATGGAAAAACCATAGTCTAAAAATGGGAACAAAAGCGGACAAGGATGAAAAGAGACTTTAAGGTGGAGAAAGATCTGAAGTATATTGTTTTTTTTTTGTTTTGTTTTTGTGAAATCCTGGAAATGTAGCTACCCAGGCCATGCCTTTAAGGTTCATTCTGAACCCGCAAGCACAGATGAAAAAACATTGAGGATCCTTTTAAAAATACAGGCCTGGTATAAATCAGGCCAGTCTGGCGCTCTGATTACAAATCTACAAATAGTTTTGGGTCAGTCTCCTGATGCACAAAACCCAGCCTAGATCTTTTACAGGGTTCTGAGGTATGAGGAAAATGAATAAATCAAGCTCGAGGCAGAAATCACTTGTCCTTGGTGTGCTCGAGAAGGAGTTTGGTAAAGGGAAATGATCGATGGACCACAATATTTATAAAGGAGGGGAAAATGTAGAGCCGCATCAGTTATTTGGCTACTGGAGGAGGATTAGACGAAATCAGAGGTTTTTGCCAGGTGTATCCATCCGTCTATCTGTCTCTCTCCTGATTTTATTAAGTATTTATAACAGTTTTTATACATTCACAAAACAGATCAATTTAAAGGCTCACATGATATATACAAAGAGTATTTTAAACACTGTATAGTATTGATAAATGGGAAATAATGCATTGCCAAAATCCTTTCCCTCTTTTCTTTGAGCATATCATTGTTCCCAAGGGTCATGCATCATGTTTGAGTCCTACACGTGGGCAGCCGTCGACATGTCCAGTCCCACAATGCCCTTGGGGGAGACAGTTTATTTACATTTCACTGTAAGCAGGCAGATTAGACACTGCCTGTGTTTATTTCCCATTGGCTCCTGGGTAACAGTGCACGCTCCCCAAAGCTCGTTTATCCCTTTGTTTATTTGAGCCACTGTGTTTGTGGGAAGTGGGAAGTTGTGTGTGCATGTGTGTAACTGGGCTAGTTTATTAAGAGCTGGGAAAAGTGTCTATTTCTCCCTCCCTAGTGAAACTATCCCACTGAGGCTGCTTTACGTCGACTGAAATAATAAACTTTGACTGTCCCTCCGATTTCTGGCATTCCTAAGTAGTTGATGTCACTGCATTATTTTTCTACACACACACAATTGTTTGGAGGAATAGTTTACTTAAATAAAAAATATGCCATTTTTTCTCACCCTCATGTCATTTATAATCGCATATGCTGTTATTTAATGCAGTGAAATCTGGAAGAATTTACACTGTTTTTAGTGACCGTTCATAGTGACCACAGTACTTTTGTCATGCTCTAGAAAAGACAAAAAAGTTATCAACAATACTCGTGCGGTATGTTACTAGCGCTCTTTAAATCCCATTAAAACATTGGGTCAAATTCCTGTTTTGACAAAGATTTATCACTACAAATAACTCAAACAACATGCCATATTTGACAAGAAAATTGTCATTTGAAACCTAAAGATTTGCGATGACAATAACATAATTCTTTATTTTTGGGTGAACTCACTTAAACACTCACACATGCACATGCTTTTGCTAAATCACTCACTTTTTCCCGCCTTTGTCTGTCTCACAACCACACATCATCTTTCAGACATTACATAGACCAAAAATGGTCTCACCCTCCCTGCACCATAACTCAGGGTATCTCTGGTTCTTTTCACGTCCATAATTGATGTTATATTCTTGGCAACGTCACCCTCATTACAGAACCAAATAAAAACAGAAATACTTGTGTTTATTATGTTTACTGATGCATTGAAAGTCTTGTTCTGAGGAGAACGTACCGAACCACTGCCTCAGTCTTGATGGCAAACAGACTTCAATGAATTGATGGCTGCACATCTTTCCCAAGTCTTGATGCAGTTCTTTCCATTGCGTTTATTCATCTATGTGGCAATAACCTCCATCTGACCTGCTGAAGCCTTTCTCGTTTCAGTTGACAGTTTAGATCTCGTTTTTGACAGTATACAAGTGCACATTACCCATGCTATTCCCACTCGGTGTGAACTTGCAGCTCATGCCATACTTCATCACTCATCCTGACATGAAAATGCGACACAATTCAGTGACCTTTGATCTTTGACTCTTTGATTAGATCCCTATGCCATTGTGTCCTTCCTGCATCAGAGCCAGAAGACTGTGACTGTTCGGAACACACTCAATCCCACCTGGGACCAGACCCTCATCTTCTACGAAGTGGAAATATTTGGAGACCATCAAGTGACTGAAAAGAGCCCTCCGCACATTGTGGTGGAGCTGTACGATCAGGACACTTATGTGAGTTTTCGTTGTGTTGGTATGTGTTATTTTATGAGCAGGTGTGTTTTTATGTCAAATTTGCCTTGCGTATACAGACTTTTGACCAGCAACTTATTCAGGTTGAGAACCGCCAACTTTGTCAGGTAGAGATCATCTGACCAAAGTTTTTTTTTTATTTTTTTATAGCAAGTCATTTCACTTAAAGTCATATTCATAATGCTAAGCAAGTACAGCTCTTATCTACTTGAATATGTTGATATGTTGACTACCATTTAACTGTTTGTCAAATGTACGTTTCAATTACGTTTATGAAGTAGAATGATTCAATGATTCAAATATCTGCCAATGATGGTATAAAAAATTGCTCTTCCCTGTGTTGTTATTGGTATGTAAAACTATTACCCATATTGGTAACACTTTATAATAACTGCACACTATTAATCATTAGTTAAAGGTGCCATCTAACATAATAAATCAAATCCTACTCCATATTCCATAACAGATGGGGGCAGTATACCTCCAGAAAATGACTTGTGCTCCTACCATCGCGCATGTTATTCAAATCATTTGACATGATAGTAAAAGGTCGGAAGACCGCAGTTTCACGTGGAGCATTTGGAGATTTTTAGAGATCAGAGACTCAATGAACAACATCTCAACACTAAATGATGAAGACCGCCTCATAGACGCCGGTCTCAAAAACAAGCTGGTGCATTTCGACGATATGGGAAAATAAAAGCTTGGTCAATTATTTGAAGTTTATCGTATTCGTTTTGTTCATATTACACTTTTATTGTTATTGTTAGTGAATTAATTTGACAGACAGCATTCGCTGATGTTGATCAAGCTAGCGCCGTGAATTCACCGTGAGACACACGCAATTGACACTTAGCAAGCAGGTTAGTTAAGCTCTCAGATTCTGTCAATTTTATTACGCAATTCAAAGAATAAATACCGTTTTGGCGATTGTACATGTTACACCACAGATCCCTAGCGCACGTGAACCGATCGTCTCTACTAGCTAATGGAAAAAGGACATGAACTATGTTGAAAGATACAGTATGCTACAACTTACCAAAATGTATTCCTCATGCATAATGTCGACCAATCATTTTTTGAACTCTTCCCTGAACTGAAATGTAGTAGTGGGCTGTATTTCCACACGACTGACATCAGGTTGGCTGGTGGTAACGTTGCCCGTCCGCATACCGCCTCCCATGGCCGGAACTGGTATTACGACACCTGCCGGGCCGTGGCTAGTAATTTAGCATGCTAATTCAGGTTAATATCTCTGCAGCACTATAACTTGTCAGTTTTTTAATGACATCATTGCACTTATTTCTTCTCATTCTTTTGATGCGTGTAGCTTATTTTTCGGATATTGTTACCACAATTATTACATATGGCACCTTTAAGCATTAGTAAACAATTAATTAATCATTTATAGAGCATTAATAAGCAGTTTATAAATACAGCTATAAATGCTTTATTCTTGTTTTAAAAGCAGATCTATAATGTGTTTAATAATTGTAATTTCATACTTTATTAATGATCAATTTTATAATTTCTAAATCAAGTATTGCAGTTATTTAAGAGTTGTCAAACAATATTGTTTTATATGCGGTTTAGGAACAGGTTAATGAAACCACAGTAATAGACTAACACTGAAAACACTAACTCAAATAATGTAATGTTAAGGGATTATATCACAGATAGGTAGACAGTTATGGATGTCAAGTTTGCCTGCTACCAAATGTTTCAAACCTAGCTGGAACCTGGCAAACTTTGACGAAACCAGTGTTTAGCTTTTCCGATGGAACGGTCCATTTTTTCCTCTGTTAACCTGGATTTGAAACTGAAAAATGCTTGACAAGCTTTTTGACCTCTACAGGGTGCTGATGAGTTTATGGGCCGATGTGTTTGCCAACCTTCAATGGTATCTCCTCGCCTCGCCTGGTATCCCATCCAGAAAGCTGGGAAGGCTGCTGGAGAACTGCTTGCTGCTTTCGAACTGATCCGTAGAGATAAAGTAAGAGGATTATCCATTCATAGTCATTACTGTGACTTGCATCATTGGCCTTCATTTTACAATTTGCAGTGATCCTTGTGAAGGTATCATCAGGTGTCATGATACCAAGGCCATAAAGAGCCATCATAATAATGATGATTGTGTGGGATTCTTTGCGTCCATCCAGCACAGCTGTTGTCTGGAGCATCTCTGTTGAAAGAGATGCTTTTGTTATGAGTTTAACCCACAAGTGTTTACATGGCACATATCACAGCTTCTCCAGCACCACAGAGGAAGTTCAGTGGCTCCTTCACCCACGCAGTTGCATTTGTATGCATAGCGTCTGACAACATATGATTTAAAATTCAAAACCGCTCTCCGTTTTTATAGTGCCTCTGTGTACACATTGATGTGTGTTGAAACAATGTATTCATTTATTTTCTTTCTTCACAGCCTGCAGTCCATCACATCCCAGGTCAAGAGGTTAGTCGTATTTCTTTAAGTTTAATCCCTTCTGTTTTGTCATCTTCTCTAAAAAAAAACATGCACAAACACGCACACACACTTTCTGTTCTCCTTTAAGCCACCGCTACTCCCTGTTCTCTCAGTCAGGCACGATTGAGTAATTGGATAGAGCTGCTGTAAATGACATAAACATCACTGTATCTGAACCGGTTTCACTAGCCCTGTCTGTTTGGAGACTGGCACCGCTCTGCAGCTCTTAGTTCAGGCGAACGGCCCTGTCTGGGCAATGCAGACAGCCAGGAGACTGATTGGAGATGCCAGTGGAGTTTAAGAGTGCCAGAGGCCCCACCCAATCCAGACCGGACCAGCTGGCATCTGTTAGAGTGGGATAATCACAGGGAAATTGAATTAAAGTGAACTTTTAGAGAACAGTCAAGCCACCCACCCACGCACACACACAAACAAATGCCCACACAGTAACACTTTATTTATTTATTTGATTTTTCTTTTTTTTCCCCTAGGGGGATATTTTACCACCCTCGCATATCATGGATGAGGTAAGTGTTGGTAAAGGATTCAGTGAATAGACAATGAATCTTGTTTGCAGTTGTCCCAGAGCATCTCTTTCCTGTTCTCTTGTTCATTTTTCCCCTCTCTGTTTATTTTGGGCATCTTCAAGCTTGTGCTTCCAGGCTTCCTCTCTGACAGTCAACAGCAATGGGTACAATTCAGCATGCACACACATACGCAAACACATTTTACTGTATTAAGCAGGTACTTTTGACTCAAAAACTCAACCAGAAACACAGGGCATGTGGTTCCACCATATTAAACCAGAAGGATTATAAAAGTCCTTAAGATCTCTATAGCAGCCAAGCATCTCTTCTTTCATTATGGAAGATAGCTGGAACCAGTAGTTAGCTCCAAATTGACATTCCCACTGGTTGTCTGTAGATATGGGGTGTTGAGATCTACATTGTTTTTGTTTTTTTTTATTCCTGGTGGGTAGATTCCTCCAGAACTCTATGTACTATGTATGCACCTCCTCAATTTTTATGAGGATCTTGTGGGAGGTGACTTGGAAATGTAGAGCGCTTTCTGATCTGTCTGTATTCCCAGCTTTCCTAACTACTGGATTCTACTTCATCTGCACAAAGATTTGTATTGTTCTGCAGTGGCATTTCAAAAAGAAACAAAGTGATGGGCTAATGGTGGAACTAACATGCTTCTATTAGAATGCATAATAGCTTCTCTTCATTAGATCCAAACACACTAGGGACTTAAACATACTGGACTAGTACATGTGCTTTTTGTCGCCAATAGTAAATGGAAACATTAGCAATACATGGAATATATGGCGATGAAACAGCCCGTTCTCATCCCAAGACGTCATCTAACTGACGCTTTTGACCATACGTCAACATCCGACGTTTTAGGGTACCCTTTAACGTCAGTTAGATGACGCTATCTAACCCTAAGCCTACCCCAGACCTAAACCTACACGCATCATCTAACTGACGCTAAAGGTAAAGCGTCAGTTAGATGACGCACTAGGATCGTCATCTAACTGACGTTAAAGGGTAGCCTAAAACGTCGGATGTTGACGTATGGTCAGAAGTATCAGTTAGATGATGTCTTGGGATGAGAATGTGTTCGCTGAAAACAAGGGTTCATGGTCTTGCACTTTTCCTCTTTACTCCACTTTACTGTCCTTTTTTTTGCTTGAAATAACTGCATGATATTGTTATGATCTAGGAATGCAATTATCTTGAATGTCTGATATTAAAATTCTATAATATTTTGTCTAAACAAATGAAAAATCAAACACTAAATGCTAAACTCAATTGTTTTAAATGCTACAAGTGAATGTAGGCATCACAGCATTATAATCTAAACAATTCCCGATCAAAATCAAGTTCTGCTCTTCATTTCTTGAAGCTGTTCGTCACAGTAGGGAAGAAAAGACTATCACAACTTTTGTTTCATGTTGACTTTAATGGCGCTAAACCCAACGTAATGAAATTTTTTAACCATGGAGAAGTTTTTAGCCATGGAGAATTTAAAACATTACAGTTTGTCATGGCTGAAAGATATCTCCAAAGGTCCCTTTGCACAGAGCACCATTGTATTCAACAGTAGTGCCATTCATCAAACAATTACACTGGCTCAATGCAGTCCTGGCTAGTCATTGTGTGTGTGCTCATGTTCACTGTGGCGTGATTGCTAACTTCGATTGGCATGTAAAATTATGATGTTTGACTGCTATTAGTAACTAATTTCTTGTTTGTTTTCACACCCATTTTCAAATTTGGTGCGTCACGCAAGTGTACTTGTTGAGAAGAATGGAAACATAGTGTTTGTGAAGCTGATCCCTCTAAATGTAGTCTTTGTCTCCTTCAATTACAAGAAGATAACATGGTTTTTGAAACTGTTAATGCATGTTTGCAGTAAAACAAGAACTTATATAGTATGTATACGTATATCGAAATATCCTACAATGTTATTTTATTATTAATTATTTTGTTTTAATTTATGTGCTTTTGTAATTGTTATTAGTATTTTCTTAATATTACTGTTCAGGTTTAATTTATTTGTATTTCATTGTCATTTTTTTATTATTATTATTATTATTTAAGTGTCTGCAGAAATTTAAAATTTTGTCTAATATTTGTATTTTTTTCAGTTATTATTTAAGTTAAATTAACAAACATTTTTTAATAGTTTTAGGTTTAGGCCGTGTGTCCACCAAAGCGTTTTTCCACGCGCCTTGCTTATTTTTTCCAATTGTTTTCAATGGGAGTGCTGCGTTTTTTAAACGCCATGAGCGAACGAGGCGCTGAGCGTTTTTTTTTTTTTTTTTCACGCTGAAGCGCCGAGCGCCCAACGTTTTTTACTGGTCGCCGAGAGTTGAAAAATGTTCAACTTTGGATAAAACGCAGCACTCATCACTGTCACTTTTTACCCACCCGTCCAATCAGAGTGGAAGAGGGGCGGGACTAAACCACACTGACCAACTGTCACAACATTCTTTCTGTACAGCGACATCAACCAGCAGAGCTAACCGAACAAAATGGATGAAAAATATATTTTAGTATGAAACAAATTATCTGCGAAATCAGTTACAAGTAAACTGTGTTGCGGATATTCTGTATCATATGAAACGTCTCAACGGAAAAAAACGTGGGCACGCCGTCTTCAGCAGAGCGTCTGGCGTTTTCAGCTGGCTAATAACACTTTGGTGGACACACGGCCTTAGTTAATGATAATAACTCTGAACCTTATTGACTTTTCCTATTATGCTTTGCCCTTTATTGTTAGTCAGAGGACTCTGATTTGCCCTATCCACCACCACTGAGGGAACCTAATGTCTACATGGTGCCACAGGGGATAAAACCTGTCCTACAGCGCACTGCTATTGAGGTAAGCCCTAAACCTAATCTAGTTATCAATTTACAGTTTAAAAACACTTCTAGCATAGTATAGACTTGATTTCAACCTTACGAAATCATATTTCAGTTTTATGATTACTTTAGGCCTTTCACCTGACGTGACAACCTTTTAACCTTTAACTCTTAGATACTGGCGTGGGGTTTGCGTAACCTGAAGAGTTTCCAGCTGGCCACGGTGACATCTCCCAGTCTTCAGGTGGAATGTGGAGCAAGTGTGGTTCAGTCGTGCGTCATTCGAAATTCTAAGAAGAACCCTAACTTTGAAGTCAACACCCTCTTCATTGATGTCGTAAGCTCTGGATTTTGATCTGTTAGTTATTTTCTACGCAATTTTGTTGCAATAAAGCAGGTGCCGTTATAACTCAACTTTAATGTGCTTTCATCAAGGATGAATACAAAAATACTCTATTGTACTCTGTCAACCTATTGTAACTATCAAAGGTTAATAGTAAATACAGTTGACCTTTGTCTGAGCCCCTCTTCAGAGATTCTTCATGTAAAAAACAGTTAAGATATCAATTTTTTTTTTGTTACAGCATACTGCTAACCAGTTGTGACAGACTTATATACAATGTGGTCATGGTGTCCTTCACATGGTGGATGTTTCATGAGTGATGACTGGCACAGTAACAATGTTCCCCAGCAATGAGCGTCAGTTCTTAATTCTAAAACTTAAGATAGTTTGGATTCCGTTCCAATACTCATCTAAGACTGGGAGGCATCGCATGGAAAGAATGCTGAATGATTGGGAAAGTTATTTGCACTGTCAGTCGTGGTCAGTCCTGTGCCATTCCATGTCATGTTTGACTCAGTTTAGGGTGTCAAATACTTCCACAGAGGACGAGAGAGAGGGAGGAAGGTTCTTTGGAATAACAACTGAAATGGAGATATAAACAAGTCATTATGTTTCAAGTTAAAAGTTTGGACGTCTTGCATCTCTTTACTGTATGTTCACATCTCTGCCCTTCATAATTTCTCCTACACTCTAGCGACTACCCAAGGAAGAGCTCTACATGCCCCCATTGGTCATCAAGGTTATAGACAACCGACAGTTCGGCAGGAAGCCTGTGGTGGGCCAGTGCACAATACACTCACTGAATGACTTTCGCTGTCTGTCAGAGGACCTGGAGAGAGACCCTACAGAAGAGGAATTTGGTGAGGAAATAAGAAACCATATTGGTCCTAAATGCTCATCAAAATATACTGTATTAGAATTATTGTAAACACAACAGATACATTTAAAGGTATGTGTTTTCTGCCAAGGGAATAAATCATATCACATTGGATAAAAGTTGATCTATTTTGAGCTTTTGTTTAGGACTGGATATGAGAACTGGTTCTGATTCAGAACCATTAAAAAATGCAATATTTTCTTGATTTCTCCTTGGTTTCTTTAACAGTTTCGAGTGTGCATTGTTCTAATGATGTAGTTGAAACATTATACTTTATGCGCACAGTATTTTATGGTATATTTTCATCAACAGAGGAGATTGCTCACACCCCTAGAGATGAAGTTCTGGTTGATATCGATGACAAGGAACCTCTCATTCCTGTACAGGTATGATCTGTCTTTTTCCTGCAACTTAAAATATCATTCTTCTTCTTTAGCTGATTGCCTAGGTGACATGTAGTGCTGTATCCAGATCTCTTTGGGAAAATGGCTTTATAGCAGTCATTATTCATAGACATATACACTAGACCTCACCTTGGCTACGGCAGTTCATTGGAACGAATGCGTCAATAGAGCCGCCATCTTGAAACAGACGAGCCCCTCCACTTTAATGCATCAGCGTCAATATAGTAGACACGGGTCTAACGGAAATAAAATGACCATAAATCATCATGAATTCGATTTTTCTTGTTTTTTTGGTTTGTTCCAACGGTCAGACATGTATTTATCATTGATTCCAGAAAGAAAAAAATATTATTATTTTTTTTAAAAACATTCTTCCTAGTTCAGATTTCATCCGTGAACATCATACGCTGCACAAAAGTCCCCCACCATCAATGAATTCGACGTAAAGGCAGAGATAGCAGCGTTACCTAGCTACTTCCTATGACAAGACCCCTGTTCCAAGATGGCGGCGGTTTTGACGCATGCTTAGAACCCCAAGGTGAGGTCTAGTGTATATGTCTATGGTCATTATTAACCAGGGGACCTCAGCGAAAATCTAAGGGAGCCTCAAAATATCATTTAAATTAATAAAATGAAATATCTCTTGGGCATGTTATACATTTGATGATTATACTTTTTCCTAGTTTTGCCAAGCTCTGAAATATTTTATCTGGTACACGTAAAAATCTTTATTCTTATACTTTTTCCAGTAAATCAGGAACAACTTGAAAATACATGTGGTCTTTGAATATTGTTGTGGACAATGCTGTCAAAAAGTTGTGAACCATTGCTTTATAGCTATGAATAAACATTTTATTCTTGTCTGTTATGATGTTAATCCTCTGGGCTGTTAGTCAGTAGCTCATTCGTCACATAGCTTGGGTTTCTCCAGGTTTCCTTTAGAGCCTTGTTAGAGTATGATGTATGCTGTCATGGCAAGGTTAAGCACTTCTGAGTATACACACCACTTTATAAGGTCTTCTAGGGGTAGTTTTCTCCATGCCTTTAATGGTGGAATTAAAGTGTGATTCTAGTTGTGAAACATGACAATCACATCCTGTCCATTATAAAGTCTGGGTTACGGCATTGCCCCAGAGGGACACAATGTCTGTGGCACGAAGAAAGTGTGGCTTTTGTAGACTAGTCAAAGGCTGCCTCTTGAAGGATTGAGAGACAAAATTGCAATGGGCATCATAGTATTGCCTTTAATTCAATTAGGTATTAGTAGAAATGCTGTTTCTAAATCTAGTTTTAAATCTTTTACTTGAGTTTACTTTTAGACGATGATTTCAATATGAGATATTGGCCGAACTAGCTTGTAATGTTGCTATGGTGCCATGTTAGTTAACTTTAGGCATAATTGGGTGTGTGTGAGATGAAATCATGAATTCAGTAACATGATGGAATACTGTTTGGCACTAGTGTGTACGATGAAGGTTTACACCATCTTGAGACAATGACATGCTTCGCTTTCTGAGAAAAGAGAGGCCAACTTTAATGACGTCTCCTCGAGCTGTCATCAATTCCCTCTCATAACTACGACCTAAAAATACTCCCAATAAATAAATAAAAACAACATAAAAAAATTATCAAGGGGGATTTGGAAAATTGAAAAATGTTTCCATGTCTCAGCTTTAACCTCTCAACCTTTTTTTGTTCAGTGAAAGAAAAACTAGTCTAGAATATCAGTTTCGGGCCGGCATGGCCCACTTAGTTTCCTTGGAAATGCATCGTACTCGCAAACGGCAGTTTATTTAGGTTTTTGACCTTCCAGCCTGGCTGGCAGTGCTTCCCTGTGGATGTGAGACGTTCTGTTGTATGCAGAGTGGAAAGAGGAATACTTCACGCTTGCCCTTTTGAGCTCAGTTTTATAAGCCCACGCCTAGCTCTAGTTAAGAGTCATTAATGGGGATTTTTATTCTTCTGCACTTGCTACCTTTTCCGTTGATCTAATCTGAGAACAAGATTCAATTTCTTTGTATTCCATTGTATGCAACAAAGTATTTTTTTTACCTGCAATGTCTTGCCTTAATTTCTTCTATTTGTAACCCAATGATGAACCTGAAATGGTATGTAACGTGCACTGTCCAAACTCTCAAGGCGATTCAGATGGCATCATTGGGCACGCCAATTGTGGTTTTAATGAAATCAGTTGAATAGTTAAGAAATAACCACATGTTTGACTTTGAAAATGTATTGCTGAATACTCAGTAAACATCCCCTCCAGTTCTGCTCCTGCTTTCAGATGTCTCTTGATCACTGCACTATGGGCTTGATTTATAAATGTGGATTTTTATGGGGACTGCCATCCAAATGGCTTTTTCTTGCTAACATAAATAAAAGAGGGACCACAACCACAGTCATCTGTGGTAGAATCCCCAATTACCCTAATTTTTGTCTATCAGAAATGTTTAATAGAATATAAAAAGTGAAGGAACTGTGGGAAAATGGTTATGTTAACTGTTCATTTTTATAAAGAAGGGCTATTGTTTCACAGGTTTGCATGCTCATTTCATTTTGTTTTTGCTTGAGGGTGTAGTTGTTGTTCTTTTGCGCATGTATGAAAATTTGATTAGCAGTTTCGGCAACTCATCTTCTTTTTACGTATTCTGTTTACAGCATTCATAGAAGTCTCAGGTTCCTCCAGGGTGGTTTTGACATATAGTAGCACGGTCTTTCGTACCGGCCGGCTGCACTGGTTCAGAATAAAGTTTCAGAGGTCTATCACACTAGAAGGAAAAGCAATTTGATCCATGAGCCACAATCCCGCATGACTTCTAGCATTCCAGTGGGAGCCTGTGGCTGCTATGATCCACTCCTGAAACCAGGAAAAGCCAAAGAGGAAAATATGAGCGTTTCTATGCGGCTACTGTTTGGAACCCAATTGCAGTAAATGGTTTGATATTCCTTCTTGCCTGGAAGGGGGAAGGTTTTGAGATGATAACGTCTGTGTGAAGCTGCTCATCGCTGGCTTTATAGGTGTTTTTTTTTACTCGCGTTCTCAGTGAAAGTGTCAATGAATGCCATTAGGAACAGACTTTCTGATGCTCACTGGTGAATTACTAGACGTGAGTCAAATGTTAAGAGCTTTCCTACATGTAGAATTGAACGATTCCCAACTGACACAGTCCAGATACCCTACATAGGGCTATGTTCAGTGTTCTTGTCTTTTCAAACATGTGCTTGTTTCTTGTGTTTCCTTTCAGTTTAGTCTTGTTAATTAACTTGTTAGTTGCCTTAGTTAATAATGAGTTTCAGCTGTGTCTAATTTAGATGCCTTTGTTTGTCTGTTTTTATTATATCTGTTTTTTATTTGTTGAACGTCAATTACAATTTTACCCTTAGATGGGTTTGGAAGTTTTTTTGTATTTGTAATTCGGGGAACAGACACGGTCTCTTTATGATGATATCTCTGTTGAAGAGTCTTGATGTGATGGGATTTATCTGACCTTGGTGACGTGAGACTGCTGGCAGACAGTCAGTTTAGCCAGTCTGTCTGCTTCCTGACCTCAGCCCAAGATTGTCATGTTTGAGCACTAAGACTGCACTCTTAGAAGAAATGGTTCTATTTAGAACCAGAAATGGTTCCATCCCCTGCTTCATATATGGAACTCCAAAATGGTTCTATATAGAACCATTTTGTTTTTGGTAAAAGGTTCTATTGGCCCTTTTTTAGGAACCCTTTTTTTAAGAGTGTATTGAACCTTTTAGGGGTTCCAAATACGTAGCGCTGATAGAACCTTTTAAGGTTCTATATAGAACCTTTTCTTCTAAGAGTGTGTGCCATATCACTAGACAGACAATTGTATAGTCCCACTAAATTATGCTAGATCTTGATAGTTGTATCCCCCAAAGCCGTTAGCACTCATAACTGGCCTCCAATTGCAACATGCAAATTGCATGTCTACAGACAGCGTGTGTCAGTGGACTTAAATATATTGGGATTTTTTTCTTTATTCCCCCTTAAGCGTTATAATGTAATTTATTCACCTCTAATGCCTTGTATTTTGTGTTTGGTGGTGTACAGAGTGGTACATCAAGCTGGTCTGAACTCCCCTGTGCATTAAATGAAACTCGAACCCCATCATCTCCCCAAAGACTTTACTTTGGCTTGGCCCAGACCCGGACTATTCCCTAGCGGTCTCATAAAAAAACGCTCTCTGGATCAGGTTCGTCACTTAAAGCAGGTTTTTGATGAGGCCAAACACAACCTCATAGGGGAAAGTAACACCAATCCAGCGGCTTTGTGGATTTGCCACGGTTTTGAGTGGGTTAAACGATATACTTCAGAAACATGGCGCTAAAAGCAAGTGCCCATGTAGAGGAGCTTTGAAGAGGTTTCTGAGGTTAAACATGTGGGAGAACTACTGAAAAGGTTTGATTTTGATCCTACGTCTCGGTGGCTTCGCCCAAAGCCCTTTAGACAGCGAGAGTCAAACAGCCCTACTAATGTGTGTACTTCAAAATGTTCTGTAATGCAACTCCTCTAGTTGGAGGACAACAGCAAACAAAGCAGCCTGGTCCTAATTAGCTGTTCTACTGAGTAGCTGCGTGGAGTCCTCTCTCTCTTGTTGTATTTATTATGCCCTGGCACTACACAGCAAAAGGCGCTGCGAGGGTTCAGTCCTCCCTCTGATGTGGTAAGTCCTCGTCTTGGGCAACTGCATCCCCCCGCTCCTGGCTGCTCACCACCGGCGCCACAATAACTGCCAGCCCCTACCCCCACACCTCCCCTGCTAGGGGTCGACTCTGGGGGAACAAGAGCGCTCGATGACAGGCCTTCGTGACCAGGTCCCTGTTTATGAGCAGCCAGTCTGATGGCCTGTTGAGCTACATTTTTGTGACTTTCTTGGAAGAGTCTGCATCGACAGTATGAACTGTCCTTATTAGAACAGTTAGCCAGTTTATTTGATGATGTTTAACATCACATCCAGCATTCTTGATTGTATTTAGATTGCGGTGTAAAAGAGTAAGCTTGATTTCACATAATTTCTGCAGGATGTGGTTACTGCATGGGAAGACACAGCTCTGGCACTGCTCTGCTGTTTGTAACACCAGCCTACCATAGCGTTGTAATCACTCATACCATGTGCACCAGAATACAGAGGAATCAGAAATGCTCCTCATGATTAGCATGTGACAGATGCGGTGAGGTAATGCGATCTCCCAGGCTCATCAGGATGAGATGTGTAAAATTGCTCTGCATAAAATGCTTTTAGCTAAAGCTGCTGTTTTTCGCAACACATTTTTGGATTGGATTACTTCTCATGATATTTGTGTATATATATAATTTATGTATTGTATAAACTATCACCAATTCACACAAGATCAATGTTATTGCAGTATTATTTGCATACTAATAGATTTTATATTTATATTTAATATTTTAATATTTATTTTCATTTTAATAATAATTTTTATTATTCATTTATTTATTACTATTTAGGTTTATTTTAGTTTTATTTCAGTTAGTTTTTATTTATTTCCAGTTGGCAATTTTTTTTAATTTTTTTCAAAATATATATATTTTTAAAATCTAATATTTACATACATTTTTTCCCCCAGAATTTATTCAATTAACAAAGATGTTTTTAATAGTTTTTTTAAAAAATAAATAATTACCCCAATAGAGATAGGTGTGCCACTTATTTATTGCCATCTGACTTCTAACATCTAACTCTATAATTCCAAGCAAGAAAGGTTATAGTGTGGATCCACAATACAAGACTGTATTCGTCTTCTGACTGGATGCACTGAACCAAGACATCCGTACTGTGATCGTTCGGGACAAATACAT
Source organism: Pimephales promelas (assembly GCF_016745375.1). Next base: position 5,778,568 of record NW_024121111.1, on the reverse strand, counting down.
GACCCGAATTTTGACCCCACACTTTAACAAACAATTATAATAAAGCTTTTTATTCTCCATGTAACAGCAGAACTGCTGTTGTTATATTTTGCATGATATATTATCCTTTTGAGGGGAGCATTTGTTGAGATAGATGTACATTTAATTATATTAAATGTTTGTCCAGTGCATGTTATTTATTACAACACATTTCATAATGTGTACAGGGACAAGTGTCTTTAAAATGATACTGCTACGCCAGGTTATTGTTACTCCTTGGAGAGCTCTCTCCTCACAATTGAATTATTTTATTCCATTGTTCAGTCCGCAAAATGCATTTTCACGCATGTTGTTTTATGGCTGGTGTGGTGCTTTCGCTGCAACACGTTCCTATTGAAAACAATGGTTTTATTTAGCATTAGGAGGCACAACGCTATGCGTGTTGTGTTGTGTCTGCAGCTAATTAGCGTTAACGCTTACATTGCAGCATGAACTCATCCTGCTGTAGAGTCCCTCATCTGTTAGAGCTATTATTGGGGAAATAAACCCACTTTTGAGTCCCATCCAGGAAAAACAACAATCCTGGGGTGTCATTCTTCATCAGGGAATCACATTTCATGGTCCTGACCTTGGTAATGATTTATCTATCAGCTAGAAACACAGTCCTGTCTGAGTGCACAAACCGCAGGTTAGAGTCAGAGCGTTCGGTATGGTTGCCATCTGCACCTCATTGACGCTCTCAGTTGCATCTTAGTCTGGGAGTTCCAGACCTGGCGATCCAATCCACTGTCTGCTCCGTAATATATGCTGTCATCTTACGTCATCCATATTCTGCTGATCTAATGTGTTGCTCTGTTTTCATGTCATTTCTTATTATGCTATAAAAAAAATCTCAACTACGGCCAGGATTGAACTGTTGGCTGGTAGAGTGTGGTATAACATGTGTAGTAGTTCAGTTAGATTTGTCTTGATAAGGTTATTTAATATTATACGTTCCAATTATAACGTCAAACATTTATACACTGTTTTGCATTAGACTTTGAATAGTGAAATTGAAAGAGTGCACGTTTTTGAAAGGGTGTTGATTAGCAAATGTAGGGTGTTTACTAACATTAACCAAGTAACCAATGCTTCTGGTTTATAACAGGCAGATGGCACCAGCTCTGCCATTATTAACATCTCGCCTTCTCAGTCCAGCCTCCATGTATACGTATGTATGACATCATCACCTATTTTCACATCTCTTTCCATTTCTCTTTAACCTTCATTTCCACATGTGACTTGGTCATTGAGTGTATAATGGTATGGTTTGAGTCCAGGGTTTCTTGCCCTCGTGTGAAATAATATTCACAGCTAATAAACTTATTTTTTGTCTCTTTATGTGTTTGCGGCTCATGGCATGTCACCTTTATTCAGTCAGAATAGCTGTGACAAAGTCAACAAGCGGAATACACATGCGATGTGGCTTGTGCCCTGTGCTGCATGCCCTTGGTGTATGACGATGCATGGACAAGTGACATCACCCAGACCAAGGTCTGACATTTTCACAAAGAGTTTTACCAAACAATATGACAAAATAGATATCAAGATGAATTCTCTTAAAACAAGTCTCAATATCAATAAGCCATTGTGCTTCTCACTTAAGGTTTATCTTACTTTAAGGATGTTAAGAGATTTTTTTAAAGATAATATTTAAATATTTCACCTCAAAATTCTGTCATTTACATTTTTAGTAATTGTAGTAGTTTAGTAGTTTATTTCAGTTAGTTGCTAAGGCAGCATTGCTAAGGTTTTTTTAAGGTTACGTTTCCACAAATGATTTTTAATAGTAAACAATAGCACTGATTCCACAGAAAAAAAATTACATTTTTATTTTACTGTGACTTTCTCTGTAAGACTTTTGTACTTTATTTTGTAGAGCTATACAGAGTACAGTACTACAATTGGAATTTTAAGCAATTGTATTTGCATAATATATCTACTGCAGACACTGTAATGTAAAGTACACATGGACAAAAATATGTGGACACCCTCTATTAATGGATCGATTTGGCTGTTAAGTGCATAAAATCAAGCGTTCTGCTGTCTTCTCTGGCATGATGATGCCTCTCTAAACAATGTGAGGTCCATATACAAATGGTTTACTGAGTTTGTCGAAAAATAACCTGACTGGCTTATACAAACTAGAGTCCAGACCTGAACCCCACTTGTTTTGGGATGAATTGGAACTCCAGTCAGTCCCCATTGTTGCATATCGGTGCCTGACCTCCCCAAGGCTCTTGTGTCTGAATGCGTGCAAATTCCCGCAGCCATGTTCAACATCATTCCCACAGCATGTTCCAAGCCTTCTCAAATTATTGAAATAGGAAGACAAACTCCCTGTCAATACCCATAGTTTTGAAATGAAGTGCGCTCAGACAAGCTCATATGAGTGTGGTGTTCGGGAGTCCACATACTTCTGACCATAAAGTGTATTTCAAAATGATATTTACACCAGTCTAATTAGGTTAACGGATGCCTCTAATCATGAAGATCTAGTTGGCTTTGTGAGTGGTTACTCTGTGTTTCTAACACAGGAACTTTGGGTGACAGACCCATTTATTTGATTATATTGTTATTTTTTCTTTTCTTTTATTTCTGAGGCAAAGCTAATTTGCTCTCATATTTGTCTCCGACTCTGTAAAGTTCTCTGTTACTCTTTAGCTCGGTTGCAAAACACGTTTCCTGTTTTGTGTTAAGATCAAGGAGACTTATTGAATTCAAACTATTCTTCTTTCTGCAGTTTTCTGCACTTTCTCCAACAAAGAAAAGTCAGGATCATGAATGAGGGACATAGAAATGAGAAGCAAGCATGTAGGAGAAAGGTGTGTTCTGTCATCTTCTTAGGCCCTACTCTTGGAAGTCATGCAAGTCTTAGTGTGGTCCAATTTGTTTCTAGTCAATTGATCTCCACAGCTTCGGGGCTTTGGTTCTAGTCCTTATGACTACATAAAACCAGGCTAAGACTAAGCAGAATCCTTTGATACCACTTTATGTTTATATCACACTCTAAATGTAGTACTCTTTGCCTCCTCTTGCCAAGACATAGAGGTTTCTTTTTTTGCAAACAAAGATATTTATTTTATTAGAAAACATTAAAACCAGATGATCAAAAATCCAAATTTTCTCTCTCACCACAGCCAAAGTAAATAGGTCTGTTAAAAGATTCCCAGTGCATTTCCCCTCATTGCCAAATGTCAAGAACAGAAAGAAAAAGAATGAGTGAAAGGAAGAGAAAGGGAGAGGGATGAGAAATGTGTATTCAATCAGTTTTCCTCTAATGAAATTTTGAAGATGCAGACCATCTATGAGCTTGTCCTGTCCTGTTGCTTTCAGGAGGGAGAAAGAAAAGATGGTGAGGAGAGAGACGTTCATCACTATTTTTCCTAATTGTTATGATGAGATTTGTTTCACTATTTTGAGGTCTTGTAATAAGAATCTCAAAATCAAGAGATAGATTTTGCAACATGTATTTTTAGGGCTGTCAAAGTTTACATAACTTAAAGTATTTATTAAATATGTTTAATGCAACAAAATCAACTACTGTTTTGGAGCGATGTTTTTGTGAAAAGCGGATAGAAAAAGAGATACACTCAGCTTAATACAAAGTAAATATTTTCCAGATTCTATTCTATTCTATTCTATTCTATTCTATTCTATTCTATTCTATTCTTTGTGAGAACTACCATGCACATACAGTAGGTCTGCCCTGTAATGATGCAGTGTTTGCAGCGGACAAATAATATTTCAACAGTTTTGCCAGTTCGGTCTTAGCAGTTGACATCCAAAACACATCAGTAGTTTTGAGAGGAGAAAAAGAAACATGCCGAACTGTGGTTGCTCATAAAATGGAATATTGGTTGGTGGCTTCATTTTCTTCAGACCATGCAAATATGCTGGAGGTTATTTGAAAGACTGCCTTGACTCTGCTGAAATGTGCAGACAGTGAAGGAATACAGCACACTTCTTAGTGAACGAGAGATGCCCAAAACCAAAATAAATTCAGTTATAAATGTATACTTGCATTGAAAGGTCCCTGGTTAAGAAGACCAGCATTGGTGTAATATTGATGTGATATTGTGAATGCTAAATACAATTATGTTTTCACATATTTATTTTTCACATTTACATATATGCATTTATACTCTTATCTGAAGCAACTTACAGAAGAGCAACGTGCAATTACAAACTCAAAGTATAAATTGTATAAATATACAACATATATACAGTGGGGAGAACAAGTATTTGATACACTGCCGATTTTGCAGGTTTTCCCACTTTTTATCATAGGTACTCTTCAACTGTGAGCGATGGAATCTAAAACAAAAATCACATTGTATGATTTTAAGTAATTCATTTGCATTTTATTGCATGACATAAGTATTTGATCACCTACCAACTAGTAAGAATTCCGGCTCTCACAGACCTGTTAGTTTCTCTTTAAAGAGCATATTGCAGGTAAAAAAAAAAAAATCGAAATTTATAGATAACCTTGTATGAAAATACCATATGAAAAGTTAATGCAGGATTTAAAATGTTTTAAAACAACATAAGGACACTAATTTAGAAGATAAAGTGAGCGTTTCTTGGACTGCTAGTAAAAACGGCTTTTTTTCAACATCGCGTCATTTGACGTCATATCAGGGAGCCGCAGCCTCGGCTCAGTGAGAGCAGGCTGGTGTTCAGTGAGAGCGCTCGTCAGTCAGTGTGCTATCGTTAGTTTTTGCATTTTAATTTATCATCGTCATGGTAAATTATTGTGTTTGTGGAGATTGCAAAAACTCCAGCCTGTCAGGACTTCAAGATTGAGTCCACAAGTTTCCATTACAATAAAAGGGACGGTGCTATATAGCCTATCTTTCGTTCCTGGTGCGGGTTGAGCAGGTGAAGAGACGGGATTTCTCCTCTGCATCGGCTCGGGAAACGCGGTCGTGTGTAGCGTTCACTTCAGATCAAATGATTAGCATCCCGGCGATATGATGGAGTTCAACATGGTATGCCGAAGCAAGAATATTGATCGTGGTATACTACCAATGGCATCAAATAGTGGTATATAGGTAACTAGTCATGTCATGCCCTAAATAAAACTTGTAATTGAAAAACAAAATTGGTTGTTTAAATACTCAAACCTTTAATGTTCTGTTTATGTTATAACCAAGGTGAAAAATATGTATTAAAAATTTACCCGAGTATAGCCTATGCTTTTAGTATAGAAATATACTCAAGTAAAGTTTTTATACATTTAATAGTATATAAATCTACCCTAAACATACTAATGTCTGCTGGCCTGTTATAGAATCTGTACAGTATTGTGAGCACAGTGTATCGTTAGCGAATGTGTATACTATAAGCACGTCTCTCACCTAAAAGGCACCTGTCCTGTTCTCCACTGGTTCTCCTCACATCACAGGTCAATTTTTCTCTGACCATTCTGTCTGACATTATCCTGGCCTGTCCCTGATCTCTTTAGCATAGCAGGCTCATAACTTTATGGCTTGATCCGTCATACGAGTATTTCCTCAGCGTCCGAAATGTCATGCGATCCATTGTTTTCCTGTTGTGTGAATCGACCGCTCTCCCGCTCATTGCGTCACGCCCGCCACGCCCATTTTCAGACGCGGAAGTAAAATTTTCTCACAAAAACGACTGCAGAAGCTTCTGTGGCGTGTTTATACGTATATTTTAAAGAAAATCTAGTTCCTACATTGTTTTTCTATGCATTGACTCGTTGGGTCCTCTAACCTGCAATATGCCCTTTAAGAAGCCGTCCTGTTCTCCACTCATTACATGTATTAACTCTACCTGTTTGAACCCGTTACCTGTATAAAAGACACCTGTCCACACACTCAATCAAAGAGACTCCAACCTCTCCACAATGGCCAAGACCAGAGAGCTGTTTAAGGACATCAGATACAATTGTAGACCTGCACAAGGCTGGGATTGGCTACAGGACAATAGGCAAGCAGCTTGGTGAGATGGCAACAACAGTTGACGCAATCATTAGAAAAATAGAAGTTCAACATGACGGTCAATCTCCCTCGGTCTGGGGCTCCATGCAAGATCTCACCTCGTGGGGCACCAATGATCATGAGGGTCAATGATCTGAAGAGAGCTGGAACCACAGTCTCAAAGAAAACCATTAGTAACACACTACGCCGTCAAGGATTAAAATCCTGCAGCGCACGCAAGGTCCCCCTGCTCAAGCCAGCACATGTCCAGGCCGAAGTCCTGCCTGAAGTCTGCCAATGACCATCTGGATGATCCAGAGGAGGAATGGGAGAAGGTCATGTGGTCTGATGAGACAAAAATAGAGCTTTTTGGTCTAAACTCCACTCACTGTCTTTGGAGGAAGGAGGACGATGAGTACAACCCCAAGAACACCATCCCAACGGTGAAGCATGGAGGTGGAAACATCATTCTTTGTGGATTCTTTTCTGCTAAGGGTACAGGATGACTGTACCGTATTGAGGGGAGGATGCTTAGGGCCATGTATTGTAAGATCTTGGCCAACAACTTCTTTCCCTCAGAAAGAGGATTGAAGATGGGTCGTGGCTAGGTCTTCCAGGATGACAGCGATCTGAAATACTCAGCCAGGACAACTAAGGAGCTAAGAAGCATCACAAGGTCCTGGAGTGGCCTAGCCAGTCTCCAGACCTGAACCCAATAGGAAATCTTTGAAGGGAGCTGAAAGTCCGTATTGCCCAGCGACAGCTCGGAAAACTTAAGGATCTGGAGAAGGTCTATATGAGGTATGCAGCAAAGCATTTGTGAAGCCACAACACGCACAACCTTGAGGTGGATGGGCTACAACAGCAAAAGACCCCACTACAAATAGGAAAACGAGGCTACGTTTTTCTATTTTTCAAGAGCTCACCAAAATTGGACAGTTGAAGACTGGAAAAATGTTGCCTGGTCTGATGAGTCTCGATTTCTGTTGAGACATTCAGATGGTAGAGTCCGAATTTGGTGTAAACAGAATGAAAACATGGATCCATCATGCCTTGTTACCACTGTGCAGGCTGGTGGTGGTGTAAAGGTGTGGGGGATGTTTTCTTGGCACACTTTAGGCCCCTTAGTGCCAGTTGGGGATCGTTTAAATGCCACGGCCTACCTGAGCATTGTTTCTGACCATGTCCATCCCTTTACGGCCACTATGTACCCATCCTCTGATGACTATTTCCAGCACGATAATGCACCATTTCACAAAGCTCGAATCATTTCAAATTGGTTTCTTGAACATGACAATGAGTTCACTGTACTAAAATGGCCCCCACAGTCACCAGATCTCAACCCAATAGAGCATCTTTGGGATGTGGTGGAACGGGAGCTTTGTGCCCTGGATGTGCATCCCACAAATCTCCATAAACTGCAAGATGCTATCCTATCAATATGGGCCAACATTTCTGAAGAATGCTTTCAGCACCTTGTTGAATCAATGCCACGTAGAATTAAGGCAGGTCTGAAGGCAGTTCTGAAGGTCAAACACAGTATTATGGTACTCGAAGGGTTCATAACTGAACTGCCCTCAGTCAGTGCCTGCACCAGTAACGTCATTTATGTCATCTTACCTTACTAGACGGAAATACTAAGTCATCCAGGTACTTTTTGACTACTGTTTTATTAAAATGGTCGTAACTCTCATTTCGCACTTTTTTTGCCTTCTATATTGTAGGAAAGTAAACACAAGTAAACACTAGTGAATACTCAATAGTAGTCTTCCTCAAAAACTGACTGTGTGAATGTAGCCTAAACAGACTAGTGAAGTTTTGCTTGTATAAACACCATGGCTAAATACTCCACCAGGCAGAACAGTACAGAAGTGTACTGTACTTTTATACTGTATAGTATGTATGCTATACAGCCTCTACTGCACTCCATCACAGCATTCATTAAAAAACGGACTGAATTGTACATTTGTGGAATAAACTTTACCTGCTCTAGAACCTACAGGTTTTCCACCAACTCCATGTCGCAAATTCCTGAAGCCATGTTGGATACTGTACTGTTTATACTTCTGAATGAGCCGTCAATCAAAACACATGGAATGTCTGTACTGTGTATTTAAACGTCTGTTCAGTGCTCAATTATTACCAACTTTATTTGGTTATTTTTCATCACTAGTGCACACAAACATTTTTAGACCCAAAGCTAACACTACCAGTGCCCTGCGTTAACCTTTACCTCAGGAATTGAGAATGTTTGCAACCATTTTAACTGGTTTTGCATGAATTAATTTTTGGAGGAGCAGTGAAGTTCCCTGTTTTCCCTCTGCCTTTCCGACCACCCTGTTTCAGGTACCAATCCTCCCCGGGACATAGCAACCCCTATAAATACTCTCATTTTCATAAATTTCAAAGTTCCCAATGTCTGAAATCGTATACACACTTAACATTATCTTTTCATCTGTATAACATCTCTTTCGACATCGCGTTTCCATTTTTGCGAGCATGCACGCACATATACACCCAGGTTTATATGGAGCAGTACTTATTTTAATAATACCCCTAAGCCCTAAAACCTTTGGGTAGAGTATAGAATAACTAAACGCATACATCTGGTGCACTCGAAGTGTGTGGGTGACCAGACGCACATGCACACACACTCATTACACATCATTTCAGAGGCAAAATGGAACATTATTTCCTTGGTCACATGCAATCCGATTAACACAAACTTGCGCACAAACACCTAAGTAACTCGGATGGAAACATGGCTGTCACGGCGTCCTTAGGCTCTGCTTTAATAGCTCTGTCAGACAAAGAGAGGAGACATGTGGCAGTACTATGAAAAGCACCATTCAGGCCCGTTAGACTGCCACACAGCCAGGCCAACTCAGCTTAAGTGATTCTGAAGGCAGCTTCACAATACACTGCAGATACTTACCGCACACCCGGTCGCATTGACCCCATGTGCCGCCTCTGGAAACCAGGGGACACTCCCCCCAAAAACGTTCCCTTCATTTTACCTTCACATTCCTGCCACTCTCTCTGACACTCTAATCTCTCATTCTCTCTGTGGATTACCAGTGTTGTTGAGTCATTCATTTCTCTCCTTTGTTATGTTGACTTGAAATTATTGCATAAATTTGCGTTCTATGCAGAATCTCTGACCTGAGACCAAAATTTCTAACTCTAACTTCTAGAGCATTCAGGTTACTTACATCCCTTCAGACTATTTTGACTTGTGTAAATGATTGGACTTACTATTTAAAAAAAAAAAAAAATTGACTAATTTCTCCAAACACAGCATATAATTTTTTAATTTTAAATTTAGAAATATTATTGTTTATACTGTTTTTGATCAAATAAATGTAGCCTTGGTGAGCATAAGAGACTTCTTTCAAAAACATCAAAAAAACAATAGTGACCCCAAACTTTTAAACAGAAACTTTTGTTATTTCTTCTCATTTATTGCGTTTTAATTTTAGCAGACTATGAATGATTAAAAACAAACTGTATTTATGAAAGATTTCATTCAACGTTTGGCACACGCAGGGGTAGCCTAAATGACACACTCTGACACGAGTACACACACATTCCTTGGCACGGCAGTGGCAAGTGGGTTAATTCAACAACACAATCCCCCCCCCAGGCCACCAAAATGCACGCCACTCCGCCACACTCCAAAAACCACTAAGACGAGGGAAAAAAAAAACAGCATATCCCGGCATTGCTCCAACACTACTGTTTTTCCTCTCTCATCATAAAAGTTAAAAGAACGATGGAAGCGAAACATGAAGTCTCTCCTAAGGGAGAGTCAAAACTGGCCTTTTAGAAGAGTGCAGCCAATGGATTGATCTCTTCTCTTCTAAACACACTGTGTTTTATGCCACGGTGGGTCAGTCTGTCTTTCATCCATCTGTCAAACACACACATGTATTTGCACAAGACTCACATCATAATCTGACTACACTTTTGTGTCTCGATTTGAGCAAGTGTCACTTATGGAGGGTATTGTCCTCATTAACAACACCCTTTTGTCTTTTGGTTGGATGGGAATGTGGTGCTGGCTGTGGTAGGAACTGCCTGATTGTACCTTTTTGAAAAATTTCCCACACTTTCCAGGTGGAATAAGTGAGTGTTGGTGAGACCTGCAGTATCAGTGGCGATTAGCACATCAAATTGTAGCAGAACATCAGCTCTCCTGATTCATACCTGTGAAAGTACCAGAAAAATGACAAAATGAACTCTTTCTTTCTAGTTTCATTTGATATGCTTACAATTACCAGCATTACAGCAGAGAAACGATATATCAGTCACTTATGGAAAAGATTAAGTTATGGAAAGGTTATTTCCACTGGTCGTTTGGTCTCTGGATGGTGTCACTGTCACTCATGCATGTTTCTGCTTAAAATGTTTTGACATTTGAGGGTATTTTCTCTTGACTCTTTTTCTTTCTTAACTTTTCCTAACCTTGTCGTATTGTTTGTGTTGAATTTGTCGGACATGTTTTAGATGGGACGATGGGTAAGTTAAGTCCTTCGTTGCTTTTATTTACTGTAACTAAACAAGGGTCTATTGAATGAAGGATGTGGGGTCAGATATGTATAGACCCTCCTCGCTTCTAATGCCTCAATCTCCCTGTTCTCTTATTTTCTTCCTCCTTGTCTACAGCAGGATGAATTTATGGACTGGTGGAGCAAGTTTTATGCCTCCACAGGTGAGAGGAACAAGTGTGGAAGTTATTTGGAGAAGGGCTTCGATACACTACAGGTAAGGCATCACAGTAATGTTGTTCTAAATGTATGACTGACTTTCTTTCATACTTCTGCAGAACACAAAAGAAGATTTTTGTTCATACAATGAGAGTCAATGGGACCCAAAACAACATTAGAACCCCTCTTTTAACAGATGGCATATAAGGTTTCACTTGTAATTAAGAGGCAGGATTAGCACTGCTTTTGACCTGGGGTTACGAAACCCCAGAGCCGGGTGAGCACCACTTTTGCAGTGGTAACCCACTCTGTGGTGCCAAACTTGTGCAGTGTGAAACAATGCTATGTTAGAATGTCACAGCTATAAACAGTGATTGATTGCATGCCAAATTTTGCGTCCCACAGAAGAAAGTAAGTCATTCTGGTTTGGTTAAACATTAACATGAGTAACTTTCAATATGGGAGGAACGTTCCTCTTGAAGAACCAGTTCATGGTTTCCTACAGAGCTAGAGAATAAAAAGTTCTTTGTGGAACTGGAAGGAATAATTCACCCAAAAATGAACATTTTGTCATTGTTTATTCATGCTCATGTCTTCCCACTGACACGTCTAACATGATGCCAGCGGTATGAAATCTGTACATGGAGATTAACAGCAGAAGTTCATAACTATATAGTGACATTATCAGTGCCCAAGCAAAACCAACATGAGGATGTCAGAATCCGAGGTCGCAGAAACATCAGCTCCACACACAGCCGAACTTCAAAGCCCTGCGGTCTCCCTAGGGAGTGCATATGCCTACTTTCAAGTGCTCACTCACCCCGACTCCAGTCCACTCCAGCCCACTTCCCACAAGCTTATCCATTTATAATAGAGCCAGCGGCTGCCAGATTCCCAACTTTTCCGATGAATTCATGTCGGGGTTGCCGCAGGGGGATAACCAAGTGCAGACAAGGGCTCTGTTACTGACGTCATCGAGCCGTTTTCCCCCCAGCCCACACCCCCCTATCATCCCTCGATCTCTGGCCGGTTTGTCGACGATCTCCCCTGTCACCACGTTCTCTCTCTACTTGCCTTAGCCACTCTTTCCAACCTTTCCAACCTATAACGTGTCCGTTAGTCATCTGGCAGGGGCCTCGGGTCTCAGGGCTACCTGCGAGGAACGGGCCCAGTTGTTGGCTGCCACCGTGTGAGAGTGTCCCACGCACCGAGAGGAGCGGCAGACAAAAACACTTTCCCTAAAACTGCTGAGATGAGCTGTTATTTTGGGCTTATGGTGCCTGAGGGACAGATCGAAGGCAGGGAAAAAGCAAAAGAGACTGGGAGAGGGTTTCATGTGATGTGTGTCGTGTCACACGTTCAGGGACCGGGCCTGAGTGAGTCAACTAGAAAAACAGATCGATTGACTTACGAGGATTCCTTCATACTTTGTCACCAAGTTGTCTCCTGGGTGGCCGTTTGGTTGGAGAGTTGTGCGCCGCTAGTTAAAAGTTGTGTAATGTCACGGCAAAGCATATTTTCCTTGGGCACGAATCGCTTTTGCGCATTTTATTGGAGTTTTTAAACATTCTCATAATCAGGAATTTCCAGATCTTTTTGCATTAATGATGCATTTGAGGTACTTTGACTTGTGCCTGAAATGCTAAACCCACAATTAAAGATCCCAGAGTCCAAGATTCTTAAAGAAAACTGCTTTGGCAAGACAAACAATGGATGTCTTGTATATAGCATGTGTCCTTTCAGCCCTTTGAGTTGATTGAAGCATGATTTTAAAGAGCTAGATCTGCATGCAAATCATATATCACAAAATACACATTCTCCTGTGCTTCCTGTCTCAGGTGTATGATGGAGAACTGGAGAAAACGGAAGGCTTTGAGAAGTTTGCTGATTTCTGTCAAACATTCAAGCTTTACCGTGGAAGAACCCAGAATGAGAGTGAAGACCCTTCTGTTGTTGGAGAGTTCAAGGTAGGGTCATTATAACATCTCAGGTATAACTATCAGCTGTCTGATATCACTTGTGCTCTCATTCAGTCTTCAAGAGGGAACACATTCAGGTTGCCAGATGAAGCAAGGGATGGGTGTTGATGCTTATTCTTTGTCAAATTTACCTTAAATCTGAATAATTTGTTAATTTAGAGCGTTCTGCAACAGAGATTCTTGTGCCATTCTTTTGGTGAACGAACTCCCAAAATGTGTCTCCTTGCCTTTTTACAGACACTGCTTCTTAAATACAAAGGTTCTTCAATAGTTCTTTGCAGGACCTATAGGTAACCCTAATCTTAACCCTCTTATAAAGAACCATGTTATGTTGTACAAGGTTCCTCTGGGTGGCTGTTGGGTTTTATTGGAGATTAAAATGTTCTTGAAGATACATTCTGGGTTCCTCAGGTCATTGTACTGGTTTTTGGGTTCTTTAAAGCACTAATGCATTGATATCTGAAGAACTAAAGGATAAAATGATTTTTTTGTTGTTGTGGAACTTAAAAAAAATATGTTTTTTATTTAACATTTGATCAAAAAAATATTCACACAAAAATTAAAATTTTATCAACAATTGGTCATGTTTTATATAATTTCAGACTAGTGTTGTTTAGTAATATTTAAATACTATTATAATAAATAAAGTTTATTTATGTACATTTATTGGTTTTTGCTTTTATTTTTATTTTCATTTTTTTTATTTAATATTTATGTTTTATTTAAGCTCCATTTCAGTTAATTAAACGTTTTACAGTAATTAACAATACAACACTTATTACACCCTTCCCTCATACAACAAAAATAATTCCCATAAAAGTAGTCCATGTAAATTACAATTAAGTTATATACTGAACAAAAAACTTCTGTAGATAGCTTGCAATATTTTTGTGTCAAAACCAAACAAGTAAAAGTCTTAGAATCATCCCTTTACTCTGAAATCTCATTTGAAATTGTTGCTGAAATATGACATGCAAGACTCAACCAAAAGATTGACAACAATATCGGGTAGAAACGTTTGGTTCTATAAACGATTTATTTTTATTAAATGGTTTTCATTTTTTTGGTGCCACTTTAAAAATACTCTCCTTTGGCATCTGGAATATGACTTTAAAACCCATTTTGATTCTAATGGGAACCTCTAATTTGAAGAGTGTAGATGCTTTTTCATGGTTTATTTGGATTACAACTGGTTTAGTTCTAGTAGGATTTGAGGGAACTAAATTTGAGGGATTAAAGTGTAATTTGAGGTCTGTCTGGAGGCCCCAGACATCAGGTCTCCAGAAAAAAGTAAAACTAAATTGCACCATGAGTTACACTGACTCCTGTCCCGTCCTCCTTCAGGGTTCATTTAAGATCTATCCATTGCCTGACGATCCCTCGATGTCTGTACCACCACGCCGGTTCTCCAAGCTCCCCCCGAACGGAATAGAGGAGTGCCTGGTACGCATCTACATCATCCAGGCCTATGGCTTACAGCCCAAAGATGCCAATGGCAAGGTAGGTACGACGCAAACAAAATACATGGAAAAGGAAAGGAACATGCTAACTAGCGTGTCAACAGCCCTTGTATTTTCAGTAGATGCATTCACAAATCTTTGTAGTTTTTTTGTTTTGTTTTTTTGTGTCAGCCAGACGAGCCCTTTGCGAAGCCTCTGCATTGCCAGAGTCATAAGAGAGCTGAGAAATTGCTTTATGAAAACATGGAGCCACCCTTTTACCCACAACCATAAACTCTCAATCGCTGCCCGAGACCGGGCCAACACGCCACCACCGCTGGCCCTGCGACAGATGGGCTTTCCCTTCATTAGTTGCGAATATGCTAAGATGACGTCCTTTCATCACCTACTCAGGCCAGGAGTTATGATATGGAACATTTCACACATGTACTCGCTGCCTATGAAACACACACTGATCACAGGGATTTGATGCTTTTTTCCACCGCGAGAGCAACGAACGGCTGTTTTAAGTACAAAGGGAGGGCGTGCTGTTTTGGATATTGTTGCTTATAGTATATATGTGTGAGTGTGTGGCTATGTTAACACATACTAACAAGCACTTCTTGTTCTTTCTTAGTGTGACCCCTATGTTAAGATCACACTTGGCAAGAAATCAGTCGATGACCACGACAATTACATACCCTGTACTTTGGACCCCGTCTTTGGAAAGTGAGTATCTCTCTTTCTTTCTGTCTCTTTGAACAGATTCTCACACACATATATAGAAACACGTCATGGCAAGGATTGATTGTACCAGCAGGGGTCGCCACACTCATAATAATGAGTCTTGGTGTCGGATACGTGAAAGTGATCTGATGGATAAATGATACAGAGACAGAATACGGAGCATGTGGATGATTACCTTGGAGAACTTGTAAGCAAAATAATTTCTGAAAAAAGTATTTATTCAAAGATTGAAATGTGTGTCTTTTGCTTCTTATTTAGGATGTTTGAGCTGACGTGTTCTCTGCCTCTTGAGAAGGACCTAAAGATCATGCTGTATGATTATGACATGGTCACTAAAGATGAGAAAATCGGAGAGACCGTCATTGATTTGGAGAATCGCTTCTTGTCCCGCCATGGCGCTCGCTGCGGGCTGCCACAGTCCTACTGTCTGTAAGAAATGCCTCTGTCTCTCATCTTATTTCCTTTCACCTCACAGTTATTAGTCATTATGAAAACTGTAAAGAACCGGTAGTTAATGTTTAAGCCATGTTGGAGTCATGACCTTGCCTTTGACCTTTGAATCCCACCAGATTCAGTCATATTCTGATACTGACTACCATCTCTGGCTGGAAATTTCTGTGATCAGTCTAAGATTAACCTTCTGGTCTTCTAGCCTGGCCAAGCTGTTTAGACTAGTCTGTTATGCTGGACAACCAGCTAAACAAGTTGAAACCAGTTTCCCCAAGCTGTCTACCTGCGAAGACCAGCAATCCACCTTTTTATTATTATTATTTTATTTTAAATTGAGTTGATTCATGTATCATGTTGTGATCCTGCTTGGGCAATCTGGTTTTTTACTCGTTCAGGTTACATAGTCTCATATTATTTTTCCCGAAATTACATATTTTTTTTTATTTATATTTATATTTTTAATCTAAATTAAATTATTTATATTAAAGGACCATTGCGTAAGTTCTGAAATTTCTAACCGTTACTGACACCAGTGGCCGTTAGAGAAGCTGCAGCCAGTCTCATGCTTGTTTTCGGTGCGCACGCTCGTTGGCCGCACTAGATAAGGCGTTTATAAATAAAAATAAAAAACCTACGAGGAGTTTCTGTGGGTATCTGGATTTTGCTTTGGGCTGGTCATTTCTTTCCGTCTGCAGAGTCTATTTTAAACACTACTGCTAGTGACTGTGGCTGCTTACTTATAGCTGCCGTACGGATGTAAGCCCAAGTAGACGAGAACGCGCATGACGTCACATTTTGTGAATTTTCACGCCAATTCGGACCGACTCCTCCACACCTACAGGCTGATAGAGGCAACCGTGGTGGACAGTCAAGGTGTCATTCTTTCTATTACATTATGATTGGCTCATAAATGTACAAAAGAAGACTCTTAGTCTAGAAGTAAAAACCTACACATAGCCCCTTTAATTATAAGAATTGCATATTTTGATTTACTTTTTATTTTTATGTACTTGTGGATTTTTTGTTATTTTAATTTATTATTTAATTTATTTATTTTTAATATGTAATGCGTATTTTCCATTTTGCAGAGCCATGCTGTCTCATATAGCTTGTTTAATAGGGTGTTTGGCAAAAACATACCCGCCTGAACAGCTTGGCCTGGCTAGGAGACCAGCTAACACCTTATTTTTTTAAAGTAATCATCTCCTAAATATAAAAAAATAAATAAAAACAATAACGTTTTTGAGTAACTGTTGGCTGTCACAGTGTAACTGTGATAACACATTCTGCTGAGATAGACCCTTGGTTTTGCATCATAAATTAACTCTTTATATTTCTGTCCACACTTTAGGTCGGGAGTTAACCAGTGGCGAGATCAGCTAAAACCATCCCAGTTACTTCATCGTCTGTGCGAGAGGCGAAACTACAAACTGCCCGTCTACAAACAGGACAGAGTCTATTTCAGAGGACAGGAGTACACCGTCGCAGACCTTGGTCAGTGTCCTAAACACACACTCCAAGTAGACCTAGTTTCCTACCAGTGAATTTAACGTTCATGATACTTAATGGTTAATTTTAAGATTGCCATTACCAAAGAGCGGCTTCTTGGAGAATTGTGCGCAGCAATGCACATGAACGCGTACGTACGAATAAACGTGGGCATCACAAGCTATCTAACCCGGCGGCTGGACGGCGAAAAAAGCAAGTGGAAGTCTTTTCTTTGGAGCTGCTGAAAGCATTAGTCACGAGTAAGAGCTAATCAAAGCAGCAGCCTGACTCCATCACATCTTCCGTCATTAAAAAAAGTGAGCCGAGCACGAGATCGGCTGCGGTTCTGTGAAAACATTGACAGAAAAAAAATAACGATATATGTCTCGGCTTGTGCCATACATCATATCTGTGTGTGTGGGATCACAGAGCTGTCGGGGAGGCCGCTTGGCTGTTCTTGCTCGGGCGCTATGAGCGGAAAGAATGAGTTGTTCCTCTGTGTGAAGAAAAACAAGTGCGATATTGTAAAGACGAAGGACCTGTGTAAACATACAGCACCTCTGACATAGTCATTCATTCGCAGCAAATATATCACTCCTTGCCACTGCAACCTGACGTCCCCTCCTGTTTTAAAGTGTGCCCCTGGGATGACAGTGCTAGCTAATGCTAGTTCACCATTAGGTGTGCATTATGTTGATCAGATCCTCCCTACACTTCTGATTTGACCTCTATGCCCTTAAAGTCCCGTGGCCGTCTTTCTACCAGTCAGATGTCACACGGGGCCTACTGAAAGCCAAGCTCTCCAGCCATTTTCCCTTCCATGATGCTTTGGGATGAGGCCGGCTTCAGATTTATGGGGAACTAGCATATAAGCATGTTCAGCCAAGGTCAACACTGTGGCGGGCTTCTCAGCCTCCTGCTCCTGTGTCTCGCCGCGAAGGAATACTACATCTTTTTGTTTGGCCCGCGTAACTGCGGCAACCCGCGCGTCAAAGCAATTATCAGGTGGCTGTTTCGGGCATCCAACTTCATGGCAGAAATGATCTTCCTCCACTTCGGTCTTTTTCCTCTTTTCTCCACAATCCGACCATGTTTCCCTCAGGGACATGACACAGGGTTTCAAACCATAAACTCAACAGTGGACGTTTATTTTGTATTTTTTCTTCTCTCACTCTCTCTTTTTGCTTTCTGAAAGGAGAAACTTTCTTCTTAGATCAACAGCAATGAAATCAACGCATCATCTGAGAAAAGGGGAAAGATAAACATTTCCGACTATTTAAGTGGAATGCTTCATGAATGTTGGCTCTTTTCTGCTCTCGGTTATGACTTCATAAAACCCAATGCCCAAATGTTCTTCTTCATATCAAATCAGAGGTTAAATAGTGGTTCCATTTCATGGTTTTAATGGAAAATAACATTATGATGAATCTTCCTTATAACTTAAAAAAAAAAAAAAAAAAGTGGGACCTTCTACGTCAATGTGAATATGATCTACAATGTCCTTATGGTTGACTCCATTTGGCCCTCAGATGAAGGGAAACCTCTAAACACTAACCTGGGACCAGTGTTGGAGCGTCTAGCTCTGTTGGTGTTGAGAAGGCAGGGTCTGGTGCCTGAACATGTAGAGACTCGACCGCTCTACAGTCCCCTGCAGCCAGATATAGAACAGGTAACAGAATTCTTATCACAAAAAAAATATTATATAACATATTTTTTATATTTATGATTTAATATTTTTATTTTATATTGATTTAATTACTATTTTTTTATTTTCCAACAGGGGCGGTTACAGATGTGGGTGGACCTGTTCCCTAAATCTTTAGGTCCACCAGGACCTCCATTTAACATCACACCACGCAAAGCTAAAAAGTAAACGCATTTTGTCATTCATTTTGTCTCGAAACACATCCAGAAGCGTAACATGTCAATCTTTTCTGCTCCCATAGGTTCTTCCTGCGCTGTATTATATGGAACACAAGAGATGTTATCTTGGATGATGTCAGTGTTACTGGGGAGAAGATGAGTGACATTTATGTGAAAGGGTACATCTGGGTGTCGTAAATGGGTTGTTGGGTTTGTGTATATGAGCTCTGGTTAGATTAAGTTGTTATTGTTTCCCATGTCATGGGCCTGTTGCTTGTCTGTTGCCACTGTGACCAATAGTAACAACGGCATGCAAAAATTATCGATCAGTAGCTACAAACACACAGTTGCAAGGCAACCATAGACCCTAGCTGTAGGTCAATTACAGCTAAGCTGCATTGTCTTCCAATGTGTTGGAAATGATGTGTCGGGTAATTGCGAATGTTATTTTTTCAATCCTAGCTGGATGCACGGCCACGAAGAGAACAAGCAGAAAACAGACGTGCACTATCGATCGCTGGGAGGTGAAGGCAACTTTAATTGGCGCTTCCTCTTCCCCCTCCACTATTTACCTGCAGAACAGCTCTGCACCATTGATAAGAAGGTGAGGTGTGACCTAGGCTTAGTGGAAACAAAGAACAAGTGAGAAACTCAAACCCTGTCAGCAGCATTCATATCCAAAAACCTTCTACCTTGATTGAATCTGAATAGGTGATCTGCAGGTCACCCTGCGTGATTTGCAGAGGTTTTGTCTGACGCCCACATTTTGAAGGATATCACTGCAGTTGGCAGGTGTTTAATGCAATGTTTCAAACCCAGATATGTTGCTGGCTGCATCTGGCACGCTTCCACTCGCCAAACTTGGTACATGAACATCTTGTAATAGCAAGACAGTCCAGACTTCAGCCAAGCCAGCTCAGGGAAAACAGCTGTGATGGACAAGGCACTTAAAGTGAGGTTTTGGCAGGCAAGAGATCAGTTATAGTAAGATTGAAGATAGCGGTTCCACCCATTAAACTGAGGGCGGCCCGCAACAGCTGTCAAACGATAGATCCGCTTTGGCTGAGCTTTGCTGGAAGCAACACACAATAGAAACGATACATGGTGAAACGGATTCTCTTGCATGAAACACGGCTCTCAGTGATAATTGGAAGTGATTCCTTATTTGCAGTGTTTGTTTTGATGGAGTTGTATGCGGTTGTCAGGCAGGATGTGCAAACCGACGGGGCCTATTTACCGATGAACGGCAGCAGTTCAGCTCTGTGAAGCGGGAGTTCATTATCCTCCATGTGTTTGTCCACACATCCATCACGGGTACAGTACAGTAGGAATGCTGTCACGCAGATGGAATCCTGTCTGGCGGTGGGGTGCCGAATCAGGGCTGTAGTGGGAGTCGCTAACACTGTTTTCTGACTGGGACGTTTCTGTCACTCTCGGTGGCTCTCACTCTCTCTCTGTCTCTCACCCTCTTTCTAATTCTGCTTCGCACATTCACGCCATCATTTCCTCGCTCTGTCTTTTTCAGTCATTGTCTTGGTCTGTCAGTTTATTTCTGCTTCTCTGTTTCTCGTAGAGTTGGTGGAGCTCATTTCTAGGGCTGGTAACTAAATGGTTGTTGGGTGTTATTTCACAAGTGAGGCACTTGTTATAAAGTCAGAATTAAGAGATACAAGTTCATATCTCGCAATTGCGAGTTTATATCTCACAATTCTGAGGAAAAAGTTATTGTGAGAGAAAAATTATTGCAATTATCTTTTAAATAGTTTTAATCCGTGGCGGAAACAAGCTTCCACGGTTATCTGTCGATATTACTGATGCTGTAATTGATTGGTATCACCAGGGCATTCAGCGTGAGACTCGCGCAATTGACACTTTTCACATTCATTTTCTCACACGGAGAAAACTCACAGAGCAAAGAGGACACTTACACCGACAGACAAGACAGAGCTGGTTATTTTGGGAAATTTCGGTTCGCGACCCTACCCCGAAGTGATAAATAAAATAAAATTCTATATCAAAATTTGTTGGCGACAAGTAGTTTAGGCATGGTTTGTGCACGCATATATTCAAACGCACACAACTATAGAATCAATCCTTATGACGCATCAGCGTGTATCGCAGCTTCACGTCTTAGCGGCCCCTAATTTAATTACAAATGATCATTTCGACGGAAGTGAATCAATCAAAACTAACTTGAGCTGGAAAATAACATTATTCAAGAAACGCTATAAAACCAAACACATCTCTGTTACCTTAAATTATGTTTATCTCTGTAAAGCTGCTTTGAAACAATCTACATTGTTAAAAGCGCTATATAAATGAGGATGACTTGAATTGTCTTGACTTTTGATATGAAACAAATTCTCAGTCAATTTTATTACGAAATTCAAACAATAAATACAGTTTTTTGCGCTTGTAAATGGGACGTGAAAGATCGTTGTAGCGTCTCAGTTCAAGCACGAGGTGAACCGATATCACTCTTCTTCTTTACTACTAATTAGCCAATAAACACGAATGACCAATAGGTATGTTAAAAGATACAGTACAACTTACCGAAATTTACATAAAGAGGTCAATAAAACAGCTGGAGAATGTTACATTTACCTCAGAAAAGGCATTTAATGACCACATACTGTATACTGTAGCAAGTTAGTTGGCTAAAAAATTAGCTACAAAGAGGAGTATTTTGCTAAATGTGTAGGCTACTCTATTACATATTTATTATATTTTTACTTATAGCTTATATTGTTCAAATATTATACCGTTTATTATAATTAAAAACTATTTTATAGTCCTATTTCGTTTGAGTTGTTATATTTAACCTTTAATAATAATACCAGCTGACAGCTCTCTGTACCATTACAGTACATCTGTACGTCAGATATATTTTTTCTTGTGAAAAATTAATATGTATCTGTACCTACTATTTATCCAAATTAATCGATAATTGAATCAAGATCAGATTCAAATCACAAGAAAGTAATTGAAATCATGAAATTTGTGTCGAGCAATAATAAAATAAAAAGTATAAAATATGATAGAATTTCAGTCTATATATATATATAGGCTTTTAGACCGCATTTGCTACATAATGTTGATTAAAACAGAAAATAATTTACACTTGTCATGGTTACAGTAACAGACAATAAAATGGTTGTGAAATGGAAATTGAACGGTTACACTCACACCAGTAAAATGATAAATTAGCAAGTAGCTTCGATTGTACTTGTGTGAGTCTCACCATGTTTCTTTTTCTGCAGGAGCATTTTTGGAGTCTGGATAAAGTTGAAACAAAACTTCCTCCTAAACTTACTATCCAGATCTGGGACAACGACAAATTCTCCTTTGACGATTTCCTTGGTAAGACCAAAACCTAATAGTCGTCCCTTGTGCCACATCACTCCTCAACTCCCTCCTTCGGCTTTGCCACCCTCAGCAAATTCAGTCGTGTTAACCTTGTACAGCACCACAAAGCTGTTCTTCAAGCATATTTTTCAGCCTTGACATGACAGATGAAAAACTTTTTGTTGGACTGGACCACACTGATAGGACCCTGTGTGTGGTTTAATGTCATCAACCTATATGTCTGTGTATATGGACATGAGTGCATAGGGAGATGGTTACCAAAACCTGAACCTCCTTAACCTGTGAGAGGCTACCCACCACATTACTGTGAAGCGTGACCGTCAGCATAAATGTACTTATCAACCCTAATGCAAATACATCATTCAGACCACACAAGTCCTCTATAATATCTTTGCTGCTAATGTTATTATTATCAGCTGAACCTAATTTCCAACGTATCAGCACAACTAGAAGAGAAATAAGTTATGACCTGACTCTTTAGAAACCTCGACAAAATACACTGATCTATGTACATTTGTAAAATAATTAGCATCTAACCACAATGTGAAAACCACAAAGAAAATTGCATGCAGACTGCCAGCTGCAAAGTCTGAAGGACAAACACTTTTTCTGTCTGATATTATTTGAAATGATTGGGAAAAATATCCAAATGCTTCTGTCCTGTTCTGTTCTGTTCTTTTACATAGATGACATACATTTTCATATGTTCCTCTTGGGTTAAATTCACAGACATTCTCTTTGCCTACATGTATATTTATTGTGCAGTCTTTGGTGAAGTCAACTGCTGTAGTGTATCATTGAACTTTAGGATTGTGGTGGTTAATTTCTTCTCTCTCTCTTTCTAAGGCTCTTTGGAGATGGACCTGAACCATATGCTGAGTCCAGCAAAGTCTCCGGAGAAGTGTGGTCTTGAGATGCTCTCTCAGTCCCAGGACAAGCTGGTGTCTTTGTTTGAGCAGAAGACAATGAAAGGCTGGTGGCCGTGTGTGTGTGACAGAGAAAATGAGAAGATACTCGCTGTAAGAGTTACACACATAGCAGGGTTATTATTGTGTTGAGAAATTTTATGACACATACCAAAAAGAAAATGTCTAGTATCATATCAATTCAACCCTCTCATATCTATTTATGTAGTTTTTGACACAATACAACATACTGTACACTACACATGGAAAAATAATTAAATCACTGATTAAAAGTATAAATACTGAAGTTATTTTCTTGTAAATACAATAGAGGTTAAAGGTGATATCCAGAAGGGATATTTGTTTTTAATGAATCTATAAGTTCAATGATTCCATCACAATATGAAGTATAATATTAACTATAAATATGTTATATTGTATATTAGGGAAGAATGAAACACTAAACTTGGTTAAGGTATCTGTGTGACAAAATTATTTGGCAAAAAAAACAGTTACAGGTTTTATTTTACTATGCAAAAAGAAAAAACGCATTGAAAAGCAAAAAGCTCACAGAAAATGGCATACACTGACTACAATGCTCAATTTCATGTGTTTATAATTTTTATGACAGCCTGAACAAAAATGATGTCCCCACAATTTGTAATGTTTCAGTGTGTTATCACAAAAAAAAAAAACAATTGACTCCAAACACAACTTTGCAGTATGCTGACAAAACCTTTAACTAATTTTTAATAACATTTGAATAAAGGGGGAAGATGGAAATTTTCCTCGGCCGGACATCACTTACGGGACACTATTATATGTTATTTATTTATAGCGTAAAACACATTATTGTATGCATTACAGTATCTCTCTAGAGTTCTCTCTCCTTCTCTCTCTCTCTTTGTCATTCAGGGAAAGTTGGAAATGTCACTGGAAATCGTCTCGGAGCAGGAGCAGGATGAGAGGCCTGCTGGATACGGTAGAGATGAGCCTAACATGAATCCTCATCTAGACGAGCCACAGTAAGTCAAGCACACCCACCACAATCATTCCCTCACCAAATAACAAGAAGAAAAAAAAACAGCTTTCAGTATTAGCCTTTTTACTGGCCCCCCTTTCAAGGTGGGGATTATAGAATTTAATATAAGGTTGCTAATATGGTGTCTGTTTCTCTCTCCAGGCGTCCTGAGACCTCATTCTTTTGGTTCTCGTCCCCATATAAGACTTTTAGGTTCATTGTGTGGAGGAGGTTTAAGTGGCTTATTCTGGGCTTCTTTATACTCTTTTTCATTATTCTCTTCCTCGGAGTCTTTCTCTACGCCTTCCCTGTAAGTATCTGTGCGGTAGTAATTGTGTCAATGAAAGAAGAGGATTAAAGTGAAAATGGGGGTTTCTGTGATCATGAAATGTTTGATCAGAGATGCGTGTCTCTGATCCTAGTTCAGGAATGTGGCATGTGTTATTCAGTATTGCAGACACACTCATACACACGGAGTCATGCACATTAAAGACATGTCATACACTTCTGTGTAACATATTACTCAATGTACTGTTATATATACTTCAGTACATTTTTTTACCGATTTTTAAAATTAATACATTTATTCAACAAGGTGCATTACATTGATCAAATGTGGCAGTAAAGAAATGTATAATGTAACAAAAGTTTCCTTTTGTTGTCACTCCGAGTTACATCAGATGACGACGAATGGGATTTCGCTTAGAACGCCTATCAGGTTCGATCCGCCTCACCTCGTGGGTATAAAAGGAGGACGCCGGCAGAATGCAGACATGTTTTCGCTTCGGAGCCAAGTTCATTCTTTGTTCCACAAGCCATCTCTGAAAATTGCCAGCTTCTTCAGACGAGCGAGATTCTCTGTGTTGGTGTGACGGCTTTGTCCCGGCGAGTTTGCGCGTTCAAAGCGAAACCCCATTCGTCGTCATCCGTCTCCAGGGAACAAGGGTCACATACGTAACCGAGACAATTTCTACCTCAAATAAACACTGCTCTTTTGAATGATTTAATTAATTCAGATTTTTTTAATGCAGTTTGCACAAAAATAATTAAGAAGCACTGTTTTTCGAAATTGATAATGAAATGTTATGTACTTGAGCACCATTTTAGAATGATCATCATGCAACACTGAAGACTGGAGTAATGTTACTGTATGTTTGATCAAATAAATGCAGCCTTTATACTTTTTTCAAAACATTCAAAAAAAAAAAAATCCCCCAAAACACACTCTGAAACTTTCAAATTGTAGTGTATATTATATTAAGAGATTTTCATTTAATTCTGTATAACATGAATGAAATGCATACATGTAAATATGCCCATGTTCGAATTTAGTATTTCTAAATATTACTATAATTTTTTACAGAACTATGCTGCGATGAAGATGGTTGGACCCTTCAGTGGAAAGGGAACACAATGAGAACTGTTGTAGGAAAAAGGACATAGACCCTCACGTTCAATTCCAACCTCGCCAAAAATCCATTAAAATCCACAACTCTGGCTTAAGATATCTGGCTTCCTCGTGCAAGCTGAAGACGGGCTGAGATTATTTGAAGTCTTGTGTGTGTGTGTGTGTGTGTGTGTGCCTTCATGTGTTCGTTAGCCTGTTCTAGTCCTATATGCATGAAAGTTGGAAAACGTCTGTGTGTGTTTGTACATGTATTACACATCAAGCTCTCTGACCCGGTCCTGAACTCTCTCAGTATTCTCTTTAACTCCCACTTACACTTTCATCTCCCTGCCTGTTTAATCCCTTTTTCATGTCTCCTGTAAAACAGGGTTCTTTATTCACAGCCAGATGCTTCTTTCTTCTTTCTTCACGCAGAGAGAGGGAGACAGAGCCACGTCGCACCACCTCCTATCCATTCGTTCCTCTCCTTTCCTTCCTTTAGGTTTAACCATGATTTGTACAGTTAGGCTGTAAGGTCCAAGACGGACTGTTATTAGCTGAGCCCCCCGCTGTCAGCAAGCCCACCTCTCTGATTACTATCAAACTCTGTTATTTTGCTTTAGCAAAATCCCTAGTAAATGGATTCGAGGTCAACTGTGGGTTCGCATCATGTGTGTGTGTGAATGTATGTACGTGTGTGGAATGTGGGCTGCGAACGAGAACAAGAGAAAAAAAGACTTGTTTAGTTGTGTAAATGTTACACTTGCCTTTGTGCCTTTTTGCTTAAGTATGAAAATGAACGGGCGCGCGCATCTGGAAGAAGTTGCCAGACATGCCTGTCAATGAGCTGTTACATGACAAAAATACACAAATTGTTTGTTTTCTCTCCATGACCAGGTCATGAGGTCCTCTTCTACTTAGTTTATTGAAGTCGCAGACAGTGAAACTGGAATCTCAAAACTGTGTTCCACAAGGGGCATCTGTTGTCAACTTTACAGTTATCTGATGGGAAGAATCATCTTCTCTATGAACAGGAAATGTCAAGAGATCTGGGTTAATCCGACATAATCTTTAGGATTTGCAGAAATGTTTACATTTTATTCTTTAAAAAGGTAGGGTAAATGTAAAGAAGAAAGGATTTGATATTTCCATAAACGTCACTTATTTGACAGTCAAGAGAATGCATTCCTATCTCTGTCGCATAAAGTACAAAAAGTGATTACAAGTTTTTTTTTTTTTTTTCATTTATAATTATTTTCTGCACATCTGTGCATGGATCTAAAATATGAATGAATCAGATGAACTAAAAAAAAACCCTTGCATTGAAGCAAAAAACACTCTTGCCAAGTACTGTACAGTAGCTGAATTACTGGATTTATGCAAACACAAATCCTCTAGTAATGCTGAGCATTTTTGAAAAGTTGTCATTCGTATACAAGTTTCACGACAAGTCTCTTAATTTGACAATCAAGATGGATATTTATGTTATTGTACTTAAGAATGATATTTTGCCGTTTTACTGTAGAGATGCATGTTGCCTAATTGCCTTAAAGCTTCTGCTATCATGAATTTCACTGTGTTAAATCGACTGTATTTGTAGCACTGTGTAATATGCTATGGTCAAATATATACCTATAAACATTCTGTTCTGTATGTTTTGATCTTTTCTGATTGAGCCATTTTGAGTCAGATGTAATTGAAGTCGATTCTAAAGAACCGTGTTGCTTTGATTAGATTTTTTTTCCTCCCACCAGATTCTCGGACCACCTTATGTGCAGATTTAACCTTTTAAAGCCAAACCACAACAGACTGGTCAGGGTGTTTGACTTGAGAGCAAATTAGAAGCACTCCAGTGCCTAGCCAGGGATTCATGGAGCCAACGGCAACTTTCTCTTGCATTTCTACCAGCTGTTCTGTAAAGTGAGTGATTAAAAAAAATTCGCTTTTCTTGTAGGGTGCTCTTCCATGCTTTGTTTATTCAAAACAATGCAGGGAGGAAATTATAAATGTTATAACATTGTAAATCTGGTGAGTACCAGGTTACACCATATGAGAAATGGCCACATTATAGTATCCAGTGCAAGTTTTAACAGAGTGGTGGATTTGGCTCAACATCCTCTCTGCAGCTCTGCGTAATGCTCAATCTGAATGGGACCTGAGACACAAGTTAATGTATGTGTGAAAATATTTACATGATATATAATATATGTACACAACCGTTCAAAAGTTTGTAGTCATGATGTTTTTAACTAAATTAATACATTAATCATCAAGGCTAATGCAGTAAATACTAAATTTGTTGAAAAAAAATTCAAAAGAACAATTTATTTTCATCATAGATTCCTGAAATAAATTAATTATTAGTATACAACTGTTTTCAACATTGATAATAATAATAAATGTTTCTTGAACACCAAACCAACATATTCAAATGATTTCTGAAGGGTCACCTTGAAAACTGGAGAAAGCTGTAAAAAATTCAGTTTATGAATTCAGACACGTTTCTGGATTGCTTGAAGAGGACAGTATGGGCTGTCAATCCTTCAAAGAGAACTTGAGGTAAAATATTGTTTTCTTATATATTTTACTTTTAGCTTTAATGTTAGCACCATAGTTTCTCTTTCGTTTCGCCATTTTTGAAAGTTGTGTAGGCATACTGAAAATCTGTGCACCTCCTACATGTGACGGAACCGTCGTGGACGACCGTTAAAAAAATTAAACATGCTAGTCTTTTTGTCATGATGTCATGAAGCATCGCAGACGTGACGTAGGTTGTCGCCCACTATGACACACTGAGATGATTCGATCGAATCTTGCGTCCTGACGCCCGTTGTCATTTACGAATCCCTTCGACACCCTACGCCAAACGAATCGTGCCAAAATCGGGGTAAAATCGTGTAATCTGAAACAGGCATTAGCAGTAGCAAGTCTTGGTACTTGCTCTGCAGCAGCAGCGTAACAGATCTATTCCGCCAAGACCAAATACATAACCATAGGCTAACCATTGCCACATATCCATTGGCATTACCATGCTAGTCCCTAAGAGAGTAGTCATG
Source organism: Pimephales promelas (assembly GCF_016745375.1). The sequence goes on along the minus strand of NW_024121111.1, from coordinate 5,750,195 downwards.
TCAGAACTAAAAGTAATCAGAAAATTGGGTCAGTGGACATTATTGGCATACTAGGTGTCACAGACTAGAAGGACACAGATAGATGGGTGTAACCAGGTTTATTGAGACAATGGGTATGATAGACAGCAGGTAGGTGAGAAATGGATAAAGTTCGGTTCAGGAGCGGGAAACAGTCTGATAGTGGATTTCTTATCTTTAAGCAGGGCTGGCAGTTGGTGAGCGGAGGCAGCAGACGGATGACCAGAAGGAGGACCGGGGACCAGGAGCGGAGGAGAAGCTGACGGGCTGAAGTAGCGGGTAAGTATTCCAGAAGAAGGCAGTAGTGTAGCGGGAGTCTGTAGTCGAAGTGTCGACGAGACCAGACGGTGAGTGACTGTGAGGAGTGAGTTTATAAAGGGAGGATGATTGGGACGGTGATTGAAGCGGGCAGGTGACAGTGATTAGTATGCTGGGGAGCTGGAACGAGTGGGCGGAGTGAAGGTGTCTGGTGCTGACGCCGATGGATCCGTGACAGTACCCCCCCCCCCACGGCCAGCTCCAGCTGGCGGACGGGACCGACGACGGGGACGACCACGGCTACGGGGCGCTGGACGATCTGGGTGGGTGGTGTGGAAGTCCTGGAGTAACGAGGGGTCCAGAATGTCCTCCCGGTTGACCCAGCATCTTTCCTCGGCACCGAATCCCTCCCAGTCCACGAGATATTCCAAGCGGCCGCCCCGTCGTCGGGAGTCGAGGATTTCATGGACTCGGTAGATGTTGTCATCTTCGGGGTCCGCAGGAGGAGGGGGCACCTCCGCAGCACCAGACCCTGGGGAAGAAGGAGTGAGAGGGTTAGTGTACGGCTTGAGCAAGGAGACATGGAAGGTGGGTGCGATGCGGTAGTGAGCGGGGAGTGCCAGCCGGTAGGTGACGGGGTTGATCTGCCTCTGAATCGGGAAAGGACCGATATATCTGGGACTCAGCTTCCGACAGGGCTGTCGGAGACGGATGTCCCGGGTGGAGAGCCAGACCAGTTGTCCGGGAAGGTAGTGAGGGGCGTCGGCACGGCGAAGGTTGGCTTGGTTCTGGTGTCTCCGAACAGCCCGCTGGAGGTGGGTATGAGCTGAGTCCCAGACTCTCTCGCTCGTCTGGAACCAGTGGTGGACTGCTGGGACGTCAGATGGTTCTCCTGACCAGGGGAATAGTGGAGGCTGGTAGCCGAGTATGCACTGGAAGGGGGTGAGTCCGGTGGTGGTTTGTCGGAGGGAGTTCTGTGCATACTCGGCCCAGGGCAGGTAACGGCTCCAGCAGTCCTGGTGGTCGTGGCAGTATGACCGCAGGTATCTCCCAATCTCCTGGATCTTCCGCTCAGTCTGGCCGTTGGACTGGGGATGGTATCCAGAAGTGAGGCTGACGGTCACTCCCAGAAGGTTGAAGAATGCCCTCCACACTCGAGAGATGAATTGGGGTCCTCGATCGGAGACTACGTCCTCTGGGATCCCAAAGTTACGGAAGATGTGTTGGAATAGTGCTTCAGCTGTTTCAAGGGCTGTTGGCAAACCCGGAAGGGGAATTAGCTTGCACGCCTTGGAGAAGCGGTCCACTACGACCAGAATGCAGGTGTGGTTGTCAGACAGGGGCAGGTCGGTGACGAAGTCCACTCCGAGGTGGGACCACGGTCGAGTGGGTATTGGGAGCGGAACCAACTTGCCTTCTGGGAGATGACGGGGAACCTTGGCCATGGCACAGACTGAGCAGCCGCTGACGAACCGGGAGACGTCCTGGGCCATACCCGGCCACCAATAGCGCTGTTGGACGAGCGAGAGAGTGGCTTGGCTGCCTGGGTGTCCAGAGCCCGGAGAGGTGTGTACTGAGTCCATGAGGGACAGGCGTAGACGGGTTGGAACATAGACCCGTCCCTCTGGACCTCCCGGCGGAGCAGGTTCGAGTTGCGTGGCGTCGGCGATGTGGTCATCTAGGCTCCATTGGATGGGGCTGACGACCACGGCTGGAGGGAGTATGGGTTCAGGCTCGGAAGAAGGTGTCTCAGGTTGGAACTGACGGGAGAGTGCATCTGCCTTTACGTTCTTTTCACCGGGGCGATAGGTGACTGCAAAATTGAAGCGAGTGAAAAACAGGGCCCAACGGGCTTGACGGGGGTTGAGTCTCTTGGCCTCCCGGAGGTACTCGAGGTTGCGGTGGTCAGTGATCACCGTGAACGGGTGTTGGGCTCCCTCCAGCCAGTGCCTCCATTCCTCCAATGCCAACTTAATGGCTAGCAACTCCCGGTTGCCGATGTCGTAGTTCTGCTCCGCCGGGGACAGCTTCTTGGAGTAGAAGGCGCATGGATGGAGTTGAGATGGATTCCCCTGCCGCTGAGAGAGGACCGCTCCTACCCCCGAGATGGAGGCATCCACCTCGACGAGGAAGGGTACGGCGGGGTCCGGAAGGGCGAGGGTAGGAGCGGAGCCAAAGGCAGACTTCAGAGCTTGGAAGGCTTGGGTGGCTCGGGTGTTCCAGGACAGAGACTTGGCCCCGCTCTTGAGAAGGTCGGTGAGGGGAGAACTGATGGGACTGAAGTTCTGGATGAAACGGCGGTAGAAGTTGGCAAACCCCAGGAAACGTTGAAGCTCCTTACGGGTGGTGGGTTGTGGCCAATGGAGTACCGCGTCCACCTTCCTCTGGTCCATGGTGATTCCGTGTGGGGTGATGACGTAACCGAGGAAGTGGATGGTGCTTTGGTGGAATTCACATTTCTCCAATTTGAGGTAAAGATGGTAGTCTCGTAGGCGTTGGAGTACGGTCTGAACGTGATGGATATGGGAGGTCAGATCGGGAGAGTATATGAGGATGTCGTCGATGTAGATGACGACGAACTGATTGAGAAGATCACGGAAGATTTCGTTCATGAAGCCTTGAAAGATGGCGGGTGAGTTGGACAATCCGAAGGGCATCACGAGATATTCGTAGTGCCCTGCGGGAGTGATAAAGGCGGTCTTCCACTCATCGCCTTCCCGGATACGGATTAGGTTGTAGGCACTACGAAGATCGAGCTTGGTGTAGACGGATGCCCCTCGGAGTTGTTCCAGGGCGGCTGGGACCAGAGGAAGGGGATAGCGGAATTTAACGGTGGCTTGGTTGAGGATCCGGTAGTCGATGCAAGGGCGCAAGCCTCCGTCCTTTTTGCCCACGAAGAAGAAACTCGAAGCGGCAGGGGATACTGATGGTCGTATGAATCCGTGGTCGAGAGCCTCTTGGATGTACTCCTCCATGGCCTTCTGCTCCGGGATGGACAGAGGGTAGATCTTACCTCGCGGTAGGACCGCCCCAGGCAGCAGGTCGATCGCGCAGTCCCATGGCCGATGAGGGGGTAGAATGGTGGCTTGGTGTTTATCGAAAACATCCTGGAACGCCCGGTAGGGAGAGGGAATTTCGGGAGAAGGTTCTACTGGGGGGCTTTCTACGGAGGTGGTGGAGAGTGGAACCGTCGGAGTGGGGGAAGCAACTGGAGGTTTCGTCACCGAGGGAAGACAGCGCTGGAAACAATCATGGCCCCACCGAAGAACCTCGCCGGTGGACCACTGAATGTGAGGCGAATGGGTTTCCAACCAGGGGCGTCCCAGGATGATCTCAGCCGTCGAGCCCTCCAGCACCAGAAAGGATATCTCCTCCCGGTGGAGCCAGCCGATCTCCAACCCCAGGTCCGGGCTACGATGTCCTACCCGGCCGCGTCCCAGTGGTTGACCCAGAATGGTTTGGACTTGGAGTTTGTGAGGGATGGTTCGTTGCTTGGTTTGGAGCCGGTTTAACGTGGAGAGTGCAATGAAGTTGGCCGCTGATCCGGAGTCGATCAGCGCCTGGACTGAAATGGAACGGTTTAGGTAAGTGATAGTGGCCGCAGTGAACTTCAAGGAGGAGATAGGCAAGGGTAACTGGACTGTACTCACAGCTGGTCGGGGCGGGCGAACGGGACAGGAGGCGAGCAGATGACCGGAGGCTCCACAGTACAGACACAGCCCATTGGTGATTCGCCGATTCCTCTCGGATACCGGCAGGTGAGTGGTACCGACTTCCATGGGTTCTGGTGCTGGAGGACTGTGGTGACGGGGCACAGGACGAGGAGTTGGAGGTGCAGGGCTATCGAGCTGGCATGCAGTGCGCCGCTGATCGATACGGATGGACCGCTGGATGATGCTCTCAATGCCGACGTTGTCGTCATAAACCGCTAGCTGGAGGCGGATATCTGGATGTAACCCATGACGGTAGGCTGTGATGAGAGCAGACTCATTCCAACCAAGAGTGGCAGCGAGGGTGCGAAACTGCAGCGCATATGAGGCGACGGACGATCTCCCTTGTCTCAGGCGATACAGCTGGTCCTGGACGGAGATGGAATGGGCTGACTGTGAGAACACCTCGGTGAAATGGCCGGAGAAAGCAGCGAATGTCCGGGTAACTGGGCCACGATCCTTCCAAAGGGCGTGAGCCCAGTTGAGCGCTCGTCCTCGCAGGAGGGAGATGAAGAAGGCCACTTTGGATCGTTCCGTGGGGAAAGATAACGGATTCATCTCCATATAGAGCTCGCACTGCAAAAGGAAGCCGCTGCACTCCTCCTCCTCGCCTGAGAAGGGCGCTGGTTGGGCCATGGGACTGGCAGAGGCAGATGTAGAAGAAGTGGTCACGGTGGATGTGGCGAGTGCTGGAGTGCTGGTCCGGGGAATGGTAGGAGGAGGTGGGGTCGGTGTAGCGCTGGTGCTCGGGGTGGATTGCTGCATTATGTTGGTCTGGTCTTCTGTCACAGACTAGAAGGACACAGATAGATGGGTGTAACCAGGTTTATTGAGACAATGGGTATGATAGACAGCAGGTAGGTGAGAAATGGATAAAGTTCGGTTCAGGAGCGGGAAACAGTCTGATAGTGGATTTCTTATCTTTAAGCAGGGCTGGCAGTTGGTGAGCGGAGGCAGCAGACGGATGACCAGAAGGAGGACCGGGGACCAGGAGCGGAGGAGAAGCTGACGGGCTGAAGTAGCGGGTAAGTATTCCAGAAGAAGGCAGTAGTGTAGCGGGAGTCTGTAGTCGAAGTGTCGACGAGACCAGACGGTGAGTGACTGTGAGGAGTGAGTTTATAAAGGGAGGATGATTGGGACGGTGATTGAAGCGGGCAGGTGACAGTGATTAGTATGCTGGGGAGCTGGAACGAGTGGGCGGAGTGAAGGTGTCTGGTGCTGACGCCGATGGATCCGTGACACTAGGCCTATTCAATGTAATAATTCGGAAAAGATTTTTTCCATGTCAGTTTCTCCCTTTATACACATTTATTTGTTGCAGTTAAAGAGTAACTAAACACTAAACCAACTTTTTTTAGTTAATGATCTGTAAAAATGGATCTTTATTAATACCAGTCATTGATTCGAGTAACTTTTTTGACATTTGTTTATAAAGTGTTCTATTTCTACAATATATGGTGTAAAAACGTCTTAGTGCTGCCCTCTTCAGGTTGAACGATGGCTACTGCAGTTGAATTTTCCTATTGGATGTTCCGCACTTTGTGACGTACCTGTACGCAGGTTTCAGCTCACCACGCGAGCTATGCCCTTGGCAGTATAAAAACCATCTTGTGTCGTCAAAACCACTGTAGGGAGTCAGGAGTTGGAATTGTGAGTATTGAAAACGACCAGGATAGAGTGTTTTAGCATCTATTTCGTCCCCTCTATCTCCGCTGGGGTCAGCCCACTTTTTCAGCATTTTCAAATATTGCCAGTGGGTGGAGTCAGGCTCTGACCAGGGGTTTAGTTAGGAATTTAGGAGTAAATCCAGCTTGAGGAGAGCTTTATTAATGTAACAGTTGATATTCAGTTGCATAAAATATGCTCATTGACACTTTATACATACGAACAAGACCTATTTTGTTTCTATAGGAGAAAAACAAGCAATATCTCAATGGACAAAATCAAGTCAAAACTGCTCAGGCATTGAATTGTGCACCATCTTTCTGTAAAGGAAGTGACATCATAGTTGTCAATCTTTAACTTTTACAATTGACAATTAACTCTTCTCTTAAACAGCAAAAAGTAGTGAAATACATTCTCTGTCCACTGACCTGTTTGTGAACTTGTGGAGTTTGCAAAAAGTTGACTGTAACTTTGTTTCAACAGTCTTCTAGTTTTCCTTAATTGCTGCCGCGTTTCTCCTGCTTTCTACACTTCGCCCTGTGTAGATAACAGGCACGTGAATGTCAGGCTTGGTTTGGGTGTGTTATTTCAGCCTTGGTGAACTTCCTGTGCTCCCTGACCGCTGTCCACATTCTGCATGGGTGGGAGGCAGGAGCCAGACCCTTGTCACCACTTTTGGTCTCTCCTTTGTTTTGGGGAAATATCAGATGTCACCAGCTGAGAGGTTCCTATAAATTAGGCTCCTGATGCAGCTGAGATATGGAAATATTGCTTAAATTGATGCTGATATCTAATAAAATAGGCCTTAGAGTAGAGTCCTTTTCAAATGTGCTTTGTAACGAAGTTTACTACGTTTGAGGCAAAGGCGTGACTTGTTCTCCACATGCAAAAAGATCGTTGGGCTTAACAGAACTTATTTTTTAATGTTTCTTGAGTGAGAACATGGAAAAATCCAGACAATCAACATCAAAAAGCCTTTCCCATAAAACCACATCTGCATTGACTGCTCTGATCTTGCCAAGATCGCCCCCAGCCACTATCTCACGTCCATAGACCAAATCCTCGTAGACAGAATTAATGGATTAATAACCCCAGAGCTATGGGAACATCATGGGTGCTGTAAGAAATGGATGATGTTGGACGTGGGTCCTCGATAATTAGCCATCTTTGGATTTGCATTTGTTGCATGTTTATTCTCTGCCTTTATGGCAGCTAACTGCATAATAGTCTCGCTAAGTGGCCTCTTAAAGCGTTTTCTTGCAAGCATATACATATGTATTATCTCATTTTACACTTAATTATCAACTGAATAAACAAGGCGGAATTTTGAACTGCGAAGTGGAAAAAGCTATATAATTTTACAAGCTGAGCAATCACTAGATTTTTGATGTGTTGAGTCACCTTTGTTTCTCTTGCCCTTGTTTTGACAATCCCTGAGCTTTAGCATGTTTGCTCTCTGAATAGCGAAATAATGCACTTAAAAAAATCAAGAAATCTTTTCTAGACATTACTCGATCATCAAACATTATCTTACTAGTAATCATATACATAAAGTGTGGTTCTACATAACTGTATAGTGTATATGAAGAGTTCAGATGCAAAGCCTCTAAGTGCCATTTGAAATTTTCTTCTAAAATGATCATTTTTATCAAGCTTGTATATTTAAGTTCAGTAATTTCACTTAAATAGCAATGACGATTACCTATTAATTGCCATTTAAGTGCAATTACTGAACTTAAATATACAAGCTTGATAAAAATGACCATTCTAGAAGAAAAATTCAAATGGCATTTAGAGGCTTTTGCATCTGAACTCTTCATATAGACTGGTATAGTTTTTTATTTCTATGCATATGAAGAGTTCAGATGCAAAAGCCTCTAAGTGGCATTTGAAATTTTCTTCTAGAATGATCATTTTTATCAAGCTTTTATTTAAGTTCAGTGATTAAAATGTCAATGACAATTCACTTAAAGGTGCCATCTGTAAAAATTGAGGTTAAAATATCCCAAAAATGAGCAACACGCATCAAAAGATTGAGAAGAAATAAGGTTGATGATGTCATTAAAAAACTGACAAGTAATAGTGCTGCCGAGATATTAACCTGAATTAGCATGCTAAATTACTAGCCCCGGCCCGTTAGGTGTCGTAATACCAGTTTCGACCATGGGAGGCGGTATGCGGGCGGGCAACGTTACCACCAGCCAAACTGCAATAGACGAGTGAGTCGCGCTCGCGCCAGCTTGTGTGTACTTGAACCTGACGTCAGTCGTGTGGAAAATACAGCCCACTACTACATTTCAGTTCAGGGAAATGTTAAAAAAAAATGATTGGTCGATATTATGCATGAGGAATACATTTTGGTAAGTTGTAGCATACTGTATCTTTCAACAGTGTTCGTGTTCTTTTACCATTAGCTAGTAGAGATGATCGGTTCACGTGTGCTAGGGATCTGTCGTGTAAAGCGCCAATACTGTATTTATTGTTTGAATTGCGTAATAAAATGAACAGAATCTGAGAGCTGACATCGGTCTCAGTGTCCTTTTCTGTGCATGACAAAAATGTGTGGCGTGAAAGTGTGTGAAAAGTGTTGTGAGAGTTGGCAGCTCTGAAAGACGCTAGCTTGGTCCACATCAGGGAATTGCTGTCTGTCAAATTAATTCAAACTAATGATAAAAATGTAATATGAACAAATCGGATATCATAAAACTAGAAATAATAGCCTGGGCTTTAATTTCCCCATATCGTCGAAATGCACCGACTTGTCTATGAGACGGCCCTTATAATTTAGTATTGAGATGTTGTTCATTAAGTCTCTAATCTCTGAAAATCTCCAAATGCTCCACGTGAAACTGCGGTCTTCCAACCTTTTACTATCGCGTCAATTGATTTGATGAATATGCACGAGGGAGACAGAGCAACACAGCACTCGCCCATATTGTTTGAAGACATGAGAGACCGCGTGGCCGTGGAGGTATTTCTGGAGGTATACTGCCCCCATCTGGTATGGAACATGTTGTATGATTTGATTTTAAATCCCATTTGGCACCTTTAAATGGCAATGATAATTACCTATTAATTGTTATTTAAGTGAAATTACTGAACTTAAATATACAAGTTTGACAAAAATCATCATTAAAGAAGAAAATTTCAAATGGCATAGAGGCTTTTGCATCTGAACTCTTCATATGTAGATGATGCGTTTTACTTTGGAAATATGTTTTAGATGCTGTCAGTATGTCCACAATGTACACTTGAGCATATCCATACATGCAAATGTGCTTTAACAATAGAAATACAGTACCTACCTCATTCTGTATTCTAAGTTCTTCCCATTACAACTAGTCCAGGTGGCCTTACCGTGCCCTCTCACCCTTATACACTCATGGGAACCACAAAGGAGGTGGTTTTATGGAGCAGCATGCAAAATTTTTAGCCCCGTCTCATGCATTCTGCAAGATGGTCCACACATGTGATGCCCTACTGAGATGGGTCTGGCTCACAGCCTATCCTCGAGTTTGGACCATGACAATAAAAGCTCCTGCTACAGGTCTGCCTAGTTCTCATCCACAAAACCTCCAAACAGGCTATTAGCTCGACCTACCACAGTGCCCGACAGTAAGCGGCAGAGAACAGGATGAGAGAAAAGAAACAGCCCATTCTCACCCCCAAGGCGTCACCTAGGCTAACTAACGCCTTGGGAAGCATTTGGACATGCTTCAATATCTGACGCTTTAGGCGCCCTTTAGCGTCAGTTAGATGACGCCCTAGGATCGCGTGTACCCTACCCCCACCCCACACCTATACCTAACCGCGTCCTCTAACTGACGCTTTCCTTTAGCGTCAGTTAGATGACGCCGTAGGATCGCGTCATGTAAGTGACGCTAAAGGGCGCCTAAAATGTCAAATATTGAACCATGGTCAAAGGTGACGCCTTGGGGTGAGAATGCGTTGAAAGAAAGGGAGCAGAGGACAAAACTGCTGGGAAAATCACATCTACAGTCACAGAAACGCAATCTACGGAATGCGAGGGATGCTGATTTTTAAGACATTAAATTAACCGTTTGTGGTTCCAAGTTTATGAAGGCGAAGGGACCGAGGGTGTTGAACGACAACAAGAAAGATGAGCTCAGATGAGTCCTTACAGGACCTTTAGTGATGGCAGACAAGTGTGTGGCTTGCGGCCACTCGGTTGTTACTGGCTGTATTTCAGATGTGAAGGCATCAGTCTCACATTATGATGCCTGGGAACCAAACTCCACACAGACGGCCTCTTTCCTCTCATTGCAGCAGGAGGAAGCATTAAAGGTCAGCTAACAGGAAGTGAAAAATGCCCTTTTCTTTGAAGCTGTAATGTGGGAGTTTAAGCTCTTAGCTTTAAGCAAGTAGCCCTTTGGGTCGTCTTCTCCAGCTAGAACAATGTATTCCTTTGTTGTGGGAAATTGCATTGTCATCCCCAATGGTATTTGGTTTTACCACTTCATTTACCCATGCTTAGATGAGCCCACAATTCTTTTGTTTCCAGCAAAACAGGGTGCTAAATAACATGTAGCATCAGTTGTGTATAATGTTCCCTTTTTTAATTACAGCTGAAAGCCCTCTATTACACTCGCATTGATTTTCATTTTAATTAGGGAAACATCTGAGCAGCTGACCAAACCTTCATAAACAGCACATTCTGGTGGTTTCCGATCAGCTGGGAGGGAGAAAGTATGTCATTTCCATGTTTTATTTCTACCGACAAATCATAAAAATGACCTGTTTTAATCTACTACTTATGCTAAACCTATTATGAATGACATTCATTTCTGTTTACAATTTATCATCAGGACAGAACAACTTGCTATTCACACTGCAGGCAAAAGTGCTCAAATGAGACTCAGATTGGATTGTGTGAACAGTATAAAACGCATTGAATCTGATCTTTTCGATTCTGCACTTCCATATGTGGTCCTAAATCCTAAATAAAATAAAGTTACTAAAACATGAAGCAGTTCCAACTTTAAAACCAGAGGCAGCAGTTGTTGGGCCACAACCTGTAAGTAGGCTAAGACTTAATCATTTTAAATGTATTTGCATGCATAATTTCAGACGTAATGTTTTAGTTTTATCAAATGCCAGCGCTGGCTTTATAGCCACTAGGCTACTAGTTATGCTATTTTGTGTCTACGACAAACGCGTACAAACATTTTTGACCTGAATTTTGTATATGTACTAATGTTGTAAATGTATTTTTCATGTACATATACTTTATGGTGTTATTTTTCGATTTGATCAAGAACGTAAACCAGTGCCAACGCTGTTTGTGTATATTGTAGCCAGTCAGTTCGATGCTATTGTGTAAAACAAACGTGCATAAGTAAAAAATATAGGAAATTATTAACTTAACAAATTATTTAAGTTGATTTGACAAAAGAAAAAATGTTGTGATAACAAATCTTGAAAATATTTTTTTTTACAGTGCAGCCTATGTAGCAGTGATCCAGCTCTCAAATTTAATCAAAAATATCTTCATTTGTGTTCCCGAAGATGAACGAAGGTCTTACGGGGTTGGTACAGCATGGGGGGTGAGTAATTAATTACTTAATTTTAATTTTTGGGTGAACGATCCCTGTAATATATACCATTGGCGTTCTATATGACCTAAAGTTTGATCACCATCCATGACGTTTACAAATCTACCACACTATGTTCTGAGAAGCTTTCCTAAACTATGGCATAAGTGGTTTAACTAGCAATTTTTGCAATCAGTTCTGGACAGGACATTTTCATCATTCCATTTTACTGATGCAAAACAAGGAAAATGATACAGTGTGGCGAAGGAACTATTTTTTCAAGTAATAACGTGGTTAACATCTTTATTACCATTCAAAGAAATACTGGAATCTGCTGGAATGCTGTCCGGTCTGAAAATGCGGCTTGGAAAACTTTGTGAGCCATGTTAATTTCACTTTTTATTTTTCTAATCAATTTATTACAGTTTCTGTGACTTTTTCTTCTAGTATCCTGGCTCCAAAAAAGAGATGACCTATGAACTTTATGAATCATAGCATTCGCAAAACACTTTAAAAGATCAAATGACTGGCAACTCATTACTTTGTGATATAATATCCTGTTGCTGTTTGATGTCCTTTTTTTGTTTCACATTTGTTTCCAGTTCTGCAGAATGCAGTTCCCTCCAAATTTCCTCAACCTTTCAGTCACCTCTATAAAACCGAAGGGGAATGGTATCGGTAAAAAATTGTCAAAAACAATTTTTCTGGTTTTTATAGTGGTGATTATTACGTTTCATAAAATAAATTAATTTATTGATTTGTGTGTTGCATCTGCCAACCAGTGAACCCCTCATTTTAGAGGTGGAAAATACTTTGGTATTCTTCCCTGTTCAGAATCATTAGGGCCTGCCTGGTATGAGGAGCTTGTAAAGTTAAAATTTTCAGACTTTCAAAGAAGACTTTCAAGACATGGTATGATCAAAAACAAGGTATTGATTCCATAATGGGAGCAAAATCTGTCACTTCTTTCGAAACAGTCAGTGTTTGACCTGTAAAGTATTCCTTTGAATCCTGAGCAAAGGAATTCTTCTTGAGCCAGTGCTTCCATAATGAAAAAGACTAACACCTTACGTGTCAGAGGTTATTAAATCATAACCAGGAGTGTGTTTTTTTTTTTCTTCCTGGCTTCAAACATCAAAGTATGAGTTGTATGAGTGTTATGCTCAAAATGAGAGTGTCTGCTAATCATAGCTCTATGTGCAATGTAGAACTAAAGAAAAAGCTATAAAATCATAATGACCTCTTCTGGCCTCACACATTTCCTCGAATCTACCAATTTTAATGGAATCAATAACTTCCATTAAAACCATAATGGGATTACACTTGTTTGCAGTCATGTTTAGAAGTGAGAGACAGCCCTCACTGTAATTATCAAGTCTGAACTGTACTGCAAAATGTATTGTCCAAATTAGTTTTTCTTCTATTTATTGCACCAGATGTTACTTTTTGTGCAAACATTTTAGCATCTTCATAGTTACGATTCACATTGCAGTTTATAAGCCAAGCACTTTAGATTAACTTTGGGTTGTAGATTTATCCAATAGGCCCTACACATTTTATAAAATGCTAAACCAGATGGAATATGTGTAGCGCTGGTCCCCCCAAACAGCACCAGAGCTCCATTGTGTTTCTGCATGGTTTTATTGCACAACCATCATACATCAATACTGTTTTACAGTGAGTGTTTCCAAATTATAATTATTGAATGAAAGCAATGTGTGAGCTGCGCCATACAGACTTAGGCCTTATAAAGCACCCTGTAATTGCTCTTGTCAATTACACTCATAAAAATAGCTTAGTAGCCATATTTTGCGTGCCAACTGTACCTTACAGACATGAACCTATTTTGTAGCAGAAGCTATTTCATTAATCCCAGCCACATGAGCACATAATAAAAATAAAATCCCACATAAAAATCAAAACATTTTTTGGCATCAGTTACAAATCTGTTTGTTCATTATACAAAGAATTGGAAAGGGAATCAGCAAATTGAACAATTCCGATTACTCTTTATTCCGGTTATACATGTTCCAACTTCCATTGTGAACCTTTAGGGAATAAAAAAGGCAATTCAGTTGCCAAATGCTTAGATCATTTCAATAGCCTGATAAATGTAAAACAATATAGAACAAAAATGTTATTTCAAATATATTTCATTCATTCTATTATTTTAATAAAACCAGTGACAAAATGTCTCGGTTACGTATGGTAACCCTTGAGGGAGGAAACGGAGACGTACTGTACGTCATTGCTGACGACTGGGTGATCACTTGGGAAAGCCTACCTACTTCGAGCGAAACTAAACAAGCCAATGCAGATTGGCATGTGATAATTACACCATTTCCTGTGCATCTCGCCATATAATTACCAGCAGGTGCTGTCGCATCCTTGTTTTTCTGCTGAGGAGCCGGACTTGTGACTCAGCAACTGTGGTGAGGGGACGTACGTCTCCGTTCCCTTCCTCAGGGAACAAGGGTTACTATATGTAACCCAGACGTTCCCCTTTGTCAGCTCACTATGACGTACATAATTGCTGATCTACTAAAATGCCACAACTGCTGGGCCTTCCAGCCTTCTGCTTGAGGCCTGATTGCAGTCAAGGCAAGGCAAGTCAAGTCACCTTCATTTATATAGCACTTTTAATAATATAGATAGCTTGTTACAAAGCAGCTTTACAGTGGTAATAGGTAAACAGAGATTGTTTTGGCTTTACAGCAGCTCTAGAATAAAGTTACTGTCTATCTAGCTGTCTAGCTAAAGTTAGTGATTGATTTGATTGATTCACTTCCATTGCAACGATCATTAGCTATTAACTTAGGGGCCGCTAACAACCTTAGAGAAAACCGTAATGCTATCTGGCTACTGATTTGCACAAAACAGTGCCTGGTGGTTTGAAAATGCAAACCATGAAATAGGTTCTAAGGTACAAGCCTTAAAAAATTTATTAATAAATATTTTTTTTATCGCTTTTGGGTAGCCACGTGAACCGAAATTGTCCTGACAACGCTTTTGTAAAACGTTTTTACAAAAACGGCTTTTCAAAATCATAATTCACTGGTCATACTGTATATTTTTGATTCACTATCAAAAATTTTGCTTGGATATCTGTCATTACTCGGCACGCTGTATGTTTTTGACTCACTAAAAAGTAGTGACTCGTAAGAGTCATTAAAGGTGCCATCTAACATCATAAATCAAATCCAACTCCATATTCCATAACAGATGGGGGCAGTATACCTCCAAAAAATGACTTGTGCTCCTACCATCGCGCATGTTATTCAAATCATTTGACATGATAGTAAAAGGTTGGAAGACCGCAGTTTCACGTGGAACATTTGGAGATTTTTAGAGATCAGAGACTCAATGAACTAAACACTAGAGTGAACTAAACTAAACACTATGAATCTCAACACTAAATGATGAAGACCGCCTCATAGATCTCAAAAACAAGCTGGTGCATTTCGACGGTATGGGAAAATAAAAGCTTGGGCAATTATTTGAAGTTTATGGTATTCGTTTTGTTCATATTACACTTTTATTGTTAGTGAATTAATTTGACAGACAGCATTCGCTGATGTTGATCAAGCTAGCGCCGTGAATTCACCGTGAGACACACGCAATTGACACTTAGCAAGCAGGTTAGTTAAGCTCTCAGATTCTGTCAATTATATTACGCAATTCAAAGAATAAATACCGTTTTGGCGCTTGTACATGTTACACCACAGATCCCTAGCGCACGTGAACCGATCGTCTCTACTAGCTAATGGAAAAAGAACACGAACACTGGTGAAAGATACAGTATGCTACAACTTACCAAAATGTATTCCTCATGCATAATGTCGACCAATCATTTTTTGAACTCTTCCCTGAACTGAAATGTAGTAATATTTCCACACGACTGACATCAGGTTCAAGTACACACAAGCCGGCGGGAGCGCGACTCACTCGTCTATTGCAGTTTGGCTGGTGCTAACGTTGCCCGTCCGCATACCGCCTCCCATGGCCGGAACTGGTATTACGATACCTGCCGGGCCGGGGCTAGTAATTTAGCATGCTAATTCAGGTTAATATCTCGGCAGCACTATAACTTGTCAGTTTTTTAATGACATCTTTGCACTTATTTCTTCTCATTCTTTTGATGCGTGTAGCTCATTTTTCGTATATTGTTACCTCAATTATTACATATGGCACCTTTAACTCCACCACTGGCCGCACTATATGTTTTTAATTTAGTAAAACTGACTGGATCAATAGCTCGGGAATCGAATTTCACTGGTCACACCATGTTTTCGATCACTAAAAAGAAAGGGCAGACATATTCACTCCGGAATCGGACTTATCTGGCTCCGTTGTACGTTTTACGCTGAATATTAATACCAAGAACACTTTCAGAGTTTCACTTTCCATTCGCACTATAGCATGAATGGAGCATGAAGAATGCTCACAGGATAACAGTTAACGGACCAAACGTCATTAAAAAAAATATTGTTCTTTTATTTTTTTCAAAATGCAACCTCGGTTTTGAACAAGTACTTGTTTCTCGGTTTCCAATCCTACTCGCAACTCTCCAGGGGGTGGTGTTACGCACACAAACCACAATTCAACGCTGTCTTGTCCCCCTCAATCTAAAACAAAGCCCATTATCCTGTTGGTCCCCACCAACAGCAACAGCGTTTTAGTCTTAACAATCTGTTTTCAAGAATCTGTGTGGTTACAATGACGCCATGGGCCATTGAAATGGAAAAATTTGCAAGAATTCTTTATGACAACAGCTTCTCTTTTACCGCATGTTAAGACATGAGGGATGGGAAAGAGGGGGTGAGATGAACCTTTAGTGCCAAACATAAAATGACTGACAAGCTTTTCACAAAGAATTGAATCCAGAAAGAGAGAGAATCAACTCCCATTCCTGGTCCCAGTGGGGTTTGAAAATAGCTCCCAAGAGCACTAGAAAAATCTATTTGCTGTCTCACATGGCCTTTCTAAAGCTGTGATTCTGGCACCAGTTGGTTGCAAAGCGGGCCTAATGGCCACTCGCCTCCTATGATTTTCCATAAGTCGTTCCCAAAAGACCACAAAACATTTCATTGCACGCTGTGCTAAAAACGTTAGAAGTCGAGGTACTGTGCAGAACAGGGTCCTTTACAGTCTGGCAGAGACCCAATAATTTAACCCAGAGAAACAATCAACATGGGTGCCAGGGTCAAGGTTCACAGTTGTGTTCATAGTCCCAGCAACTGCCCTCTCACAGGGTGGTACTCCTGGATTTCTGGAACGATTCACGAATAGCAATTTCTTAATAAGGTAGGCATTTATTAGAGTTCAGTGCTAAGCCACATTTTAGTTAATCTGTTACAGCTCTGTAAATGCTAGTTTTTCTTTGGGTGTGGACTTTTTACAGTCGAGTCATAATATTCACATTATATGCTAGACATATAAAGATTAGCATGGTCATTACAAAGAATGAAAAAGGAAATATTTTCAGTTTTTACTGTACTGTATGTTTGATTTGGACCATGGCATGCTCACGTTTTCAATTGTTTTGTGTTTTAGACTATAAATTCTACAAATAATGAGAGTACTTTTTGACATTGGTATTTGTATAATTTTATGAACTATGCAGCATGTAAAGGGATAGATCAACCAAAAAGGAAAATTTGGTTAATATTTCTGTCAGTAATCTCTACCCTTTCTTGTCTTTCCAAACATGTATGACTTTCTTTCTTCTGTAAATCACAAAAGAGATTTGTTAAGCATATCTCGATCAGTCTTTTGAATATAATGAAAGTGAATAAGAACTGGAGCTGTCAAGCAACAATTTTTTCAGTGCCACAGAACCACAGAACAAAAGAAATTCACACTTTTTTTGAACAAGATGACTTGTTGCTTTAATGCAAAAAGGTTTCCATTTCCATGATCGTCAGTGATCACATGATGAAAAAGTGTCCACATTTTGCAGAGAAATATAGAATATATATGAATGTCACCACGAAAAGTGACAAGACAGACATCGCTGTTCGTTTTTGGAAGTTCATGGCAACAGAACATTTGGCTAAGAAAATCATTATTTCAGACCATATTTCTCCTCACTTTAGTCTTACAGTATGTCTGGAACATGCCCTCGTCTTTTCAGCTATTTCATTATGGGCCATTAGCACGATGAATGGAAAGCCAGCATAAACAAAACCAATCTTCAAAAAAAACCAATCCCCGTTCAATCAGGCCTGTTGAAACGCTCTCATGTTTGGCCAGGGTGCATCGAGTGGAAGAAACAGAACTCCTGGGACTTTGCAGTAGCTGTTTGAATCAATTCTGAATGAATATTAACTTCAATTTTGAGGCTTTAGAAGATATGCAGTAATTGTTTCCTAATATGCATGAACATTAGTAAAAGTAAACCGAGAAAGGTGTGATTTAATGGGGCGTCTAGTATGTGGATGTGCATTACTTCAACTCTTTTTAGACTTGCCTTTTTTCACTAACCTCAGTTTCATCCCTCCTGTCATTCTCTTCCTGTCTTAAGTTTTTTTTTTTTTTTTTTTAATGGTTCTTTGCAGGACCTCCCAGTCTTTCTCTCAATACTTTAGCTCCTGAGAAATTATGAAATATTAGAAAGGCTGTAAATTTCTGGAATTAAACCTTAAGCTTGTCTGAACTCCAGAGTAATAATAAATAAAACATTCATATTTCAGGCCACAGAGAGGTTTTCACATAAATGTCATCAGCGTAATAAAACTATTTCAGTTCTAACCTCAAATCAAATATGTGTGGCAGTAGAAAACATCTTCTTGTTTGATCTTTTAGATGTAGAATATCTGATTTCTCATAGTAGTTTAAAAACAAAAAGTAAAATATTGGGAACATTTGCAAAAAAAAAGTTAAAATAAGATAAAATTCATACAATGGCTATTAAAAAATAATCATTTATTTCATAGAAACCAGCGTAGTTAGAAAAATACTTGAATTCATGTTCTCAGTAGCTGGAAATTCAAAGCACCCTGGTTGGAGGCCCTGCTATTAGCTCACGACCAAAACAAACAGCGGAGGGGAAAAATTACCTTTGTAAAAATGTAAAGCGGAGACTGCCAAGTCGAACGTTTTTGCTGTTATCACAATAAATCACATGTGAAACTTGGACAAGAGAGCGCACATAAGCGCTGCCTTTGTTTTCTATTCCACTTAGAAAGGTCGTGTCTCAAGAGGAATATTAATGCTGAGATATTACTCAGGGTGTGTGTGTGTGTGTGTGTGTCTGAGCTTGTGTTAGTGATGTGCGTCTAAACGATGGAGACGAGTTTATGTGCTAAAACGCAACAACTGATTAGTCCTCTGCTGCCAGTGTGTGTCTATGTGGTTATTTGTACTGCACACTTACATACGTGTGTGCATGTGTCTGTGTGTGTGTGTGTGGAAAGTAAAAGTACTCTGGCCAAAAGCAGGTGATCGATTGGTCATGTAGTGACTGATGATACCCTGAGGATGTCTGGGTAATAAAGTGTTGCTTTCCTAAATGTGTCCTGGGCTGCTGCTTGCATGTATTTTTAAGGTCAAAGCAAGTGCAGAACATTCATTACATTCACCATTTTTAATTTTAATATGGCAAGCCATCAAGTCAAGCTTTGTATTTACAACTTTACAATAACCAATAGGGAGCCTTATTTTGTTTAAACACAAAGTGTCTGAAATTGTATGATTGATTGCGCTTTGGTATTTCAATAAGGATGCAGACCTATAAATCAAAGAAACAACAGACCTGCAACAGAAAACACAGTCCTTTGCCTCCCACACAATATTTGGAGAAGATAATAATTAATAAATGAGAAGAAAAGTCATTTAAAAAAGGCCTAAAATACACATGGATATATAATAAAATTATATAATCAGGTTTATGTGTCAATGATCTCTATAACTCTTCAATAAAAACATTATTTACTGCTAAATATGACAGAAGTTCTGATCAAATATGCATGAACTGAAGGTAAAAAAATCTCCAGCTTTATGTGTCATGTTAAATCTTCGTTCTTGCCAATTTCTCCTCTTTTCATTCATCTCCATACACTCCAATGTTCTCCAAGAGGTGAAGAAAACCCGACCTGCCATTTTTACAGGCTATTTTGCTTCAGAATGGAGCCCAAAACGTGTCATTCTGACTCTATAACTGAATGTCTGTTTTCATTCCTCTCCAAAATTTGGCCATTTTTTTTGTTACATTTTGTGGTGAAGTGCAGGCAATGTGGGTGTAGGAGACCCTGTTAGCCACCCACATTCAGCAGAACAAGACTTTCTTTATTCAAGCAGCAGACTGTATTCCTGAGGAACAATTAGAAAAAATTAAGGTTAGACCCGCATCATTTTTTTCAAACAAACTTTTTACACACAATGCCACTATTTCTTCCCTTTTAAGGTGTTGGTTATTAAAAGTTTTGTTTTAATGCCATTTCTTGTTCTAAAGACACCAACTTTAGTTTACAATCATTGAGTATTGTGAAACAAAGAAAAAATGTCATAATATTCAACATATCTACATATGAAGAGTTCAGATGCAAAAGCCTCTAAATGCCATTTGAAATTTTCTTCTTTAATGATGATTTTTATCAAACTTGTATATTTAAGTTCAGTGATTTCACTTAAATGGCAATGATAATTACCTATTAATTGTTAATTAAGTGAAATTACTGAACTTAAATATACAAGTTTGATAAAAATCCTCATTAAAGAAAAAAATTTCAAATGGCATTTAGAGGCTTTTGCATCTGAACTC
This sequence comes from Pimephales promelas, assembly GCF_016745375.1. The sequence continues at coordinate 5,730,231 of NW_024121111.1, read as the reverse complement.
TTCATATTTACATACCTACATCTGTTACCATTTTCAGTCATATCTTGGTGATGGATATATCTATAGCCATCTCATGCCATACATGAGACTGTCCATTAATTCTCTTGACGATTTTTTTTCGGGGTAGGTTGCCAGGTCTTTCCCTACATAGCTTGGGACTCACACCCAGACCATGCAAGAACATGCAAACAGAAAGGACTTGGGGACCTTCTTGCACTGTGCCATGACCCACATATAGCCTCACATACTGTATAAGCTGCATTCAAAATCGCATACTTTCCTACTATATAGTAGGGGGGATAAAGTATGTGACAAAAGTAGTATGTCCTAATTCACAAGGCATCACCTAACTGACGCCTTGGGAAGCATTTTGACCACGCTTCAATATCTGACGCTTCAGGCTCCCTTTAGTGTAACTCTACCCCTACCCCAGACCTATAACTAACTGACGCTAAAGGGCACCTAAAGCGTCAAATATTGAAGCATGGTCAAAAGGTGACGCCTTGGGGTGAGAATGCGTTGAATAGGCATTATTAGGCAAAAAGTAGGCTACCCGGATGACCTTCTGAAGTGTGAATACGATGGACACTTTACTACCCCATGAGGCCACTGACGCTGGAAGGTCACTTGATAATGACAACAACATGGTGGATGTATTATCTGGATTACATTTATACTACACATACTAGAATGTACTTTTTTAGCAGTTATGAAGTAATTACTTATTCACAATAGAGAGTATGTGATTTCAGATGCAGAAATATTCTTTCATGTGATACAATATTAGTGATGTATTTTTTCTACTCTAGAGAGCAGCACAGAGGTAAACCTTCTAATAGCTACTTTGTACCTTAAAGTTTAAGTGTCATCATATACAACCCGATCTCACGACCAAGTCGTACGAATTCGACGAATGATTAAAAAGTGGCTAATTCGTAACAATTCATACGACCTCACTCGTACGAATTAATACGATTTTGCTAAATCGTACATATTTTACGAATTGGCCAATTCGTATGAATTCGTACGAATGACCTACCCCTTACCCCGCCCCTAAACCTAACCATCACGTGGGTTTAGACAAATCGTACGAATTAGTACGAGTGAGGTTGTACGAATTAGTACGAATTAGCCACTTTTTAATCATGCGTCGAATTCGTACGAATTGGTCGTGAGATAGTGTTGTCATATACACACTTTTATCCCTGTAGGCTTGCACCAGTTGCAGACTTCCTTCAAACCAAGACTTCGGTGATTCCTTTAAAAAGCAGGTCACAGTGCTCCAAACAGACGTGTGTAATTTACCTCCTGCCCAGACAAAGTCTACATTACACTTTGTTCCACGTCTTTTTTATGTCTTTCTCTAGGCCATGCCATTCCTGGTGAAGTTAGTGGGCCCAGGACAGTATACACACCCATGAAGTCATGCTATTTCCAAACTACCTCTTACTGATGGATGTTTTATTTCCAGGTCTTAATTCTTTTCATTCACAGAAAGGGAAAAGTCGATTTTTCCTTTTAGGAAACTTGAAGATAACAAATTAATTATTTTCCTAAATTCCTAGGAACATATTGACTATTTCCGATATTTTACCTTCATCAGCTATAGTACCATAGAAACACGATAACATTGCTTGGGGACTTTGGAAATAAATCTTCAATCATTGTGGTTTAAGGGGCAAATATCTAAATAAAACAGCATTAAATAAAAATGATGGAATATATATTTGTACTATTTGAAACATTGTAAGAGTCAAAAATGACTGGAATATGATTTTTATGGCTGTTAACAGATAAATTACAAGTAGGCTCAATTGTATAGTTTTTTAAGTAAGGAAGGTGTATAAAAGCATGATGTTCTTATTATATATACGTCACAAAATGTATCTTTTAAATATATATATATATATATATATATATATATATATATATATATATATATATATATATATATATATATATCAAAGCTACAGTTTAAATCACAATCTAGCTCTGTTTCCCACAAACACTGAACAAAGATAAACCTAAAGTATGCATGTAACCTCCTTGGAAAATTTTGCAACATGAACATGTAATTTTATTAAAGTCAGAAATTGCTTATTCTTATTTTTTTATGGAATATTGCAAAATTTATCATAAATGATTTATCTGTGCACATTATTTTTTAATTCATAATCTTTAATTAAAATAACTTCCCCTCCCTCTTGGATCATCATTTCTTCTGTTCTCTGATGACGTGTTTACTAGTGAGGGCAGGACAACCTGTCACTCACATGACATCACAGCAGTAGCAAACCACAACCATCCAATATATTCCCGATGGACAGAATCAAGTCCCGCTATACGTTTTTTCTTGTTTGTCTCACTTGAAAATACGTCACAATAGAGAAGAAAAGACAATTGCCACTTCTGTTTAATGCCGACTTTAACTGTTTGTTTGAATAATTAAAAAACAAAACTTTATAAAACCATCAATGTCCAATTTTTTTGCCCCCATTTTAACTCAATAAAGTTAATTAGGAAAAAAAAAACGTTGAATGACACACTTCACATGACAGTTACTTAGAGTATATGTTTTTCAGATTTCTTTTGCAAAATACTCTTGTAGAATATTTTCTGGTGTTTTCAGGTAATTTGGCATCTATTTAGCAGACTGAGGACTTTTAAACTGCTCTGATCAGATACCATCTTCAGGTGAGAAAAGTATGATCATGTCTGTTCAGAAGCTCGCCTCAAACCCGAATGCCACCTCATAATACTATGATTCACAGATAAAGCAAAACAGTGATGTTGCAGTGTGGAGATTCGGGAAAAATATCAATGTATACAATATCAAAGATTTATAACTACATTAGCCACTATGCTTGACTTTAAAAAAGAGGGGATATTTAACACAGGCCGACTGTTTAAGAAGTGATCTGTATTTGGCTGAACTATAATATTAGCAGGTCACTGTTCCATACGGTAACCAGACATGGACTTTTGCGGCTGCTGCGGCACAGGCCCATAAGGAAGCAGAAGAAAAGAGAGAGGAGAGTGGATTTGAATTGAGGATGATAATTGCAGAGAGGAAAAATGCAAGAGCTGGAGCAGGTTATGACCACGCATCAGCCAGTTCCATTACTAGAGAAGAGTCTTTTTAAAAAAAAAACTGGCCTGTGTGTGAGTGTAAGTGAATGTTCAAAAGTTATTAGCTGTCATTCTCACAGACAAATTAGAATGGAAAATTCTACCATCGCTGCAAGCGGTTTGACCGCCTCTCTCTGTCTGTGCAAGGCTTGATCTTTTTTCCCCTTAATCCTTTTTTTTTTACTTTTCAGTTTTCATTCATCTCAGTTTCTCTCTCCCTTTTTTAATTATTATGATGCACAGTCAGGAACACTTAAAAAAGTTGATTTGTAACTTTAAAAAAAATGACAACCTATAACAGTCAATTTGTTAAGTAAACACTAGTAACAACTAAAAACTTTTGTTCATCTTTATGAACATAAATATTTCTGTCAAGGCTGCTAAGGATTGTTTAACGTTTTGCAAAGTAAGGAGCTAGAAATCTCATTCTCTCATCATTATGTTTGATTTTCAAAGCCCACTACATGACATGGGCATTATTTACCTCATAAAACTAGAGGAAAATATATTACCCTGTTATACAAATATGAAACAGCAGCAGTATAAATTAAGGCAGATGAATGTTAAGCAATGATAATTTTTTAATACATAATTATTTCAAGCTGCCATGCCTGCTGGAAACTTATTAAACATTGTTCAATGTAAAATTGTTTGTTCAGATGAACAAAAAATAATAAACTGACACCTCCTTGTTGGATTTTTTTTTTTTTACATTGCATTACAGCATATTGTTGTCTTCAGTTGTTTGGTTCAGTTGTTTGACCCATATTTTGAGTTATGTATTGTGTTGTGTTGAAGGAAATGGTACGGAAAATAGGGTAATGATTATTTTCTGCCAGGACATTATCAGTTTGATTTTCTTCTTACAATCATGTATTTCGGGAACCACATGACAAGAATAAAGTTTGAAGCTCTGATGAAGAAATCTGGTTCGACCAACACAATAACAAAATAATGCACTCAAACAATGGATTTCTGTATATGGTCGTCATCTCTCTCACAGTAACAATGATGACTTTATGTGAATAATTATGAGGTTGTTGACCTTCAGCTCACATTTATTATTGTCTCCATCTGTGCTGACATTCAGAGTTTGAAGTCTTTATTTATGACTAATCTGATATATAACAGATTTCATGCCAAGATTTTCTATGTCTTCAATGGCTTCCATTTGTTTCAATCAATTGTCCTCTAGTTTACAGGTTGAAACCACACCCATAATGTATAACGTAAAATCAGCCATTAAAACTCCTCAGTCTACCACAGGTCCATCATTCTGCTATAAAATGTTTGATAAATTACAGTCTCCCATCAGGTTTGAACCACAAAGGCTGTCCCTGTAAGGATGATTTATGGCTTTTCCCTTTCTTTCACGTTCTTCGTTCTTCCTCCACCAATGATAGAATCCCTCTTTTGGATGGTCACTCTTCCAGACCACACTGTTGTATGGATTCAAACTCCTCCTGAGGGCCCTGTAAAAGCCTTACCCGAGTCAGATGTGGCTTTGTTTGATTTCTTGCTTCTTTAAATGTTCCGAGACGTTGTGCATCCCAGTGGTTGAACCCATTAGGTCTGGTGATTTGGACTTTGTCCCCATCCTTTTCCCTGTGAGCTAAATATATCCTCCCCTTCAACTCCAGTTGTGTTTGGAAAAACAAAATAGTCAAGAATGAAAAATGCACACAAGATGGACACGACTGCTGACTTTAGTTCACCAGGTAAGACAGTGTGTGTAAATGGAGGGCATTAGTAAATTCAAGGAAATGAAGTAAATAAAACCATTTAACTGTAGTGGACCTGTTTGAAACATTTGATGTACTGTGAGCCAAATGCATCGCTGACAGATAAAAGAGTGTTTTAAGCTCTGATGAAGTGATTATGGTTGTCTGAGAGAAAGTAGTGCTACATTCTACAAGTGCAGAATGTCATTGGTTTGTTAAAGGACATCTGATCTCAGAGTTAATTGTCAGTGGCCTATTTGTAAAATTATAAGATTGCACCTGCAGCCATTAATTCATTGTGAGTGCATTGAAGCCTTAAATTTTCAACTGCCCTGGTTTCTATTTACAACGTTTTTAAGGATTTGTAACCAATCACAGACATATCTGTTGATTGTGCGAATGCAATGACCAATAAATAGGTATTTAAATATAAGCTCTAATCACAGCAGATTATCTGATATGTTGTTTTATGATGTTTCACTTCTGTGTGCTGATTAAAATCGTGTAAAATCACAGGCTTCGCGTATGCGTTTTTCGGAAACAGTCTGTGGACAAGGCATCTGATTCATCTGGTGAGTCATATTGAGAATCATAGAAAAATGTGGTGATGACATGCAATGTATATTAAGAGAAAATGAAACAGTTTTTTTTTATATATACTTTTGATGCATTAAACTTTTTGTAAGAGACCTCAAAAACAAAATTATAGGAGCATAATTGGGGCACTTTAAGCAAATATTTTTTTGTTTTTGTTTGTTTATTATGAAAAGCCGGCAGCATAATTAAACTTTTTTTAATCCAATATAGCCTAGCCTATATTTATATTTTTAAAAATTGAAAAAATAAATAAATAAATAAATAAAATAAAATAAAAAAAATATGAGATGAACTGTAGGAAACTGTATGAAACTTACTGCGCTTATACCATAAACAAGATAGTTGACAATGCCCAAATATGAGGATGAGAATGCAATGCAGGATCAGCACTCCAACTCACTGCAGTCAGAGCTCATATATGGATCTATGTTCTGAATGGATGACAATTTCTCCAAAAAACAGTAACTGCCATATCTATCGAGTTTTATTGCAGTAAGGCATTTTCTCAGTTTTCTTGTGCTTCTGCAGTTTTGCGAGTTATTTACTTGAACATCTACTCTCGTAATTTCTTCAATGCTCACAGTCAGTAGATAACTCAAAAATGGCGCCGCGGTGACGTCACACAACAAACGTGTCTGACAAAGACCGATAAAGTCAGAAGTCAGTTAAATTGCGATTTTAAGTATGATTCTACGGCAAAGTGAGTGAATTTCCCCCACCAAAATGTATTTAATGACTCACAAACGAGACCCAGTTCGTTCTGCTGGAGTTTGAGAAGGATGTATTAATGCACAACCGAATGGAAGGATATTGAGGAAGATCGCACGTGGAGCCTGCAACTAAAGGTATTTAATGCGGTTTATTTCATATCGTGTTTGAACCGATTCAGCTTTATGTTTGACTACATTGAACTGGGTTATTTACGCTTATGTCGGATATTGTTGTTGTTGTGAGTGCGATAGGCTCGGGTAGTTTTGTGTGTTTAACACTTTGTTACTGAAACTTGGCCCACGTTGGACGGGCAAACGCGCCTTTCGCGCGAACATGTGTTTGGAGGTTTGACGGTGGATACTTTGCCTGTGTGTGTTTATAGTCATAATTTCTAGAATTTACTATAATGATCTAAACATTAACATATCCTGCGAACAATGATCAATGTTGCAAATTTGGGCGAAATAATGTTCCAGTTTTACATATCCCCAACTATAACAGACTCCTAAGTCTCTAGACCGGATTTAGTTAGCATTTGAGAATACTTTTGAATCAAGGTATTCCTCTTAGGGTTCAAGGAAAGTTATACTGCGAGATTGTCTCTTTGTGTTGATAATTTTGCAGGATTCCATGTGGACCCATGCCTTTTTTTCTGTTCCACCTGTCATCACTCTAGCTGCATGCAGCTTTCAAACCCACATTTCTGATTCATGTTCATACAGTTTGGCAAAGTATTAAATTTCCACTATACAGTCCAAGATACCTGAGACACAGGCGCCTGTTTTCGATTGAACACTGCAGATTTAGAAAAAGAAAAAACACTGTATGAATGTTTGTCTCACGTCTTTTTTATCTTTTTATTTTTTACCTCTCAGATACATACCAGTTTTAACCTGCGTAAGGTGTGCCATATGTTATTGATCAAGACGGTAGTCAAAAAGGGCAATTTTAGGTTACCAGAACTCACCCTTGTGTTGTGCATGTTGAAAAACACTTTGTTTTATGTACTACAGTAATACTGTATTCAATGAATGGAGCACAGTCTAAGTGCCATGGCATGCATAATGTAGCCTATGTTAATCATTCAATAACATTATATATATATATATATATATATATATATATATATATAAATCTCAAAGTATCATGGAATTACCATTTGATATATACTTACAATAATAGCCTATTTGTATGCAGAAACATGGCTAAGGAGCATGGCCTTTAAATGTTTTCTAGTTTATGTACAGTATTACACAACAGCAACCAAAATCTACTTATTTTTTATTAAACTAAATGCAATGTGTCGCCTATGTATAAATAATAAAAATCATCCATCATCATCACATAATGGGCCAGGTGGTCATAAATCAGAATATTGATTGACATTAAGCAGTTTAAGCCTATTTATTTTGCTACTGCATTAAAATATTGTTAGTTTTATTTGCTTTTCGAATTATTTAACTATTTTTTCACAACTCTTTTTGAAAAATCCGGAACTACACGATTTTGGATAAATTGAGATTTTTTTGTTTTGTTTTAAATCGAGATTGCGATGATTCTGAACAGATCAAAAAATAAAATTTATTTACTTGAGGGTCTGACAACGTTAATTGCTGCAGTCAATTGAAAAAAGTTAAATTAATTTAAATGAATTATTTAAAAATAATAATTTTGAATGAATAATTCAATGGCTCGCTCAAATACTTCACTTGACTTGTTTCATTACTGGATGAATCAGTGGTTTTAATGAATCTCTTGAATGAATGATTCAATAATAAATATTTCTTTTCAGTCATTGTTGTGGTGTAATAGTGTAATCAAAACAATCCTTTTTTTCAAGCGCCAACTTACTTTCAATATAGAGCAAATCACCTTTTGATCGCTGCTGTAGACATAAATGTTGAAATCTGAACTATAAACTTTATCTAAACTTTTAACATAGAAATAACAATACTGTGTGGTTGAAAAGTTTGTGAAGCTGTTTGTTCACATGACAAACTGCTCTCTCTGGGTCAGTGGCAGCGCCGGAGAATCATTGTCATTTAAGAATAAGATTAAGTGGGTGTTTTAATCAAGATCGCAATCTTTTTACAACACCATTTCATAAATACTGCTCTAAATGATCATCTCCATTTGATGGCTTTCCAGGCATCTGGATCTCACATAGTTCAGTCCGTAAAAGTGTCCAGCTCCAGCGGCTTGATCTTGTTTACTCTTTATTGGTACACAGGAGGGTCTGGAGGTGAGGAATGTGACACTAGCAATAGAGAGCACATCATTTGCAGTTATTAATTCACTCACTTAGGACTCTGTATATTATGGAGCTGTTTGGTTTTAACCAGGCTACTTGCAGAGAACAGCGTTGCTTGTACTCCACATTAGCAAAGTAAGCAAACACTCATCCTCAATCTAGATACTAAATGTTGTTAATTCCTTGCATTTATCATGCGTAAAAGATAAAAAAGAATTAATGTTTATTCTCATTGCAATAGTACAGTAAATCTGGTTGTTAACTTCTTGACACCCACAAAATTCCCACAAATAGTCAGCAAGAACAAATTGTACCTTCATTAGCGGCTGGAGCCTGTCAGCACTTCTTTTTACTGTCGTTTTACCATTCTTCCTTTTTATTCACCTCTTGTTAATATGGTTTGTAAAATGCATCTGATAAAATATTACGCCAATGGCAGTAATTAGTCGAGCTATATAGTTTCAGTTTACTTCATAGGCCTGTTGGGGGGGATGGTGCACAGCAGCTTTTATGAGCTAAAATCTCATCCTCACACCTGGATGTCCAACCGAAGGACAGATTTGCAGATTCTGGGAGACGTGTAATCCTGAGTGCCCTGCAGAGAATCACTGCTGACCCTGCCATGAACTGTGATCTGGGTTTGATTAAAAGGGTCCTTTAAATCTTACAAGCTCGCTAACAATGTGCTTAAGGCATGTTCTGCAGTAAAAAAAAAAAAACATTTTTTCAGCATTCCCTGTTGAGTTCAAAACAACAACCAGAAGGCCCAGGGAAGAGAGGAGAGAGATCTAAAAACACAAAAGGCGTTCTGCCAATGAATGAATTCAGTACAGGGTGGCATCTATGAAGGGGGTACAGAGGAATTTACAAAAGAGGGTTGAAAGTGAGATCAAGTCCAACTTGAGTCTAGAGTCAAAGAATGTTTATCCTATCATTTAAGGGGCTGCATGTAAGTGTGAGGTAATGCTTTTTCTCATTGACTCTCACACAAACTGCTATTAGTCCAGATTGATGTCAAGTCTACATTACTGTAAATATTTTAATTACATACAGCTCTCTGGACAAATTGATTCTGATTGGTCAGTTACAGAATTCTGTGGTCAAATTTTGTAAAATGGTGCTTAACTATATAGGCCATTTTGGCAATCGATTTAAGTGGCTCTCATAATTTATGTAAAAAATAATTATTAATATTTAATTAAAAATTCAAATAGTTAGTTTTTACTGGTATTTGGTGTCTTGTAGAGCCTGACCGATATGGATTTTTGGGGGCTGGATGTTTTTGCTCAAATGTGGTGATCATCAAAAACACTTGTGTGACAAAGTACTGGATGCAGGGTGAATGATAGAATGAGAATGATACATTTTAGCTGTTACCAAACTAGTTTGCGTTGCATGTTCTATATTGCATAATCTTCTCTAATGACTGTCTTTTTATTTAGTCACGTTATATAAAAAATAATGTATCAGTCAATGTATCAAAAGTGTCACTGGCAAAACCTTAGTATATTCTATTAGAGGTTTTACTCTTCTACTCTCTACCAGTGGTGGAAGTACTCTGGTCTTTTACGAAATTAAAAGTAATAATACCATAATGAAAACATGTTTGATTTCATACAGTACTTTTACTTAAATACTATTTTAAATAAGTAGTCAGAAGTATTGGAATATTGCTTGATGTTGTAACATAGTGTTAACCTATAGGCTGAATGGCCTGATACTGTCTACACCGGACACGGCCATTGTCACTCGCGTCGCAAAAGCTGTTTACCCTGGACACGACAAAGCACTCGTTGCAAAGCATTAGTCCTTCGTGTCAGTATGTCATAAATAGAACGAGGCATCTGTTTATTGTCAGGAGATTTGTCGCTTACATTGCACCATATTCAGTGTAGACAACATCACTGATTATAATGGGTTCTACAGTCTTCTCGCGTTCGGTGTCTTGTTCAGGCAGCAGCAAACTAGCAGTCAAGTGGTGTCTTAAAGGGGTCGTATAATGCCATTTTTGTACAAGTTAATAGGAATCTTTAGGGTCTAAATGAAAACTTTGTAATATAATTTTATTAAAATTCTCATTAATATTGTAAAAAAAAACTAATTTTACCTTGTCAAAAACAGCTCTGTTTTCAGCACGCCGTTTCAGTGCATATGCCTTTAAATGATAATCAGCCTTTGTGTAAACTATCCCTTTAAGTCTCTCTCTCTCTCTTTTTTAAAGTTTTTTTTTACATTTAATTAAATAGATTCAGTGCCAATATTGTAAAAGTGACCTTTTGTATTGGGATAATTATCTAATTGCATATCCATCTGATTTTAACTCAAATGTTCTTTTAAAAAGAGTTGGCGTTGCTTTGTTCAATCCCCCCCCCAATATATTTTCTTCAAAAGTCCACAAATTACTTCAAGATGACCTATACAGACTTAAGAACCTAATTAGGCCTGTGGCTTCATTTACCAGAATCACATTAGCCAGTGAAGACTTGAAACAGCAAACATGCTGTTTCATCATTACCACAACAACATATCCTACGAGCTGAGAATCGATTTGAGGGGATGAGCTCAATCAGCTTTCAGAGGAGCTTTGAGAGGAGACCAAACCAGACTAAGTATGGAGATGAGCTGGCGTTGAGAGAAAGGAGACTCCAGATTTCGCAATGGTTGCAACATCTGCAGTCAATGAACCATTAAACCTGAACTTTCCAGAACCCTTCAGGAATAGAGGACAGAGAGAGAGGCTCCAGCAAAAAACCTTCATCCCCTGAAGTTATAAAACTGGTTTACATTTAGGTTGTGGTGCTGTCCAGTGTCTGCCCTCATCATGCCCTCCTTTCATATTCTTCATGTCATACTGTACTGAAAATATCTTTTAAAATGAGAAAATTAATATTTAATATTTATCCTTGTACCTTCTATTTATTGTCCAACCACAATTATCAGCTTAATTACGTCTTCTGTAATTAAACTATCTCTCTCTCTCTCTCTCTCTCTCTCTCTCTCTCTCTCTCTCTCTCTCTCTCTCTCTCTCTCTCTCTCAACGAGCCCAAAAGGGCCCACGTCACTCCTCTGTTCATCTCCCTGCACTGGCTGCCACTCGCTGCTCGCATAAAGTTCAAGGTGTTGACACTTGCTTACAGATTGACCACAGGATCAGCTCCCTCCTACTTCCACTCATTACTACAAGTCTACATCCCTAACAAAAGCCTACGATCAGTCAATGAGTGACGGCTCGTTGTACCATCACAGAGACTCAAAATCACTCTCCAGAAAATTCTCATTCATGGTACCATGCTGGTAGAATGATCTCCACACCCTCATCTGGAATGCAGAATCCCTGACACCTCTTCCATCAGCACTTAACCAAATATAAAAGTATATACAGTATATATATATATATATATATATATATATATATATTTAAATCCTCTTATATGGCTAATGCTACTCCGAGCAATATCTGAACTTTGTATTTTGAGCACTTCTTGCGTTGTTTTTGTCTCTTCACGATGACTCACTTGGTTTAGTCCTTAGTTGTAAGTTGCTTTGGATAAAAGCGTCTGCTAAATAACTAAATGTAAATATAAAATGTTCGAGAGGAGATTAAAATTATATTTTAATGTATAAAATAATCGAGAGGAGAATTTCTAAAGACAACAAATTCAGATTCACCTGCCATTTTTGCGTCGCTCGCCTCCAACCCGTCTTCAAACTCCCGCTAATGACGTATGGTCAGCTTTTTTTGTTATATGAGTGACCATTTTAGTTCTAATTCTCAAGGTTTAAAAAAAATACAGTTTTGTTATTAAAAGCAAGGTTTCTCTTACTGGAATTTCTTAACCCTCTCACCTTTGTTCAGGCACTAATTGTACCTCTAGAGGAGTTCTGGTGAACCACTTCTGTTGATTTTTCCATCAGACTTCCCGGGTTATTTCTGAACCCATCCTCTTTTTTAAATTTTTTTTTTATCTGCCTACTTATTTCATCCCCTCTGATCTCGAATTTGTTCTATGAGGGGTCGCTGAAAAGATCCAGGACCCAAAAGAATGACGTTCTCTTCAAGTCAGCTGTGACGCTGCAATCCGTCATAAAGAGGCCTGAGTGTGTTTTGATGAGGAATCCTTTATGAAGATAGAATTGCTTCAGTATTTCAAATGAATCAAACATCAGTTAGCGGCTTTTGAACGAAACCTTCCAGTGTTTGTAGACTCGAGCATCATTTGACAGAATTACTGTCTGTTGTTCAAAAATGCCATCTGTGGCCTTAGCTAAAGGGTGGGCTTCTGCAACACTTGGTGTCTGGCGCTCCATTGCTCTCTTCATTAACATCTCCCTCAATCCTGAAACAGGAGGAGGAAAGTAAATAAGTCCAAGCTCTCAAGGATTAGGTCATCAGTGCCTTGACCTGCTGCCAGCCATAATATTGTGTTGTGGTTTCATTACCGACCCAATCAGAGCCATGTAATTAAAACATTCCAGTCGTTTACTTCACTTGTCTCCCATTCCTTCCTTCACTTAAAACAATGATTGTAAATCCACACTGCCTGATGCCCTAGCTGTGTTAAATTATTTTAAGAGCATTAACTGATAGCTCTGCTAGTAATATCTGTAAATAAAGGTTGTGTGTGCTAAAGCTTGTATCTTATCTAGATCCTTGATGTTACAAGGAAGATTTTCTTCATGTGACTGTGGTGAAAACTTTTCATAAAACACATTACCCCCATTTTTGATCTAGTATGGACTTTTGCGCTTGGCTAAATGATTTACTTCAACTTGCAATAATGCTTCTTGCTTGTTGCAAGTTATGCTTGTTTACATTTTGCCTAGTTCCTAAAATACCACTAAAGTTTGAAAGAAGATTTTATCATCCGAACAGCTTAAACAAATTAATTTGAACATTATATTTCCCAGTTGATCTGAGTAAGCAGTGGCTAGTAAACATCTGCTGGCTGCATTTGACCTTTTCTCCTCAAACAGAGGTCCAAAGCAGACATTTAACCACAGAGCAGCTTGAACCATAATGACAGAGGATTGAAGGAGACTGGCAAAAAGTTTAGTGCTCGTCCACAAATCCTGTTTATCAGACACAAAAACTTCTTAACTTATTTCAAGTTTATATACATCAATTATACATATGAGACTATTAATAAAAATTAGAAATCTTTATTTTTTTAACTTTACTACTTTTTTTGGACTGTCAGTTTCACTACTGATTGGGGTCAGTAAGATTTTTTTTTTTTTTTAAAGATAGATTTATTCAGCAAGGATGCAATATATTGATCAAAAGACAGCGATTTATAATGTTCTATTACAGACAAATGCTGTTCTTTTGAACTTTCCATTCATCAAAGAATCCTTTTTTATCATGGTTACAAACATATTGAGCAACACAACTGTTTTCAATTGGCAATAATACACATTTTTACCCTGTGCACCAAAACCAATAATCACTTTATTTTGATGGTCTCATTTGAACATTGTTTATATTATAACTTTGCAACTACATGTACAACTAACTCTCATTTGTCACAATTATATTGTGTTTAGTTGTTTTCTGTCATGTCTGTATTAGGTCTCATTAGTTACCATGGTGTCTGATTCGTTAATCTGTGTCCAGCTGTTCCTGTTTAGTGTCCTCATTTACTGTGTATGTACTCCCTGTTCTGTTTTGTCCTCAGCGGTTATTGTTTGTGTGATCGTGGTCATTATATTCCTGAGTTTGTTATTAAAGATGTTGTATCTGTCACCATCTCTTTCGACGTGCTCTTTCTAAGCCACCCAACCTGTAACATCATAGCCAATGACGGATCTAAACATCGGCCCAACCCTACCTACCAATCCACCCCCCCCCACCCCCCGGCTCGAAAAGGCTGACAGGGTCTAAGCGGAGTAGGATTTTAGAGGCTTTGCTATGTGTATGTGTGTGGTGTGATACAGCTCCAACTCCACCTGCTCACCTACAAAACATTTCTGGCAGCCTCTTGCATGTACTTTACATTTCACCATCTCTGGAGTGCTGACATAAGACAAAAAGATAATAACAAAAAAATCCATGCTCTTAGTGATCAAAGAGGAGTGTTTGACTTGAAATAGTTTGGTTGTAATGAAACCTTCTGGTGATGAGCTGTCTTGATCAGACTCAGCAGGTGGGTAGTAATATGCCAAGATGATGAATGATGTAAAGATAACTTGCCCAGGTGTGAGAGTCAGATATAGGTAGTTGACGAGAGGACCCAGGACTGCAGAGCAACACAGAGGTCAATCTTTTCTTATTAGCCTTCTGGTTTAGGAGTTGACAGGTGACATAAAAATATTATATTTTTATTAATTCTTGGAGTCAGTGTGATTGCATGGTCTGTAGATGTCAATAGACTCCACACAGTATCTTAGCGTACACCCAGAGGCACACGGAGTGGGGGCCCCTGGCAAAATGAATCTAATAAGCCCTTTTTTTTATTAAATGAATTTTAAATACAATATATACTATTTTTTTAATCCATTAATTTAAACAATTAGTCCATTGATTGCACATTTATATTAATTTCTGCTTAAACATACAGAATGGTTTTTTTTTGCCACTAGGGGTCGCTAATCTCTTACAATACCAAAGGCATATATTGATGACGCAAAGCATCAAGCGGAATTATGGATCTTGTCGTCAAGCTGATGGATCTTTTATGGATGAGTGAATACAGTGATGCTTTTAATCGTATACCAGCGCCACACGTAACACGAGTCCCGCAGATATAAAGGTATAAGGACATTTCATTCTTCCGAACTACACGCAAGTGCTGAATTAATACTCTCACAGGTCATTTTATTATTATTTATTATACTCTAACAGTTGCACTCACACTATACAGCATTTGAGTGTGTTGAATGTTGTTAGTTAGTTTTTTTTGTTGGCTGCATGAGACTAGCAGTAAGCTAGATCAACATTAGAATAACATACAGATCATATAACATTTAATCATGTTGAACTAAATAACATTATTAGACAGGTGAGCAAATGTACATAAAATTAATCAAAGTACATGGAACACTCGCGTCTCGGTCAAGTCGAAGTTAGTCGCGGACGTGGAGCTCTTGGCATTTCGAAAGATTTTGATCTTCATTATAGTCCTCTTTTTTTTTTTTTTTCTCAAAGTCTGCTTGCCACGGTCCAAAATGTTTGAACAAAACAACAATAGCGTGAACGCTATTGTCCACATCTGTAGCCAAAGTTAGAATGGCAGAGGGTAACGCCGATATGAACTGGCGACTCCTCACCCCTGCTGACACGTCCCGTTTCCTTGGTTAAAATCGCAATTTTCTCACGATTTACAAATAGTTGGAAACATGGTGGATATTGTAAGTAATCAACTAAACAAAATATACAACACTAGCTTAGTGGTTTTTGGATATTTTACTGCAAAATCCTACATATTGTACTTTTAAGGTGCATGGAGAAATATAGCTTATTCTGCGCTCAAGGCCATGCATAAATCTTGCCGCAAAAGCAGGCTAATGATAATAAATGTTTCTTAAAAAATAATGAGGCATTTTAATTGTTTATTAATAAATGAGTGTTTTCTTAATCAGTGTCGGCTACAAACATATCTAGATACATCTCCGCTGTAAAGTGGATGTCTTTAGAAAGAAATGCATCTTTCATACGGATGACATAATCGGAAGATATTTGCATTCAATTCAATTTTTTTTTGTTTAAAAGTGGACATTTCAAGCTTTATATAGATTTCTCATGTCTGTGAGGCAAGTATTCGCTGTGTTTGTTTATTTTTGAGACACGCTCCAGTTCATGGAGACCATAAAAGCGCACCCTGATTGTTTTATTTTATTTTACAAAAGCACAAAGTTTTCTTGTTATTGTGAGTTTACACAAATAGAAATTGAGTATTTTAAGTTGTTTCCACTGTTTGTAGAAAAATGCTAATCAAGATGTTGCTGCGTCTTTATATTAACATTCCTGATTGTTTGAATGATCAGCCCTCTGGGGCCCCTTCAAATGCAATGCCCCAGGTAATTGCCTGGCTTGCCTGCCCTATTGTGACACCTCTGCGTAGACCAGTGTCAAAAAATAAATAAAATATATATAGCCTAATCCTCTTTGGAATCGTTGCTGGAAAGGATTTAAAAATATTTGTAATTATTATATATATATTTTTTTACTTTGTTGAAGACTAAGGTCTGAGCCAAAACAACAGATTGGCTTGTACTGCTCAGCCCATCTAGTTAACAATACCATATTGATGTGAAGTTCCTTCTATTGGTTTTTGATGAGCACTGCATTCTTCACGCAATTGTCCTTTGGGACCTCAGCATCCCATGTGAACTTTTCCTGCACTTACCATTAATTGAAATGGACTTTGGCATCGTTGATTTCCTTCATCGTTTTGGTCTATTCCTAATGAGAGCCTTTTGTTGTGGCTTTTGGCTGTAGGATTGATTATTTATATATTTATTTCCTAAACATCATCCTTCCGAAACCCCTAATAATGGTGGTGTAGAAGAATCCCACAACAAAACCACAGTTTGTAGGAATGATTTGCATTTTGACGTCAATGGAAATGTGTTTCCTGTCTTTACTTTGGCCTGCCCAGTCAGCAATAACGGTGGTGGGAGCTTAACTAGAAGACAATAAAAAAGGATTCTCACCACAAATTCATTATTTGATATGCATAGAAACAAATGTGAAACATTTAAAAACATATCAACATTCATTATTTTTTATGGAAACTCTAGCTCAAGGTGGTTTTGTAGTAATTGCTGGCTTTTTAACTATTAAAGAACATTCCTGTTCATTGCAAGTCTTTTGCAGCTTCAATGCATCTTTAATCCTAATCCTTAAACTACAGACATATTTGAGTACAAACCAAATATTTGAAAATGTCCTCACAAGTAAAACATGTTAAAGACTAACTTGTGAGGACATTTGTAGTTATTCTAATTATTAGAAATTAAGGCTGGGTAATAAAAAAAATATTTTTCAATTTTGATCGATTCGCTTTTATTATGAACCGATATCAATTCTTAAAGGTGCTGTCAGTAAGAATGACAGCTAGTGGTCGAAATGGGTACTGCAGTCTAAATTCAAAATATCAGAGATTGTTGTTTCTCCCATCTCCTCCACCTCAGACTTGACGCTCACACAGGTTGCCAGCTTGAGGACATGCAACATGAATGAGCGAAAAGGACAATGAAAGCAGAGGTGACTTACAGACTGTAAGTTAATGAGTTGATTTATCTGCGTTTTAATATGCTCTCGTTTTTAGATATTTAGATGGAAATCAAGGCTTTTTAGGTTGTGTGGAATCTGCCATCTCTGATCCAGTTTGTTTGCTCATTTCCAAGGCTGCAAAACGCTGTGTTTCCTGCCAACTGGCATCCCAGGATGTCGGAATACTATTGGGTGAACTGGCAGTGGGCGAGATCCCACAGACCAAAACAAAAACTGACTGACAACAGGGAATGTGTAAAATAATAAGTAAAATAACTGGCTGTAGAAGGGTTTTTCAGAGAAACGAGTATGTGAACTTTGCATGTTTCCTTTAGTTGAGTAAAAAAGTTACATGCATCACCTTTATGCTCTTTTCAGCTGATGAATGAACAGAGCATTGTTGTTATAGCACAAAATAAACCTGAATGAAGATCAGAAGGTATGTTGAAAGATGCAGTGCAACTTAATAAAATCTGAATCATGTCTCCTGTAATCGCTCAATCAGTCTTTCAACCCTGGTAAGGTTATAAAGCTTACATATCAGCTTGCCTTATAAACGATGTCGCATAACATTCACCTCAAGCCAATCAATGACCATAAACTCATCAGTCAGCTAAAAAAAAAATTCTAGAGAAGAGAGGAACAATTTATACCCTATTTATTGTGGGTTTTTTTTTTCCTTTCTTTCAGTATTTAATGTATGTTTGAATAAGTTTAGATTTCAAAAATAAATTGGGGTAAAAAGAAAATTATGTAATTACTAAGTTGGTATTACTACTTTGTTATTATAAAACCTTCATTGTGTGTAATTTAAGTGTTTGTATAGAAATCAGTTAATTTGAACCTTCAACATTACTGTAATGTAGTACCAACTGACTCCCTGTATAGTTTACAGAATTGAGAGTATTATCCTTGTGAAAATTTGCCGTGTACTCTACTTGATATCCAAATGTAAATGTATGTGATCAAAATATAATTGTATCATGAAATTTGTGTCAATACCTAGCCCTATTAGATGGCCTAATTTTTGGACTCCAACTTTCTTTGAAATATCTTAATTTTCTTTTCTTTCTTTTTTTGCATCTGAAACTTTGTTATTCACATGTATGAATAAATACCTATATCTGCAATAGACAGCAAATCACAGCATTTAGAGTTAATATTGCATTTTGAGTTATGGATGACACAAAGGATTTTGTCTGGATAGTTTTACAGCCATGGGCAACACAATGGCAATGTGACATATTTGATGAAAATTCATTGATTTGTTAGTGTGAGTGATGAACAGTGTTGTGTTAAGCGTTCTAAGATGGCGGACACGTTGATTTGTCTGGAGCGGTTGAATGTGGCGTCTGTGTATACATACATCTACAGAACTATCCTTTTAATAATGTCCATTTAGGTTTATCTCAGAATGAAAACTACTGCAGAGGTCTTGACTTGTATAGCTTTAAAAGTATGTGTGTGAGTGTCCATGTGTGTTACTCTTTCCCATGAGAGAAATCTGGCAAGGGTCAGCGATAGGTTAACACTATACCCATGTCCTCATCAGCACTCCATTAACAGATCTATGTGTGTGTGTGCATGAGTGTTTGTGTTGGGGTCAGCGATAGGGTTTGTCTAAATCAGAGGTCCACTGTGGTCAAAGGGAGGTCACCAGACGCTCATTAATGTGGACACCAACTCACCAACTCATAACCATAATGTTAACATACAGAACCCCCATGCTCGTATGATACCCAACATGCAGTTTCCACTCTATGAACATCCTTTATAGACATTTAGACTGTAAATCCATATAGTAAATGCCGCAACAGATCTATTTAGAGTTAAAACTCTTTGTCCCAACCCCATCTGCTTCTGCAGGCTGCATGGTCGGGTTGCACCACTGAACTTGTGCTGAACATTTTTACTGCACTGCCACCAACCTTGCTCCGCCTGTAAATCTGACAGAAAATTTGTTTGGCCTTTGACCCACGGGTGTCCCTCACGAGGCTCATACAGCCGGGGTCTGTTAAAACTATCACAGGGGAGGAACGCTCTCTTTGCATGTGTGTATAAGGACTAATGAGAGACTGGGGCCGTTTGACTCGAGCTGTAAATCTGTAACCCCCCCATGCACGCATACACAAACGCATATACACATCGCCATCGTCCTCTGGCAGAATTTCACAGGCCTCTGTGCTTTAAAATAATGGCTTGTGTTCTCACAGTAAATACTCGCTATAGCTCTGTTGTGGTATGTTTTTGCACTTTTCACCCTGTTCTCATTAGAAAAAAACAAGAGAGAGATGAGGGAGGGGATGAAACAGCTTGTTTGGAGAGGTGAAGAGGTCATATTTATGGAAGCCCGCAGCCATGATTTTTTTGGTTTGAGTAATTGGTTAATTTTTAACAACTGCTCCGCCCGGTAAGTCTAACCAATCGTTAGGACTGGGCGATAAAATGATAACGATAATTATCGCGATATAATTTTTCTCGATAAAACGATATCAAGAGGTCGATAAATGTTCGATAATGTTTATGCGCCAAAAGCGGAACAAACTCAGGCCACCCTTAAAAATATTCTTGTTTGCCGTAACCCGACCGACCCTGTCAATTTAGGGCCGACCCAATTTTTTATTTTTTTTTCCTTTTAGTCCGACCGACTTGCCGGTTGTAACCTGCGTTCAGACCGACCGTTTTTTTTTTTTACTCTTCAAACGACTAATTCAAATTCAATAAAATAATATTAATTATATTTTAGTTAGTATTGTGAAAGTTGCTTGTGTCTACATAGCCTACAAACATAGGCTACGTTCTTTCTTAAATAAAAACCCGTGGCGTCATATTCATCAGATAATGTTTACACCATTGGTTTGACGTTACGCGTGTCACTATATGGCTTGTACGTTCACTCGTTTCAGTGTTCCCGCTTGGTACCCGGTATTAAAAGGGCAACGGGGCTGAATATCAACCATTTCTATATATAATAAAAATATTAAACAATTTGTCTGTGATGTAATTTTGCTATTCGCAGTCCAGAAGATCTCTCACCCGGAGCCACAGCGAGCACAGCACGACAGCCCTGCTTAATGAGTGACAATGAGGACAAAACGTGGTTACACTTTAGATCTGGGATATTATTCTAATTGTATTTTAGATTTCCGCTTTCAAAGATTATAAAAAGAAGATATTTGAGATGAAACCATTACAGATGCATTCTGTCTAGCGCAACTTCCTTCCCTTCACAGCGTTGCGCTGTCATTTCTTCCTAAAACCCAAACGTACCGTCAGAATCAGCACGATCGGTGATTGTTGTAAAATGCAGTCTGTACTGTTGCTAAACTGCGGACGCG
Source organism: Pimephales promelas (assembly GCF_016745375.1). Next base: position 5,709,270 of record NW_024121111.1, on the reverse strand, counting down.
TTCAATCATTAAAAGAGCTATTAAAAGCACAAAAGTCTGCGCAAGAGACTTTGTTCACGACGCGCGCTCCGAAATGCACTAAAACAAGACAAGAAAAGTAGGCTATCGCCTCATTTTGGGCTTCATGTGCGCATCTAAACCATCAAATATACATAAAATATAAAATGACCTGCTCTGAGATTCATTTAAACACAGTTTATGTCTTAATTGGACGTAAATAGTTGGGAGAAAATGATGGTGCATCAGTCATCTATTACAGAGTTCTGCATTCGGTCTTAAAGGGGCAGTAGTCTAATAAACATGTGACGATTGAGTCAGTGATGCGAATCAAACAACAAAAGGCAGATAAAAATCAATCACAGATCTTGAATGAATAACTTAAACTTTAATAAGCATTAATCTAACTATGATAAACTATGCAGTGTCATTTTACATTTGATTACTAGCTAAATTAAATTTCTTTTCAGAGAGAGCGACAGACTTAACTGAAAAGTAGCTAATTTTAGACCTTCCTGAAATTAAAGCACTGTGTATATAGGCTAATTTGTATCTTTGTTTAATTGTATTCTTTGTTTGACCATGTGTTTGTACTTGTTTTTGCTTATCTCATGTAATAGATATTTTATACATTTTGTGACTAGCCTAAAATGTAACTGGTCGTATTTTGCATTAACACCTAGCGGTGGATGCACAGTTTGAAGACCCAGTCATCAATATGCTTTTTTTTTTTTTTTTAAATTCACGATCACCATCTCCAAAATTGTACCTTTTTTTTATACTGAATCTTGGAAAAAAAATATAGACCTACCTACCGACCCTTTTTTTTTAAAAAAATTGCTGTTACTGCAAATCAAAATATTTTTAAGGATGGCCTCATTTGAACCGTGCGCGCCACACGGAGCATTTATCTGCTCGGCTCAAAGTCCAAACCATAGACAGTAAAAGAAATGGACAGAGCGATCTCATTGGAACTCCATTGAGAGGATTGAAGCCCGTTTTTGGCGAATTATTTTATTTTATTTTTTTTTTTTTTTTTAGCACTTCCGTCCCTGACGCGCAGACTCAAACAGAGCTTGACTACGTAGATGTGACGTGAGTTACCCGTCTGTCTTCTACTGCTGTGGCATGGGAAATCTGAATCATTCCCTTCCGAAACATGCAGAGGCGGAGAGTGTGAATAGGAGCTGTCCATGAGCTAGAAGGAGACAATTTTGCTGGTATTCTGATTAATTATTTTGTAATTTTGCCTCCACGTTTTACTGATTCCATGCGAGCTTCTACTCATGTCCATACGGTAATCTCTTTACTGTGCGACAGAGAGTCGCGTGGGTATGACGCAATCGTTAGCCTACTTTCACTAAAACTGCTTCTACGGGGCCATAACATAAGCTACAAGGTAATGGAGCTATTTATACATTGCCGTGTTTCTTTAGATATAAATAAAGGACAAATGGGGTCTTCAAACGCCTCAGATGTAAAGTTATTCGCTGTCAAAGTGACGCCAAAATGAATGGGAGTCAATTAGAATGCTAACGCAAGTGAAGTTCTGCTACAAGATGTCAGCTCCCGCGAGGCTTCAACTTCCGGTCGATGGATTACCCCCTTGGTCCAAACGGCGGCAGCGCACTGAGCGCAGAGCGAGGTCACTGTGCTAGAGCAGACGTGATTACTCTGATCGTCTCGCTCACGAGATCCAGTGAGACGCGCCCGAGTTCAGCGAAGAACACAAATGTCAAGTTTAAAGGCAGATGAAACACCGCTGACAAAAAGGAGAAACACTGCGTGCAACGGTCCCGTCAGAATCTGAATACTGAATCCATTTAGCCTACCATGCTATAAATCTACACCTCCAGCATCCATCCAATGACGGTCACCTCCAATTGACGCAAAGACATGCTTGAATCTCCTGCGGAAATGCACCGGTACCACTGGAAATAAAAACATTATTACAAGCTTACCGCTTTGAATCACGCTAAGGCAATCAGATAGTTTTGAACACTGGTAGCCTACTGTAAGGTTAGCCTAGTAATATTAACTGCACCATGAAATGTGGGATATACATATTGAATTGTATAATATTATTAATGTAGACGAATGTATTAAATGACTAATGGAATATAAGTACAGTATTTAATAATGTATTTAACTGTTAGGCTACTGTTTTTCATACAAATACCACAGAAACCATAAAAAGTTACATTTTGACATGATAGTGAGGTGCTAAGTTATAGGCTATACCTGGTTTTATCTGTGGTTATCATGATCTAAATGCATGATACTGGATGACAAATGGTTAATTTTAATAAAACTCAGTCAGAATATTGCGTTTTACCAAATAAAAATATGGTCGTACATTTAAAAAAAAAAAAAAAGATGTTACTGTTTTTGTCAAAGAACATAAATTTAACATTAGCTCAGTATTAGCTTGAGTTAGGATGCAGATTTACTGTCAACTCACTGTCAAATATGCATTTCGAGACAAAACATGTCATTTGAATATTGCAGCCTGTACTGTAAACTGTGCTGAAGAAATATTTTTCTATTCAGATATTTATTTTAAGGAAAAATGTTGGAATATTCTACCTCATATTTGTGAAATGTTCTCTTGTTTGGCAAGTTTTTGTCATGATATGTTCTGACAATAAATAAAGAGTAGTTTAAAACCACAATTAACACTCTGGTTTATACAACTTTCACTTAGGAGCAAAAATCTACCTTTAAACTTGAAAGAAATAAAGATTTGACATTTATCGTGATAATTATCGGTATCGACTGATATAAAAAAAATATTGTGGTCATTTTTTTTGGCCATATCGCCCAGCCCTACCAATCGTGTTGTAACTATCCCGGTTAGAGCAGTTGACCTCTGATCTTAGTGGCAGGCTGCACGGCAGCTTTCTGTCTCTTTAGGAAGTGACTTTTTACCGTCAGAGCCAATGTTTAGTGTATTTTTCATAGACTGGGCCCATAAACTTTGGTGTTATGGGAAGCAATGCGGCATTTGTAAGCGTTCACTGCATGCAATGTTAACTGCGGTCATAAACGTCTGAGAAAAATATACACAGGGATTTTGAGCCGTGTACAGGACGAAGCTGTGTTGTGTGGGCAAAAGGTCTCTGACCTCAAGGCCAAGTGTTCCTTCCAAAAACATGCACACTTAGACTGACTAATGCCGCTGTAGATTTTACAGAAAATGACCCTCGTTTTACAGTGGTGGGAAGTTTTGTGTCTCCCACACGTCCGGAGCAGAGTGACACATGTTTGAAGATATCCTTTTCTTTTCCTTACCATTGGAATGTGTTTTTTTGCTACCATTTGATTACGTTGTTATGTTCTTTCATCCTTGTTTCCCCTGTCCCCTGACTGTAGTAAAGTTGATATAATTATTCAGGCATTCCCAAACCCATTCCCATGGCATTTCAAAATCCCTTTCACTATAAATGATTTCAGAGAAGTAAAATAAATCAGTTTTGAATTTAAACTCAATTAAAACGGTAGGGTTATTTGTTGTAAATTGTGCCATTTAGGTCTGTTTTAGAGAATGAAAGAATTATTGACAGCACAATAAGCTACATCATGCACCACTTTAATTTCTACAACTGTCTTTTTAGCCCCCAACCATAACTTTTATTGTACTGTATGAATCTTTGAGCTCCCTGTTTTTATTTACTTGGTGAAATAGGTAATCGAAGACGTACTGTAAGATAGGTAAAAAAATCGGTAAAACATTTAGTAATTTGTTAGTATACATGCTGAATAAACATTGGTAATATGGCAATGATGTTCAATTTGTTTACTTTCGCTTTTTGTGCATTAGTGCATCATTAACTAATAATGAACATTTCTTACAATATTTATCTTATACAATATTATAAATCTATATTTGTTAATTTATGAATATGCTATAGTTCATGCAATAGTTTTAACAAGAATGTATTGCATTGATCAAAAGTGACAGTTAAGCCATTTATAATGTTGCAAAAGATTTCTATTTCAAATAACTGCTGTCCTTTTGAACTTTTCAATGAAAAGTGACTTTTTTCCCTTCAAAACTGTGAATGAACTGAGATAGAGTTTGTACAAGTGGATTAAAGTAAACGTAAAGATGTTTTATTTTTATGATTTTTATGATTGTTAAAGTAACATCAGTTTTACGGAACTATAATGTTGTCACACTTAGCTAATGCACTGAACATCTTTATTTTCAGTAAAGGTTTATTTTTTCAAAATCATATGTTTAAAGTATTTCGGGTACGTTTTGAACTGATTAAACTTGGCTTGTTGCTT
>NW_024121111.1:5559988-5704483 GCF_016745375.1 Pimephales promelas | reverse complement strand
ATTATTATATTATTAGGGCCCAAGCCCTGAAAGGGCGAAGGCCCTATTGTTTTCTTGGGATTATTTTTCTTTACTATTATTATTATTATAATAATTATTATTTTACTACCTTTGGGCACTTTTGGGGGCCTTAACGTGCTCGAAAACTCTTGAAACTTTGCACACGGGTCAGAACCCGCGGCCATCAGAGCCGGGCTGAAGATGGTACCCGGGCGTGGCAGGGCAGCTCGTCAGCGCCCCCTGGAACGGGGTCCGAACACTTGGTCCATAACTCAAACACGCTTGTATGTAATAATATGAAACTCGGTACACATGTTGATCTCATCGTTTCATCTATACCTCGCGCTCTTACTTTTTACCCCAGCCCAACAGGAATTCGGCTATTGAGGTTTGTTTGTAAAATGCTCGCAATGGAATGTCAAATACTCCTCCTAGAGCTTTGATCCAAATTCGACGAAACTCGGTCAGCGTGAAGTCAAGACATTGAGGATGAAAGTTTGCGAGGGGATTTTTTATATCTCGAACGGTTTGTCCGTGGCGAGGAAACGAAATCATGGCGAGAAACGTGAAACAGGAAGTGTGTTATAACTTCAGCATACATTAACTGATCTTGATGAAACTTCAGCAGTGTGTTCGCTGTAAGAGGACGATCACATGGATGTGACTATTGTGAGTCAAAGTTATAGCGCCACCAACTGGCAGCAGGAAGTGTGTCACTTTCAAAATGCTTTGATATCACCCTTTTATTTTTACCCGATTTGCTTCAAACTTCATATGTATAATGTAAACATACGGCAGATGTAGACCTGTGAATGGATTCTTGATATCTTTGAAACTGTTGCCGTGGCGACGCATCAAACTTTACCCTTCTTTTAGGATGCTTTTTGGATGCTTTTGAGACCCTTAGCATGCTTCAAATTGCATGAAACTCGACAGACACATCACATTTATTAGCCAGTAGACATGTGCAAAGTTTCAGAAACGGGCGTGGTGAGGGCTCAGTAGCGCCACCTTTTGACAAAAGTGGGGTGTTAGTTTTAACTAGAGTTACAAAAATTGGTATGTATATTGTACTCCTCGAGCCGGACAACTTTCTAATTGACACTTATTAGCTAGGACCCACAGAAAGTCAGATATTTTTGTTTGAATATGGCCACTCTGAGCCTACATGTGCTGTGTCTCTGTGTCTTTGGCTGGCTGTGCTGTGCTGTGTCTGTGTGTGTGTGTGTGTGTGTGTGCAGGGGGAGGGGGCTTAACCATTTCACTGCTGTGTGTATGACCTGCATAAAGAAAATACATTTCTCAAGCCTGGTATTTTTTAAATAAGTTTTTATTTTTATTTTTTATAAGTAAAGGCATATAACTAGTTTAATTGTAGTGAATTGACAATAGTTTTATATAATTAGTTTATTAATCAGATTAACTTGGTCAATAAACTTGGTCTGAAAATTTGGTCCATAAATCAAACACACTTGCATGTAATAATATGAAACTTGGTACACATATAGATCTCATCGTTTCATATATACTTCACACTCTTACTTTTTACCCCAGCCCAACAGGAAGTTGGCTATTTAGGGTTGTGTTTAAAACACATGCAATGGAATTTAAATTATTGCTCCTAGAGCACTGAACCAAATTCGACGAAACTCGATCAGCGTGAAGTCAAGACATTAAGGATGAAAGTGCCACGGGATTTTTGATATCTCGAACGGTTTGGCCGTGGCGAGGAAACGAAATTATGGCGAGAAACATGAAACAGGATGTGTGTTATAACTTCAGCATACATTAACTGATCTTGATGAAACTTCAGCAGTGTTTTCGCTGTAAGAGACCGATCACATGGATGTGACTATTGTGAGTCAAAGTTATAGCGCCACCAACTGGCAGCAGGAAGTGTGTCACTTTCAAAATGCTTTGAAATCACTCTCTTATTTTTAACCGATTTGCTTCAAACTTCATCTGTATAATGTAAATACACGGCAGATGTAGACCTGTGAATGAATTTTTGATATCTTTGATACTGTTGCCGTGGCAACGAAACAAACTTTAACATTCTTTTTTGATGCTTTTGGGACTCTTAGCATGCTTGAAATTGCTTGAAACTCAACAGATACATCACATTTATTAGCCAGTAGACATGTGCAACTATGGCAAAAGATTAAAGTAATGTCAAAAAAGTAAACACTAAAAGCCTCATATCTTCTAAAAATGTAATTATACATCATTTGTTTCTAAATTAAATTATACAAATATTATAACTTCCCCAATTTTTCCTTTTTTTCATTTAAGAATTATGTTTACGTTCAAAAACAGCCAGAATTGTTGTAAAATTCATAAAAAAATAATAATCTGAGTCATACGTAGTGCTATACTGCCCTCTTGTGTTCAATATCAGGTAGGCCTATTGTGTATATTCCCACCGGTTAATCAACGTGTGACTCCGCTGGGACTTGGGAGCTTTTAAATCGCTTACTTAAAACCGAAAGTCAAAATACGGATGTCCGCACAAGACATTAATGGTGTGGAGTAGAGCGAGCATTTTAAATAAATTCCTATTAAGTAGGATTGAACTAAACAGAAAGAATGTTCACTCTGTTCTGCTGGTTCCTCGCTGGTGGATCATATGATTACTTTGTCATAATCTATGACAAAAATGCTATTATAAACCATATTAATAATAGATAATACACATTGCTCTTATTTTTGAAAAAATACATTCATGAAAAACAAGATAACAAAAATCATAAAAAAATATAGCCATGGCTGCTATAAATGTTTGAAATGCATAGGACAGATGTTTAATGACGCAGCAACATATAATTGAAAGGCAATTAATAATCTGTCATTACGTCACTGCATTATGATATTACGGCTCCAATACGGTGCAGCACAAAGCACTTATGTGCATCCCGAGCGGAGAATGATGTGCTTGAAGCCACATGAAGTTACAGCGCATTGAGTCCGTATTGAAAAGTTCAAAGCACAAAGGAAATACATATTTATGAACAGTGTATTATACATTATCTATCTATGCAATAGTTTATTGAGCCTTTTCTTTTAAAGGTTTTAAATTTCAGTTACTGTGTGCGTGAAGAACAATTATAGTGCTCTGACTCTAGTGTTGTGATCTAACCGACAGCGTCCGACACCCGGTAGAAAGTAACACGATTAAGTTACAGCAATAAAGTCCAGCAAGAAAAAGTTTCTTCATTCGAAAATATAGACCTTTAGACCTTTATCTTAAAGATCCAGTATAATAGGATTAACATTGAATCATCTTGAAGATCGTTTCATCATTGACTGTAACCGAATGTGACGTGCTGTTTGAATGCTGAATGGAGAATGACTGACAGGCGCAGAGAGGGAAAAGTTTGTGTTCTTGAATTTAATGACTTAAATATTAATTTCTATATCACATAATAGCTTCAGAACACTAATAATACAGTACACAAAAACTTTATGGTACTTTAGAAAGTTTTTGTGCCTTTGTGCCTAACATAGAATAGTATATGCACAATATAGAATTTGAATCAGCCTCGTCAAAGATGGCAGTGTCAGAGCCGATACCGATCCTGAGTATCTAATCGGCGCACTTCTTTTCAACAGTCAAATTGAAATTGAAATTGCTTGAAACTCAACAGATACATCACATTTATTAGCCAGTAGACGTGCAAAGTTTCAGAAACGGGCATAGTGCAAGGACTAAATAGCGCCACCTTTTGACAAAAGTGGGGTTGTTAGTTTTATCTACAGTTACAAAAATCGGTATATACATTGTACTCCTCAAGCCGGACAACTTTCTAATACATAGTCATTAGCTCGGACCAAGAGGAAGTCAGATATTTTGGTTTGAATATGGTGAGCCTCTCTCTGAGCCTACGTCCCTGTATGGCAAGCCCTTTTAACATTTAAAAGCTAAGTTTGCCTGTCCGGAATTAACATTGTAGATATCAACAACGTCTTTCTGTCTATTCGTAATTACATTTTGGATAGTTTGTATTATCATTTAAGATATCTGTAACATAATTTTGACTAGTCGAAATGACAGAGTATGGCAAGCCGTTTTAACATTTAATCATGAAAGGGCCAAAGCCTTCGGCACCGCCACCCGGGTGCCTTTAGGTAACTAAAGGAACCGGGGTTGCGGTGCCACCGGCTTGGGCCCGCCATCGCTGCTCGCAGCTATATTTATTATTATTATTATTATTTATACGACTATTCGGGCACTTTTGGGGCCCTTAACATGCTCAAAAACTCTTGAAACTTAGCACACGGGTCAGAACCCGCGGCCATCAGGGCCGGGCTGAAGATGGTACCCGGGCGTGGCAGGGGGCTAGACAGCGCCCCCTGGAACGGGGTCCGAAAACTTGGTCCATAAATCAAACACGCTTGCATGTAATAATATGAAACTCGGTGCACATATAGATCTCATCGTTCATATATACCTCATACTATTACTTTTTACCCCAGCCCAACAGGAAGTCGGTTATTTAGGGTTGTTCATAAAACACTCGCAATGGAATTTGAAGTACTACTCCTAGAGAATTCAAACTCACGGCACGAAACTCGGTCAGCATGAAGTCAAGGCATTGACGATGAAAGTTTGCGAGGGATTTTTGATATCTCGAACGGTTTGGCCATGGCGAGGAAACGAAATTATGGCGAGAAACGTGAAACAGGAAGTGTGTTATAACTTCAGCATACATTAACTGATCTTGATGAAACTTCAGCAGTATGTTCGCTGTAAGAGGACGATCACATGGATGTGACTATTGTGAGTCAGAGTTATAGCGCCACCAACTGGCAGCAGGAAGTGTGTCACTTTCAAAATGCTTTGAACTCACCCTTTTATTTTTACCCGATGTGCTTCAAACTTAATCTGTATAATGTAAATACATAGCAGATGAAGACCTGTGAATGGATTCTTGATATCTTTGATACTGTTGCCGTGGCAACGCATCAAACTTTAAAATTCTTTTTTTTTATGATTTTGAGACTCTTAGCGGCTTTTGGGGCCCTTAACGGGTTTGAAAACTCTTGAAACTTTGCACACAGGTCAGATCCCACAGCCATCAGAGCCGGGCTGAAGATGGTACCTGGGTGTGGCAGGGGGCTAGACAGCGCCCCCTGGAACGGGGTCCGAACACTTGGTCCATAAATCAAACACGCTTGCATGTAATAATATGAAACTCGGTACACATGTTGATCTCATCGTTTCATCTATACCTCACGCTCTTACTTTTTACCCCAGCCAAACAGGAAGTCGGCTATTGAGGTTTGTTTGTAAAACGCTCGCAATGGAATGTGCAATACTCCTCCTAGAGAATTCAAACACACGGCACGAAACTCGGTCAGCATGAAGTCAAGGCATTGAGGATGAAAGTTTGCGAGGGGATTTTTGATATCTCGAACGGTTTGGCCGTGGCGAGGAAACAAAATTATGGCGAGAAACGTGAAACAGGAAGTGTGTTATAACTTCAGCATACATTAACTGATCTTGATGAAACTTCAGCAGTGTGTTCACTGTAAGAGGCTGATTACATGGATGTGACTATTGTGAGTCAAAGTTATAGCGCCACCAACTGGCAGCAGGAAGTGTGTCACTTTCAAAATGCTTTGATATCACCCTCTTATTTTTAACCGATTTGCTTCAAACTTCATCTGTATAATGTAAAAATACAGCAGATGTAGACCTGTGAATGGATTCTTGATATCTTTGATACTGTTGCTGTGGCAACAAATCAAACTTTAACATTCTTTTTTGATACTTTTGGGACTCTTAGCATGCTTGAAATTGCTTGAAACAGATAGATACAGATAGCTCGACAGATACATCACATTTATTAGCCAGTAGGCATGTGCAACTTTGGCAAAAGATTAAAGTAATGTCAAAAAAGTAAACAGTAAACACTAAAAGCCTCATATCTTCTAAAAATGTAATTATACATCATTTGTTTCTAAATTAAATTATACAAATATTATAATTAAACCAGTTTTTCCCTTTTTTCATTTAAGAATTATGTTTACGTTCAAAAACAGCCAGAATGGTTTTAAAATTCAGAAGAAGAAAAAATAATCTGAGTCATACGTAGTGCTATACTGCCCTCTTGTGTTCAATATCAGGTAGGCCTATTGTGTATATTCCCACCGGTTAATCAACGTGTGACTCCGCTGGGACTCGGGAACTTTTAAATCGCTTACTTAAAACCGAAAGTCAAAATACAGATATCCGCACAAGACATTAATGTTGTGGAGTAGAGCAAGCATTTTAAATAAATTCCTATTAAGTAGGATTGAACTAAACAGAATGAACGTTCACTCTGTTCTGCTGGTTCCTCGCTGTTGGCGCGCACAGTTATGAATGCTTGTGCAGCCATGAGTTTTAGTTTAATTTTAAAATTAGCGCAATTTCGGGATTTGTATTATTTGAATTTATTTTTAAAAAACACAATGTTGAGTTTTATTGTAACACTGTTTAATCGCGCCCACGGTTATATTTTGTATATTATATATAATTATAATGTATTTCTGTATAAAATAATACTACAATAAAAAACACATTTGTGACCGACCTGATCCAGCAAAATTAGTCACAGTGACCCAAATTTAAAAATTGAGATTTTGATATTAATGGAAAGAGGACACTGTAAGCTTTCAAATGATACCTTGGTCATACCTTGAATGGTTGTAACGATATACAGATTTGAATTCTGGTCGTCTGCCCTTTTTTTTCCAATTGAAAACCTAAGAAAATCGCTTTTAAAGTTTTTTTGCCCGTTTTTTTTTTTTTTTTTTTTTTATATCTTTCAAAATCCATAGCATTTTAAGGGATAAACTATTTATTTTATATAGCTTAATTTGACCAAATAGATTAACATATATAAATGCAATTTAACGAGGCTGAAACTCAACTTATTTTTAATTTTTTTGAAATAAATAATTAAAAAGTCACTTTTACAAAAATGTTCTAAAATCAGAAAGATTAAAGAGGAGTCAGAGAGAAATTCAGTTTTCATACGGATTAGCCCACATAAGCAGAGAGCAGTCTGTTTTCTTTCATTTTGAATGGTTGTGTTTAAAAGTAGACATTTCAATATATATGTCTGTGAGGATACCTTATACGCTGACTTTCGGTTCATGAGACAAGCTTCAGTTCACGTGCCGCGCGTCTCCGCGTCGTGATTAGGCCTAGCCTATTGTCTGCAATTTATTTCTTATTATTAAATCCTAGTAATTGGTTGATGAAACATTGATTTAAATTAAGATAATTATTTTAAAACGAAATTTACTTTAAAGAAAGGCTTTGTGCTTGCATGTTTAAGCTATGTGAAAGTTTTAGTGCTGCTTCCAGAGAACGGTCACGTTCGGATTGTTTTTCCTCATAAATGCGAACACGGAAAATAAAATAAAGATTTTATGTTCTGGAGAGAGTCAACCCTTCTTCATCGGGTGAGTATTACTTTTGGTTTGTGCAGTGTGGTTCACATAGGCCAATTTATTAAAATATTTAATTATCTGGGAATTGGATCTCCTCCATAATGCTGAAATTGCCCAATTTAAAAAAAAAATTAGTAATAATTTAAGTTTTGTGGTGTAAGTCTACGTATTTTATAATGTTAACTTCAAATAATACTAATAGCCTAGTAATTTAAAGATGTTGTAGCTAGCATTGGGTCTGGACGTGAAGGATAACTTCGGGAGTTGAAGGGACGTGTCGGTGTCGTGATTCTGTCTTCTCACACCGCGACACAGGTTCGTGGATCTGAGTGTCGCGATCGTTACAGCCTTACATAGGCTATATTCTTCTTGCAGATAAATATACTCACGCAGTTTAGGTTAGAAGCCTCCAGTGAGTTCAACGTTTCAGGGGATAGGAAATGCTCAGAGGTGACGAAGGGAGTTGAGAAGAGCAATGTTTATTTCAGCGAATTTAAAGCTTTGACAACTTTAATCGTTATTTAAATACCTTTACTCAATTATCTCGACTACGAAACCCTGTGAGATTATTTTTGAATGTCTGTTCTTTGAAATTAGCAAAAAAAAAATTTTTTTTATTTTTTTTTTTTTTTTTTGTTATTTCATGGTTTTTCCACATAATCGGCCCATATCTTAAAATGGAAGGTTGCAACTTCCGACTCATTTCGCCAGAGCGGGTCACATTTGATTTTGATTTTTTAAACAATGTAATGTGTAACCTAAAAATAAACAGATTATTTGATAAATGGTATATTTAAATCTGCATATTGTAGCCTAATATCTGCAGGGCAGCCTAGTCTTAATAAATGTATGCTTCATTTTTCATTAGTAAATTTGATCAATAAATTCAATAATTTAGAATAATAAGACACTATAGGGCTGTTACCCTAGGTAAGGCTGATCAAATTAAATCGGTTACACAATAATGTTACGAGATTGGTTTAACAGGAGTCAATTAAAAATCGCTGTAAAGAACGATACTTTTAAACATAACCCTAAATCACCATAAGGTGTCGCCAGATGACCGTCTTAATGAACGAGTCATGGATTCAAAATGCTGAATCATTCAGTAATGAGAAAACACATTGCTTTGAGATGCGCGATGGGTCGCTGTGATCTTTGTTTAACTATTTTCTCTGCTGAAACAGAAAAAAGTCAATATTGCATCTAAAAAGTCAATATTGCATATAAAATGTAAGTGACTTGACTTGTGTGTGTGACTATGTTTGTTGTAGTGAAAAGAGTTGCACCCTTGTTAAAGTTTAAGGCCTTGTGTTTTTGGATATATATCTTTCTTTCTTTTTTTACAAAAATATGCATATAACCCATATATTTTAGATTTATTATTTGCTTTAAATTAAATTAAGATTGTATTTTTGGTAATTGAACCTGAATGAATTTAAAAATGAATGTGCTATATTTCAGATCATATATTTGTTTTCTTAAAATTTGAACTAACTTTATTCTCAGCTGAATTATAAATATTTTATTTCTGTATCAATTAAAAACACATTTGATTTTTCTTTTTTAATCAATGTAGAATGTGTAACTGAAATATAAACAGAGTAGGGCTCTGTTTGAGGACAAGTAACTAAAACCAATGCGACATGATGAATGTTTGTTTCCCAAACCATCTCAGAGTAACAGCTTACTTTTCTTTCTTACTATATTCTTTCTTACTATAAACTGTGCTGTAGAGCTTGCATCAGTCAAAGCAGGGTTACATTTTGCATGTGTGCACAATAAACCTAAAGGCAGCAGGGTGGCGGTGCCACCGGCTTCAAATATATATGTATATATACAGTATATATATATATATATATATATATATAGCTGTGATCCGCGATGAAGGGCCAAAGCCAGTGGCATGGCCACCCTGGTGCTTTTAGGTAACTAAGGAACCGGGGTTGCGGTGCCACCGGCTTGGGCCCTTCATCGCTGCTCGCAGCTATATTTATGTTTGATTTTCAAAGCCCACTACATGACATGGGCATTATTTACCTCATAAAACTAGAGGAAAATATATTACCCTGTTATACAAATATGAAACAGCAGCAGTATAAATTAAGGCAGATGAATGTTAAGCAATGATAATTTTTTAATACATAATTATTTCAAGCTGCCATGCCTGCTGGAAACTTATTAAACATTGTTCAATGTAAAATTGTTTGTTCAGATGAACAAAAAATAATAAACTGACACCTCCTTGTTGGATATTTTTTTTTTACATTGCATTACAGCATATTGTTGTCTTCAGTTGTTTGGTTCAGTTGTTTGACCCATATTTTGAGTTATGTATTGTGTTGTGTTGAAGGAAATGGTACGGAAAATAGTACCTGCCAGGACATTATCAGTTTGATTTTCTTCTTACAATCATGTATTTCGGGAACCACATGACAAGAATAAAGTTTGAAGCTCTGATGAAGAAATCTGGTTCGACCAACACAATAACAAAATAATGCACTCAAACAATGGATTTCTGTATATGGTCGTCATCTCTCTCACAGTAACAATGATGACTTTATGTGAATAATTATGAGGTTGTTGACCTTCAGCTCACATTTATTATTGTCTCCATCTGTGCTGACATTCAGAGTTTGAAGTCTTTATTTATGACTAATCTGATATATAACAGATTTCATGCCAAGATTTTCTATGTCTTCAATGGCTTCCATTTGTTTCAATCAATTGTCCTCTAGTTTACAGGTTGAAACCACACCCATAATGTATAACGTAAAATCAGCCATTAAAACTCCTCAGCCTACCACAGGTCCATCATTCTGCTATAAAATGTTTGATAAATTACAGTCTCCCATCAGGTTTGAACCACAAAGGCTGTCCCTGTAAGGATGATTTATGGCTTTTCCCTTTCTTTCACGTTCTTCGTTCTTCCTCCACCAATGATAGAATCCCTCTTTTGGATGGTCACTCTTCCAGACCACACTGTTGTATGGATTCAAACTCCTCCTGAGGGCCCTGTAAAAGCCTTACCCGAGTCAGATGTGGCTTTGTTTGATTTCTTGCTTCTTTAAATGTTCCGAGACGTTGTGCATCCCAGTGGTTGAACCCATTAGGTCTGGTGATTTGGACTTTGTCCCCATCCTTTTCCCTGTGAGCTAAATATATCCTCCCCTTCAACTCCAGTTGTGTTTGGAAAAACAAAATAGTCAAGAATGAAAAATGCACACAAGATGGACACGACTGCTGACTTTAGTTCACCAGGTAAGACAGTGTGTGTAAATGGAGGGCATTAGTAAATTCAAGGAAATGAAGTAAATAAAACCATTTAACTGTAGTGGACCTGTTTGAAACATTTGATGTACTGTGAGCCAAATGCATCGCTGACAGATAAAAGAGTGTTTTAAGCTCTGATGAAGTGATTATGGTTGTCTGAGAGAAAGTAGTGCTACATTCTACAAGTGCAGAATGTCATTGGTTTGTTAAAGGACATCTGATCTCAGAGTTAATTGTCAGTGGCCTATTTGTAAAATTATAAGATTGCACCTGCAGCCATTAATTCATTGTGAGTGCATTGAAGCCTTAAATTTTCAACTGCCCTTTCTATTTACAACGTTTTTAAGGATTTGTAACCAATCACAGACATATCTGTTGATTGTGCGAATGCAATGACCAATAAAGAGGCATTTAAATATAAGCTCTAATCACAGCAGATTATCTGATATATTGTTTTATGATGTTTCACTTCTGTGTGCTGATTAAAATCGTGTAAAATCACAGGCTTCGCGTATGCGTTTTTCGGAAACAGTCTGTGGACAAGGCATCTGATTCATGTGAGTCATATTGAGAATCATAGAAAAATGTGGTGATGACATGCAATGTATATTAAGAGAAAATGAAACAGTTTTTTTTTTATATACTTTTGATGCATTAAACTTTTTGTAAGAGACCTCCAAAACAAAATTAGGAGCATAATTGGGGCACTTTAAGCAAATATTTTTTTTTGTTTTTGTTTGTTTATTATGAAAAGCCGGTAGCGTAATTAAACTTTTTTTAATCCAATATAGCCTATATGTATATTTTTAAAAATTGAAAAAAAAAGAGAAAAAAAAAAAGAAAAAGAAACTGTAGGCCTACTGTATTCACTAACGTCACTGGTATACCTTTATACCATAAACATGATTGACAATGCCCAAATATGAGGATGAGAATGCAATGCAGGATCAGTACTCCAACTCACTGCAGTCAGAGCTCATATATGGATCTATGTTCTGAATGGATGACAATTTCTCCAAAAAACATTTATTGCAGTAAGGCATTTTCTCAGTTTTCTTGTGCTTCTGCAGTTTTGCGAGTTATTTACTTGAACATCTACTCTCGTAATTTCTTCAATGCTCACAGTCAGTAGATAACTCAAAAATGGCGCCGCGGTGACGTCACACAACAAACGTGTCTGACAAAGACCGATAAACTCAGAAGTCAGTTAAATTGCGATTTTAAGTATGATTCTACGGCAAAGTGAGTGAATTTCCCCCACCAAAATGTATTTAATGACTCACAAACGAGACCCATTTAGTTCTGCTGGAGTTTGAGAAGGATGTATTAATGCACAACCGAATGGAAGGATATTGAGGAAGATCGCACGTGGAGCCTGCAACTAAAGGTATTTAATGCGGTTTATTTCATATCGTGTTTGAACCGATTCAGCTTTATGTTTGACTACATTGAACTGGGTAATTTACGCTTATGTCGGATATTGTTGTTGTTGTTGTGAGTGCGATAGGCTCGGGTAGTTTTGTGTGTTCAACACTTTGTTACTGAAACTTGGCCCACAATGGACGGGCAAAACGCGCCTTTCGCGCGAACATGTGTTTGGAGGTTTGACGGTGGATACTTTGCCTGTGTGTGTTTAGTCATAATTTCTAGAATTTACTATAATGATCTAAACATTAACATATCCTGCGAACAATGATCAATGTTGCAAATTTGGGCGAAATAATGTTCCAGTTTTACATATCCCCAACTATAACAGACTCCTAAGTCTCTAGACCGGATTTAGTTAGCATTTGAGAATACTTTTGAATCAAGGTATTCCTCTTAGGGTTCAAGGAAAGTTACACTGCGAGATTGTCTCTTTGTGTTGATAATTTTGCAGGATTCCATGTGGACCCATGCCTTTTTTTTCTGTTCCACCTGTCATCACTCTAGCTGCATGCAGCTTTCAAACCCACATCTCTGATTCATGTTCATACAGTTTGGCAAAGTATTAAATTTCCACTATACAGTCCAAGATACCTGAGACACAGGCGCCTGTTTTCGATTGAACACTGCAGATTTAGAAAAAGAAAAAACACTGTATGAATGTTTGTCTCACGTCTTTTTTATCTTTTTATTTTTTACCTCTCAGATATCTTTAGTCTACCAGTTTTAACCTGCGTAAGGTGTGCCATATGTTATTGATCAAGACGGTAGTCAAAAAGGGCAATTTTAGGTTACCAGAACTCACCCTTGTGTTGTGCATGTTGAAAAACACTTTGTTTTATGTACTACAGTAATACTGTATTCAATGAATGGAGCACAGTCTAAGTGCCATGGCATGCATAATGTAGCCTATGTTAATCATTCAATAACATTATATATATATATATATATATATATATATATATATATATATATATATATATATTAGGGCTGTGCAAAAGTTAATTGCGATTAATCGCATCCAAAATAAAAGTCTGTTTTACATAATATATTTGAGTGTGCTGTATATAATTATTTTGTATATATAAATACCTATGCATGCATGTATATATTTAAAAATTATTTGCGCTTGAATTCTGTATATATATATATAAATACATAATCTATATAATATAAATATTTTATATAGGAATAACACATTTTCTAAAACATATACATGCATGTGTGTGTATTTATATATACAAAATAATTATATACAGCACACACAAATATACTATGTAAACACAGACTTTTATTTTGGATGCGATTAATCGCAATTAACTTTTGCACAGCCCTAATATATATATATATATATATATATATATATATATAAATCTCAAAGTATCATGGAATTACCATTTGATATATACTTACAATAATAGCCTATTTGTATGCAGAAACATGGCTAAGGAGCATGGCCTTTAAATGTTTTCTAGTTTATGTACAGTATTACACAACAGCAACCAAAATCTACTTATTTTTATTAAACTAAATGCAATGTGTCGCCTATATATAAATAATAATAATCATCCGTCATCATCACATAATGGGCCAGGTGGTCATAAATCAGAATATTGATTGACATTAAGCAGTTTAAGCCTATTTATTTTGCTACTGCATTAAAATATTGTTAGTTTTATTTGCTTTTCGAATTATTCAACTATTTTTTCACAACTCTTTTTGAAAAATCCTGAACTACACGATTTTGGATAAATTGAGATTTTTTTGTTTTGTTTTAAATCGAGATTGCGATGATTCTGAACAGATCAAAAAAAATTAATTTACTTGAGGGTCTGACAACGTTAATTGCTGCAGTCAATTGAAAAAAGTTAAATTAATTTAAATGAATTATTTAAAAATAATAATTTTGAATGAATAGTTCAATGGCTCGCTCAAATACTTCACTTGACTTGTTTCATTACTGGATGAATCAGTGCTTTTAATGAATCTCTTGAATGAATGATTCAATGATAAATATTTCTTTTCAGTCATTGTTGTGGTGTAATAGTGTAATCAAAACAATCCTTTTTTTTCAAGCGCCAAGCCAACTTACTTTCAATATACTAGAGCAAATCACCTTTTGATCGCTGCTGTAGACATAAATGTTTAAATCTGAACTATAAACTTTATCCAAGTAATTCTGTGATAATTACAATTTTTAACATAGAAATAACAATACTGTGTGGTTGAAAAGTTCGTGAAGCTGTTTGTTCACATGACAAACTGCTCTCTCTGGGTCAGTGGCAGCGCCGGAGAATCATTGTCATTTAAGAATAAGATTAAGTGGGTGTTTTAATCAAGATCGCAATCTTTTTACAACACCATTTCATAAATACTGCTCTAAATGATCATCTCCATTTGATGGCTTTCCAGGCATCTGGATCTCACATAGTTCAGTCCGTAAAAGTGTCCAGCTCCAGCGGCTTGATCTCGTTTACTCTTTATTGGTACATTGCTTCACACAGGAGGGTCTGGAGGTGAGGAATGTGACACTAGCAATAGAGAGCACATCATTTGCAGTTATTAATTCACTCACTTAGGACTCTGTATATTATGGAGCTGTTTGGTTTTAACCAGGCTACTTGCAGAGAACAGCGTTGCTTGTACTCCACATTAGCAAAGTAAGCAAACACTTATCCTCAATCTAGATACTAAATGTTGTTAATTCCTTGCATTTATCATGCGTAAAAGATAAAAAAGAATTAATGTTTATTCTCATTGCAATAGTACAGTAAATCTGGTTGTTAACTTCTTGACACCCACAAAATTCCCACAAATAGTCAGCAAGAACAAATTGTACCTTCATTAGCGGCTGGAGCCTGTCAGCACTTCTTTTTACTGTCGTTTTACCATTCTTCCTTTTTATTCACCTCTTGTTAATATGGTTTGTAAAATGCATCTGATAAAATATTACGCCAATGGCAGTAATTAGTCGAGCTATATAGTTTCAGTTTACTTCATAGGCCTGTTGGGTGGGGTGGTGCACAGCAGCTTTTATGAGCTAAAATCTCATCCTCACACCTGGATGTCCAACCGAAGGACAGATTTGCAGATTCTGGGAGACGTGTAATCCTGAGTGCCCTGCAGAGAATCACTGCTGACCCTGCCATGAACTGTGATCTGGGTTTGATTAAAAGGGTCCTTTAAATCTTACAAGCTCGCTAACAATGTGCTTAAGGCATGTTCTGCAGTAAAAAAAAAAAACATTTTTTCAGCATTCCCTGTTGAGTTCAAAACAACAACCAGAAGGCCAAGGGAAGAGAGGAGAGAGATCTAAAGACACAAAAGGCGTTCTGCCAATGAATGAATTCAGTACAGGGTGGCATCTATGAAGGGGGTACAGAGGAATTTACAAAAGAGGGTTGAAAGTGAGATCAAGTCCAACTTGAGTCTAGAGTCAAAGAATGTTTATCCTATCATTTAAGGGGCTGCATGTAAGTGTGAGGTAATGCTTTTTCTCATTGACTCTCACACAAACTGCTATTAGTCCAGATTGATGTCAAAAGTCTACATTACTGTAAATATTTTAATTACATACAGCTCTCTGGACAAATTGATTCTGATTGGTCAGTTACAGAATTCTGTGGTCAAATTTTGTAAAATGGTGCTGAACTATATAGACCATTTTGGCAATCGATTTAAGTGGCTCTCATAATTTATATAAAAAATAATTATTAATATTTAATTAATTCAAATAGTTAGTTTTTACTGGTATTTGGTGTCTTGTAGAGCCTGACCGATATGGATTTTTGGGGGCTGACTGTTTTTGGTCAAATGTGGTGATCATCAAAAACACTTGTGTGACAAAGTACTGGATGCAGGGTGAATGATAGAATGAGAATGATACATTTTAGCTGTTACCAAACTAGTTTGCGTTGCATGTTCTATATTGCATAATCTTCTCTAATGACTGTCTTTTTATTTAGTCACGTTATACAAAAAATAATGTATCAATCAATCAATGTATCAAAAGTGTCACTGGCAAAACCTTAGTATATTCTATTAGAGGTTTTACTCTTCTACTCTCTACCAGTGGTGGAAGTACTCTGGTCTTTTACGAAATTAAAAGTAATAATACCATAATGAAAACATGTTTGATTTCATACAGTACTTTTACTTAAATACTATTTTAAATAAGTAGTCAGAAGTATTGGAATATTGCTTGATGTTGTAACATAGTGTTGTTAACCTATAGGCAGAATGGCCTGATATTGTCTACACTGGGCACGGCCATTGTCACTCGCGTCGCAAAAGCTGTTTACCCTGGACACGACAAAGCACTCGTTGCAAAGCATTAGTCCTTCGTGTCAGTATGTCATAAATAGAACGAGGCATCTGTTTATTGTCAGGAGATTTGTCGCTTACATTGCACCATATTCAGTGTAGACAACATCACTGATTATAATGGGTTCTACAGTCTTCTCGCGTTCGGTGTCTTGTTCAGGCAGCAGCAAACTAGCAGTCAAGTGGTGTCTTAAAGGGGTCGTATAATGCCATTTTTGTACAAGTTAATAGGAATCTTTCGGGGTCTAAATGAAAACTTTGTAATATAATTTTATTAAAATTCTCATTAATATTGTAAAAAAAAACTAATTTTACCTTGTCAAAAACAGCTCTGTTTTCAGCACGCCGTTTCAGTGCATATGCCTTTAAAGGGTAACTAAACACCAAAACAACTTTTTTTAGTTAATGATCTGTAAGAATGGAGCTTCATAAATGCTGTTCATTGATTCGAGTACATTTTTTGACAATTGAGTATAAAGTGTTTTGATTTTCAAATATATGGTGTAAAAACGTCTGAGTGCTGCCCTCTTCAGGTTAAACGGAAAGCTCCTGCAGTAGGGGTACTTGCTGACGTAGCGAACTCTCAGACGCACTCTGTCACACCCTTGGTGCGAGCTCACCACGCCCTTGGCAGCCCCTGGTATAAAAGCATCTGGTTCCGTCAAAACTACTGTAGCGAGTCAGGAGTTGGATTTATGAGTATTGAAAACGATCAGGATAGCATATAATAGCATCTAGTTAGCATAGCATTTATATAGTTATTTAGATTATTTTTGAAAACGATCAGGATAGAGTATTGTTGCATCTATTTAGCATAGCATTATATAGATAATTTAGATTATTTTGTGTAGCTAGTAGCATAGTACAGTTAGGATAGCTTCAAGTTAGCATAGATTTATCAGTGTTTAGTACAGTGATCAGGATAGTAACGGAATAGAGGTGGACATGGGCTTCTCCACACAGCTCCACACGCAGTGCCAAACACTGCTCGTCCTGCATGTACTCCTCCACCGCAGCGGCGTCTTGATGTGAGTGATCATGGATATTTTAATCACAATTTATGGTTAGGATAAAGTTAATCCTCTGGGGTCGACAAACGAGCCGGTGCATTTTGCTGGATTTTTTAATATAGCGGCATAATATCAATATGAATATATGCCAGCGTGCGCTATTGAGATCAACTCGACGACATAACTCATCAGAAACCGGTCGCGATGCGGGAGTTAAGACCGCAGTTTGAGCCAGCAGCTCGAATGGATTTGGCCCTGTGTCTACATACAATTCACCCTCATCCACTTCAGGTGAAGGTGAAGGTGAGGGAGAAAAGTCCTCGACTTCAAATGGCCGCTCTGTTGCAAAGGCAGCTACTTGAGTCACTCCAGTCTCGCTCTATTTTAGAGTCTGACAGCAGCTGTCACTCACGGCGGGTCTCAGGTTCACGCCCCCTGGCCCCGCTGGGGTCTGCCCATTTTTTCAGCATTTTTCAAATATTGCTAGTGGGTGGAGTCAGGCTCTGACCAGGGGTTTAGTTACCCTTTAAATGATAATCAGCCTTTGTGTAAACTATCCCTTTAAGTCTCTCTCTCTCTCTCTTTTTTAAAGGTTTTTTTTTTACATTTAATTAAATAGATTCAGTGCCAATATTGTAAAAGTGACCTTTTGTATTGGGATAATTATCTAATTGCATATCCATCTGATTTTAACTCAAATGTTCTTTTAAAAAGAGTTGGCGTTGCTTTGTTCAATCCCCCCCCCTCCCCCAATATATTTTCTTCAAAAGTCCACAAATTACTTCAAGATGACCTATACAGACTTAAGAACCTAATTAGGCCTGTGGCTTCATTTACCAGAATCACATTAGCCAGTGAAGACTTGAAACAGCAAACATGCTGTTTCATCATTACCACAACAACATATCCTACGAGCTGAGAATCGATTTGAGGGGATGAGCTCAATCAGCTTTCAGAGGAGCTTTGAGAGGAGACCAAACCAGACTAAGTATGGAGATGAGCTGGCGTTGAGAGAAAGGAGACTCCAGATTTCGCAATGGTTGCAACATCTGCAGTCAATGAAGCATTAAACCTGAACTTTCCAGAACCCTTCAGGAATAGGACAGAGAGAGAGGCTCCAGCAAAAAACCTTCATCCGCTAAAGTTATAAAACTGGTTTACATTTAGGTTGTGGTGCTGTCCAGTGTCTGCCCTCATCATGCCCTCCTTTCATATTCTTCATGTCATACTGTACTGAAAATATCTTTTAAAATGAGACAATTAATATTTAATATTTATCCTTGTACCTTCTATTTATTGTACAACCACAATTATCAGCTTAATTACGTCTTCTGTAATTAAACTCTCTCTCTCTCTCTCTCTCTCTCTCTCTCTCTCTCTCTCTCTCTCTCTCTCTCTCTCTCTCTCTCTCTCAACGAGCCCAAAAGGGCCCACGTCACTCCTCTGTTCATCTCCCTGCACTGGCTGCCACTCGCTGCTCGCATAAAGTTCAAGGTGTTGACACTTGCTTACAGATTGACCACAGGATCAGCTCCCTCCTACTTCCACTCATTACTACAAGTCTACATCCCTAACAAAAGCCTACGATCAGTCAATGAGTGACGGCTCGTTGTACCATCACAGAGACTCAAAATCACTCTCCAGAAAATTCTCATTCATGGTACCATGCTGGTAGAATGATCTCCACACCCTCATCTGGAATGCAGAATCCCTGACACCTCTTCCATCAGCACTTAACCAAATATAAAAGTATATATATATATATATATATATATATATATATATATATATATATTTAAATCCTCTTATATGGCTAATGCTACTCCGAGCAATATCTGAACTTTGTATTTTGAGCACTTCTTGCGTTGTTTTTGTCTCTTCACGATGACTCACTTGGTTTAGTCCTTAGTTGTAAGTTGCTTTGGATAAAAGCGTCTGCTAAATAACTAAATGTAAATATAAAATGTTCGAGAGGAGATTAAAATTATATTTTAATGTATAAAATAATCGAGAGGAGAATTTCTGAAGACAACAAATTCAGATTCACCTGCCATTTTTGCGTCGCTCGCCTCCAACCCGTCTTCAAACTCCCGCTAATGACGTATGGTCTGCTTTTTTTGTTATACGAGTGACCGTTTTAGTTCTAATTCTCAAGGTTAAAAAAAAATGCAGTTTTGTTATTAAAAGCAAGGTTTCTCTTACTGGAATTTCTTAACCCTCTCACCTTTGTTCAGGCACTAATTGTACCTCTAGAGGAGTTCTGGTGAACCACTTCTGTTGATTTTTCCATCAGACTTCCCGGGTTATTTCTGAACCCATCCTCTTTTTAAATTTTTTTTTTATCTGCCCCTCATACTTATTTCATCCCCTCTGATCTCGAATTTGTTCTATGAGGGGTCGCTGAAAAGATCCAGGACCCAAAAGAATGACGTTCTCTTCAAGTCAGCTGTGACGCTGCAATCCGTCATAAAGAGGCCTGAGTGTGTTTTGATGAGGAATCCTTTATGAAGATAGAATTGCTTCAGTATTTCAAATGAATCAAACATCAGTTAGCGGCTTTTGAACGAAACCTTCCAGTGTTTGTAGACTCGAGCATCATTTGACAGAATTACTGTCTGTTGTTCAAAAATGCCATCTGTGGCCTTAGCTAAAGGGTGGGCTTCTGCAACACTTGGTGTCTGGCGCTCCATTGCTCTCTTCATTTCCATCTCCCTCAATCCTGAAACAGGAGGAGGAAAGTAAATAAGTCCAAGCTCTCAAGGATTAGGTCATCAGTGCCTTGACCTGCTGCCAGCCATAATATTGTGTTGTGGTTTCATTACCGACCCAATCAGAGCCATATAATTAAAACATTCCAGTCGTTTACTTCACTTGTCTCCCATTCCTTCCTTCACTTAAAACAATGATTGTAAATCCACACTGCCTGATGCCCTAGCTGTGTTAAATTATTTTAAGAGCATTAACTGATAGCTCTGCTAGTAATATCTGTAAATAAAGGTTGTGTGTGCTAAAGCTTGTATCTTATCTAGATCCTTGATGTTACAAGGAAGATTTTCTTCATGCGACTGTGGTGAAAACTTTTCATAAAACACATTACCCCCATTTTTGATCTAGTATGGACTTTTGCGCTTGGCTAAATGATTTACTTCAACTTGAAATAATGCTTCTTGCTTGTTGCAAGTTATGCTTGTTTACATTTTGCCTAGTTCCTAAAATACCACTAAAGTTTGAAAGAAGATTTTATCATCCGAACAGCTTAAACAAATTAATTTGAACATTATATTTCCCAGTTGATCTGAGTAAGCAGTGGCTAGTAAACATCTGCTGGCTGCATTTGACCTTTTCTCCTCAAACAGAGGTCCAAAGCAGACATTTAACCACAGAGCAGCTTGAACCATAATGACAGGGGATTGAAGGAGACTGGCAAAAAGTTTAGTGCTCGTCCACAAATCCTGTTTATCAGACACAAAAACTTCTTAACTTATTTCAAGTTTATATACATCAATTATACATATGAGACTATTAATAAAAATTAGAAATCTTTATTTTTTTAACTTTACTACTTTTTTGGACTGTCAGTTTCACTACTGATTGGGGTCAGTAAGATTTTTTTTTTTTTTTAAAGATAGATTTATTCAGCAAGGATGCAATATATTGATCAAAAGACAGCGATTTATAATGTTCTATTACAGACAAATGCTGTTCTTTTGAACTTTCCATTCATCAAAGAATCCTTTTTTATCATGGTTACAAACATATTGAGCAACACAACTGTTTTCAATTGGCAATAATACACATTTTTACCCTGTGCACCAAAACCAATAATCACTTTATTTTGATGGTCTCATTTGAACATTGTTTATATTATAACTTTGCAACTACATGTACAACTAACTCTCATTTGTCACAATTATATTGTGTTTAGTTGTTTTCTGTCATGTCTGTATTAGGTCTCATTAGTTACCATGGTGTCTGATTCGTTAATCTGTGTCCAGCTGTTCCTGTTTAGTGTCCTCATTTACTGTGTATGTACTCCCTGTTCTGTTTTGTCCTCAGCGGTTATTGTTTGTGTGATCGTGGTCATTATATTCCTGAGTTTGTTATTAAAGATGTTGTATCTGTCACCATCTCTTTCGACGTGCTCTTTCTAAGCCACCCAACCTGTAACATCATAGCCAATGACGGATCTAAACATCGCCCAACCCTACCTACCAATCCACCCCCCCCACCCCCCGGCTCGAAAAGGCTGACAGGGTCTAAGCGGAGTAGGATTTTAGAGGCTTTGCTATGTGTATGTGTGTGGTGTGATACAGCTCCAACTCCACCTGCTCACCTACAAAACATTTCTGGCAGCCTCTTGCATGTACTTTACATTTCACCATCTCTGGAGTGCTGACATAAGACAAAAAGATAATAACAAAAAAATCCATGCTCTTAGTGATCAAAGAGGAGTGTTTGACTTGAAATAGTTTGGTTGTAATGAAACCTTCTGGTGATGAGCTGTCTTGATCAGACTCAGCAGGTGGGTAGTAATATGCCAAGATGATGAATGATGTAAAGATAACTTGCCCAGGTGTGAGAGTCAGATATAGGTAGTTGACGAGAGGACCCAGGACTGCAGAGCAACACAGAGGTCAATCTTTTCTTATTAGCCTTCTGGTTTAGGAGTTGACAGGTGACATAAAAATATTATATTTTTATTAATTCTTGGAGTCAGTGTGATTGCATGGTCTGTAGATGTCAATAGACTCCACACAGTATCTTAGCGTACACCCAGAGGCACACGGAGTGGGGGCCCCTGGCAAAATGAATCTAATAAGCCCTTTTTTTTATTAAATGAATTTTAAATACAATATATACTATTTTTTTAATCCATTAATTTAAACAATTAGTCCATTGATTGCACATTTATATTAATTTCTGCTTAAACATACAGAATGGTTTTTTTTTGCCACTAGGGGTCGCTAATCTCTTACAATACCAAAGGCATATATTGATGACGCAAAGCATCAAGCGGAATTATGGATCTTGTCGTCAAGCTGATGGATCTTTTATGGATGAGTGAATACAGTGATGCTTTTAATCGTATACCAGCGCCACACGTAACACGAGTCCCGCAGATATAAAGGTATAAGGACATTTCATTCTTCCGAACTACACGCAAGTGCTGAATTAATACTCTCACAGGTCATTTTATTATTATTTATTATACTCTAACAGTTGCACTCACACTATACAGCATTTGAGTGTGTTGAATGTTGTTAGTTAGTTTTTTTTGTTGGCTGCATGAGACTAGCAGTAAGCTAGATCAACATTAGAATAACATACAGATCATATAACATTTAATCATGTTGAACTAAATAACATTATTAGACAGGTGAGCAAATGTACATAAAATTAATCAAAGTACATGGAACACTCGCGTCTCGGTCAAGTCGAAGTTAGTCGCGGACGTGGAGCTCTTGGCATTTCGAAAGATTTTGATCTTCATTATAGTCCTCTTTTTTTTTTTTTTTCTCAAAGTCTGCTTGCCACGGTCCAAAATGTTTGAACAAAACAACAATAGCGTGAACGCTATTGTCCACATCTGTAGCCAAAGTTAGAATGGCAGAGGGTAACGCCGATATGAACTGGCGACTCCTCACCCCTGCTGACACGTCCCGTTTCCTTGGTTAAAATCGCAATTTTCTCACGATTTACAAATAGTTGGAAACATGGTGGATATTGTAAGTAATCAACTAAACAAAATATACAACACTAGCTTAGTGGTTTTTGGATATTTTACTGCAAAATCCTACATATTGTACTTTTAAGGTGCATGGAGAAATATAGCTTATTCTGCGCTCAAGGCCATGCATAAATCTTGCCGCAAAAGCAGGCTAATGATAATAAATGTTTCTTAAAAAATAATGAGGCATTTTAATTGTTTATTAATAAATGAGTGTTTTCTTAATCAGTGTCGGCTACAAACATATCTAGATACATCTCCGCTGTAAAGTGGATGTCTTTAGAAAGAAATGCATCTTTCATACGGATGACATAATCGGAAGATATTTGCATTCAATTCAATTTTTTTTTGTTTAAAAGTGGACATTTCAAGCTTTATATAGATTTCTCATGTCTGTGAGGCAAGTATTCGCTGTGTTTGTTTATTTTTGAGACACGCTCCAGTTCATGGAGACCATAAAAGCGCACCCTGATTGTTTTATTTTATTTTACAAAAGCACAAAGTTTTCTTGTTATTGTGAGTTTACACAAATAGAAATTGAGTATTTTAAGTTGTTTCCACTGTTTGTAGAAAAATGCTAATCAAGATGTTGCTGCGTCTTTATATTAACATTCCTGATTGTTTGAATGATCAGCCCTCTGGGGCCCCCTTCAAATGCAATGCCCCAGGTAATTGCCTGGCTTGCCTGCCCTATTGTGACACCTCTGCGTAGACCAGTGTCAAAAAATAAATAAAATATATATAGCCTAATCCTCTTTGGAATCGTTGCTGGAAAGGATTTAAAAATATTTGTAATTATTATATATATATTTTTTTACTTTGTTGAAGACTAAGGTCTGAGCCAAAACAACAGATTGGCTTGTACTGCTCAGCCCATCTAGTTAACAATACCATATTGATGTGAAGTTCCTTCTATTGGTTTTTGATGAGCACTGCATTCTTCACGCAATTGTCCTTTGGGACCTCAGCATCCCATGTGAACTTTTCCTGCACTTACCATTAATTGAAATGGACTTTGGCATCGTTGATTTCCTTCATCGTTTTGGTCTATTCCTAATGAGAGCCTTTTGTTGTGGCTTTTGGCTGTAGGATTGATTATTTATATATTTATTTCCTAAACATCATCCTTCCGAAACCCCTAATAATGGTGGTGTAGAAGAATCCCACAACAAAACCACAGTTTGTAGGAATGATTTGCATTTTGACGTCAATGGAAATGTGTTTCCTGTCTTTACTTTGGCCTGCCCAGTCAGCAATAACGGTGGTGGGAGCTTAACTAGAAGACAATAAAAAAGGATTCTCACCACAAATTCATTATTTGATATGCATAGAAACAAATGTGAAACATTTAAAAACATATCAACATTCATTATTTTTTATGGAAACTCTAGCTCAAGGTGGTTTTGTAGTAATTGCTGGCTTTTTAACTATTAAAGAACATTCCTGTTCATTGCAAGTCTTTTGCAGCTTCAATGCATCTTTAATCCTAATCCTTAAACTACAGACATATTTGAGTACAAACCAAATATTTGAAAATGTCCTCACAAGTAAAACATGTTAAAGACTAACTTGTGAGGACATTTGTAGTTATTCTAATTATTAGAAATTAAGGCTGGGTAATAAAAAAAATATTTTTCAATTTTGATCGATTCGCTTTTATTATGAACCGATATCAATTCTTAAAGGTGCTGTCAGTAAGAATGACAGCTAGTGGTCGAAATGGGTACTGCAGT
Organism: Pimephales promelas; assembly: GCF_016745375.1. The sequence continues at coordinate 5,679,551 of NW_024121111.1, read as the reverse complement.
CTAAATTCAAAATATCAGAGATTGTTGTTTCTCCCATCTCCTCCACCTCAGACTTGACGCTCACACAGGTTGCCAGCTTGAGGACATGCAACATGAATGAGCGAAAAGGACAATGAAAGCAGAGGTGACTTACAGACTGTAAGTTAATGAGTTGATTTATCTGCGTTTTAATATGCTCTCGTTTTTAGATATTTAGATGGAAATCAAGGCTTTTTAGGTTGTGTGGAATCTGCCATCTCTGATCCAGTTTGTTTGCTCATTTCCAAGGCTGCAAAACGCTGTGTTTCCTGCCAACTGGCATCCCAGGATGTCGGAATACTATTGGGTGAACTGGCAGTGGGCGAGATCCCACAGACCAAAACAAAAACTGACTGACAACAGGGAATGTGTAAAATAATAAGTAAAATAACTGGCTGTAGAAGGGTTTTTCAGAGAAACGAGTATGTGAACTTTGCATGTTTCCTTTAGTTGAGTAAAAAAGTTACATGCATCACCTTTATGCTCTTTTCAGCTGATGAATGAACAGAGCATTGTTGTTATAGCACAAAATAAACCTGAATGAAGATCAGAAGGTATGTTGAAAGATGCAGTGCAACTTAATAAAATCTGAATCATGTCTCCTGTAATCGCTCAATCAGTCTTTCAACCCTGGTAAGGTTATAAAGCTTACATATCAGCTTGCCTTATAAACGATGTCGCATAACATTCACCTCAAGCCAATCAATGACCATAAACTCATCAGTCAGCTAAAAAAAAAATTCTAGAGAAGAGAGGAACAATTTATACCCTATTTATTGTGGGTTTTTTTTTTCCTTTCTTTCAGTATTTAATGTATGTTTGAATAAGTTTAGATTTCAAAAATAAATTGGGGTAAAAAGAAAATTATGTAATTACTAAGTTGGTATTACTACTTTGTTATTATAAAACCTTCATTGTGTGTAATTTAAGTGTTTGTATAGAAATCAGTTAATTTGAACCTTCAACATTACTGTAATGTAGTACCAACTGACTCCCTGTATAGTTTACAGAATTGAGAGTATTATCCTTGTGAAAATTTGCCGTGTACTCTACTTGATATCCAAATGTAAATGTATGTGATCAAAATATAATTGTATCATGAAATTTGTGTCAATACCTAGCCCTATTAGATGGCCTAATTTTTGGACTCCAACTTTCTTTGAAATATCTTAATTTTCTTTTCTTTCTTTTTTTGCATCTGAAACTTTGTTATTCACATGTATGAATAAATACCTATATCTGCAATAGACAGCAAATCACAGCATTTAGAGTTAATATTGCATTTTGAGTTATGGATGACACAAAGGATTTTGTCTGGATAGTTTTACAGCCATGGGCAACACAATGGCAATGTGACATATTTGATGAAAATTCATTGATTTGTTAGTGTGAGTGATGAACAGTGTTGTGTTAAGCGTTCTAAGATGGCGGACACGTTGATTTGTCTGGAGCGGTTGAATGTGGCGTCTGTGTATACATACATCTACAGAACTATCCTTTTAATAATGTCCATTTAGGTTTATCTCAGAATGAAAACTACTGCAGAGGTCTTGACTTGTATAGCTTTAAAAGTATGTGTGTGAGTGTCCATGTGTGTTACTCTTTCCCATGAGAGAAATCTGGCAAGGGTCAGCGATAGGTTAACACTATACCCATGTCCTCATCAGCACTCCATTAACAGATCTATGTGTGTGTGTGCATGAGTGTTTGTGTTGGGGTCAGCGATAGGGTTTGTCTAAATCAGAGGTCCACTGTGGTCAAAGGGAGGTCACCAGACGCTCATTAATGTGGACACCAACTCACCAACTCATAACCATAATGTTAACATACAGAACCCCCATGCTCGTATGATACCCAACATGCAGTTTCCACTCTATGAACATCCTTTATAGACATTTAGACTGTAAATCCATATAGTAAATGCCGCAACAGATCTATTTAGAGTTAAAACTCTTTGTCCCAACCCCATCTGCTTCTGCAGGCTGCATGGTCGGGTTGCACCACTGAACTTGTGCTGAACATTTTTACTGCACTGCCACCAACCTTGCTCCGCCTGTAAATCTGACAGAAAATTTGTTTGGCCTTTGACCCACGGGTGTCCCTCACGAGGCTCATACAGCCGGGGTCTGTTAAAACTATCACAGGGGAGGAACGCTCTCTTTGCATGTGTGTATAAGGACTAATGAGAGACTGGGGCCGTTTGACTCGAGCTGTAAATCTGTAACCCCCCCATGCACGCATACACAAACGCATATACACATCGCCATCGTCCTCTGGCAGAATTTCACAGGCCTCTGTGCTTTAAAATAATGGCTTGTGTTCTCACAGTAAATACTCGCTATAGCTCTGTTGTGGTATGTTTTTGCACTTTTCACCCTGTTCTCATTAGAAAAAAACAAGAGAGAGATGAGGGAGGGGATGAAACAGCTTGTTTGGAGAGGTGAAGAGGTCATATTTATGGAAGCCCGCAGCCATGATTTTTTTGGTTTGAGTAATTGGTTAATTTTTAACAACTGCTCCGCCCGGTAAGTCTAACCAATCGTTAGGACTGGGCGATAAAATGATAACGATAATTATCGCGATATAATTTTTCTCGATAAAACGATATCAAGAGGTCGATAAATGTTCGATAATGTTTATGCGCCAAAAGCGGAACAAACTCAGGCCACCCTTAAAAATATTCTTGTTTGCCGTAACCCGACCGACCCTGTCAATTTAGGGCCGACCCAATTTTTTATTTTTTTTTCCTTTTAGTCCGACCGACTTGCCGGTTGTAACCTGCGTTCAGACCGACCGTTTTTTTTTTTTACTCTTCAAACGACTAATTCAAATTCAATAAAATAATATTAATTATATTTTAGTTAGTATTGTGAAAGTTGCTTGTGTCTACATAGCCTACAAACATAGGCTACGTTCTTTCTTAAATAAAAACCCGTGGCGTCATATTCATCAGATAATGTTTACACCATTGGTTTGACGTTACGCGTGTCACTATATGGCTTGTACGTTCACTCGTTTCAGTGTTCCCGCTTGGTACCCGGTATTAAAAGGGCAACGGGGCTGAATATCAACCATTTCTATATATAATAAAAATATTAAACAATTTGTCTGTGATGTAATTTTGCTATTCGCAGTCCAGAAGATCTCTCACCCGGAGCCACAGCGAGCACAGCACGACAGCCCTGCTTAATGAGTGACAATGAGGACAAAACGTGGTTACACTTTAGATCTGGGATATTATTCTAATTGTATTTTAGATTTCCGCTTTCAAAGATTATAAAAAGAAGATATTTGAGATGAAACCATTACAGATGCATTCTGTCTAGCGCAACTTCCTTCCCTTCACAGCGTTGCGCTGTCATTTCTTCCTAAAACCCAAACGTACCGTCAGAATCAGCACGATCGGTGATTGTTGTAAAATGCAGTCTGTACTGTTGCTAAACTGCGGACGCGTTCAATCATTAAAAGAGCTATTAAAAGCACAAAAGTCTGCGCAAGAGACTTTGTTCACGACGCGCGCTCCGAAATGCACTAAAACAAGACAAGAAAAGTAGGCTATCGCCTCATTTTGGGCTTCATGTGCGCATCTAAACCATCAAATATACATAAAATATAAAATGACCTGCTCTGAGATTCATTTAAACACAGTTTATGTCTTAATTGGACGTAAATAGTTGGGAGAAAATGATGGTGCATCAGTCATCTATTACAGAGTTCTGCATTCGGTCTTAAAGGGGCAGTAGTCTAATAAACATGTGACGATTGAGTCAGTGATGCGAATCAAACAACAAAAGGCAGATAAAAATCAATCACAGATCTTGAATGAATAACTTAAACTTTAATAAGCATTAATCTAACTATGATAAACTATGCAGTGTCATTTTACATTTGATTACTAGCTAAATTAAATTTCTTTTCAGAGAGAGCGACAGACTTAACTGAAAAGTAGCTAATTTTAGACCTTCCTGAAATTAAAGCACTGTGTATATAGGCTAATTTGTATCTTTGTTTAATTGTATTCTTTGTTTGACCATGTGTTTGTACTTGTTTTTGCTTATCTCATGTAATAGATATTTTATACATTTTGTGACTAGCCTAAAATGTAACTGGTCGTATTTTGCATTAACACCTAGCGGTGGATGCACAGTTTGAAGACCCAGTCATCAATATGCTTTTTTTTTTTTTTTAAATTCACGATCACCATCTCCAAAATTGTACCTTTTTTTTATACTGAATCTTGGAAAAAAAATATAGACCTACCTACCGACCCTTTTTTTTTAAAAAAATTGCTGTTACTGCAAATCAAAATATTTTTAAGGATGGCCTCATTTGAACCGTGCGCGCCACACGGAGCATTTATCTGCTCGGCTCAAAGTCCAAACCATAGACAGTAAAAGAAATGGACAGAGCGATCTCATTGGAACTCCATTGAGAGGATTGAAGCCCGTTTTTGGCGAATTATTTTATTTTATTTATTTATTTTTTTAGCACTTCCGTCCCTGACGCGCAGACTCAAACAGAGCTTGACTACGTAGATGTGACGTGAGTTACCCGTCTGTCTTCTACTGCTGTGGCATGAGAAATCTGAATCATTCCCTTCCGAAACATGCAGAGGCAGAGAGTGTGAATAGGAGCTGTCCATGAGCTAGAAGGAGACAATTTTGCTGGTATTCTGATTAATTATTTTGTAATTTTGCCTCCACGTTTTACTGATTCCATGCGAGCTTCTACTCATGTCCATACGGTAATCTCTTTACTGTGCGACAGAGAGTCGCGTGGGTATGACGCAATCGTTAGCCTACTTTCACTAAAACTGCTTCTACGGGGCCATAACATAAGCTACAAGGTAATGGAGCTATTTATACATTGCCGTGTTTCTTTAGATATAAATAAAGGACAAATGGGGTCTTCAAACGCCTCAGATGTAAAGTTATTCGCTGTCAAAGTGACGCCAAAATGAATGGGAGTCAATTAGAATGCTAACGCAAGTGAAGTTCTGCTACAAGATGTCAGCTCCCGCGAGGCTTCAACTTCCGGTCGATGGATTACCCCCTTGGTCCAAACGGCGGCAGCGCACTGAGCGCAGAGCGAGGTCACTGTGCTAGAGCAGACGTGATTACTCTGATCGTCTCGCTCACGAGATCCAGTGAGACGCGCCCGAGTTCAGCGAAGAACACAAATGTCAAGTTTAAAGGCAGATGAAACACCGCTGACAAAAAGGAGAAACACTGCGTGCAACGGTCCCGTCAGAATCTGAATACTGAATCCATTTAGCCTACCATGCTATAAATCTACACCTCCAGCATCCATCCAATGACGGTCACCTCCAATTGACGCAAAGACATGCTTGAATCTCCTGCGGAAATGCACCGGTACCACTGGAAATAAAAACATTATTACAAGCTTACCGCTTTGAATCACGCTAAGGCAATCAGATAGTTTTGAACACTGGTAGCCTACTGTAAGGTTAGCCTAGTAATATTAACTGCACCATGAAATGTGGGATATACATATTGAATTGTATAATATTATTAATGTAGACGAATGTATTAAATGACTAATGGAATATAAGTACAGTATTTAATAATGTATTTAACTGTTAGGCTACTGTTTTTCATACAAATACCACAGAAACCATAAAAAGTTACATTTTGACATGATAGTGAGGTGCTAAGTTATAGGCTATACCTGGTTTTATCTGTGGTTATCATGATCTAAATGCATGATACTGGATGACAAATGGTTAATTTTAATAAAACTCAGTCAGAATATTGCGTTTTACCAAATAAAAATATGGTCGTACATTTAAAAAAAAAAAAAAGATGTTACTGTTTTTGTCAAAGAACATAAATTTAACATTAGCTCAGTATTAGCTTGAGTTAGGATGCAGATTTACTGTCAACTCACTGTCAAATATGCATTTCGAGACAAAACATGTCATTTGAATATTGCAGCCTGTACTGTAAACTGTGCTGAAGAAATATTTTTCTATTCAGATATTTATTTTAAGGAAAAATGTTGGAATATTCTACCTCATATTTGTGAAATGTTCTCTTGTTTGGCAAGTTTTTGTCATGATATGTTCTGACAATAAATAAAGAGTAGTTTAAAACCACAATTAACACTCTGGTTTATACAACTTTCACTTAGGAGCAAAAATCTACCTTTAAACTTGAAAGAAATAAAGATTTGACATTTATCGTGATAATTATCGGTATCGACTGATATAAAAAAAATATTGTGGTCATTTTTTTTGGCCATATCGCCCAGCCCTACCAATCGTGTTGTAACTATCCCGGTTAGAGCAGTTGACCTCTGATCTTAGTGGCAGGCTGCACGGCAGCTTTCTGTCTCTTTAGGAAGTGACTTTTTACCGTCAGAGCCAATGTTTAGTGTATTTTTCATAGACTGGGCCCATAAACTTTGGTGTTATGGGAAGCAATGCGGCATTTGTAAGCGTTCACTGCATGCAATGTTAACTGCGGTCATAAACGTCTGAGAAAAATATACACAGGGATTTTGAGCCGTGTACAGGACGAAGCTGTGTTGTGTGGGCAAAAGGTCTCTGACCTCAAGGCCAAGTGTTCCTTCCAAAAACATGCACACTTAGACTGACTAATGCCGCTGTAGATTTTACAGAAAATGACCCTCGTTTTACAGTGGTGGGAAGTTTTGTGTCTCCCACACGTCCGGAGCAGAGTGACACATGTTTGAAGATATCCTTTTCTTTTCCTTACCATTGGAATGTGTTTTTTTGCTACCATTTGATTACGTTGTTATGTTCTTTCATCCTTGTTTCCCCCTGTCCCCTGACTGTAGTAAAGTTGATATAATTATTCAGGCATTCCCAAACCCATTCCCATGGCATTTCAAAATCCCTTTCACTATAAATGATTTCAGAGAAGTAAAATAAATCAGTTTTGAATTTAAACTCAATTAAAACGGTAGGGTTATTTGTTGTAAATTGTGCCATTTAGGTCTGTTTTAGAGAATGAAAGAATTATTGACAGCACAATAAGCTACATCATGCACCACTTTAATTTCTACAACTGTCTTTTTAGCCCCCAACCATAACTTTTATTGTACTGTATGAATCTTTGAGCTCCCTGTTTTTATTTACTTGGTGAAATAGGTAATCGAAGACGTACTGTAAGATAGGTAAAAAAATCGGTAAAACATTTAGTAATTTGTTAGTATACATGCTGAATAAACATTGGTAATATGGCAATGATGTTCAATTTGTTTACTTTCGCTTTTTGTGCATTAGTGCATCATTAACTAATAATGAACATTTCTTACAATATTTATCTTATACAATATTATAAATCTATATTTGTTAATTTATGAATATGCTATAGTTCATGCAATAGTTTTAACAAGAATGTATTGCATTGATCAAAAGTGACAGTTAAGCCATTTATAATGTTGCAAAAGATTTCTATTTCAAATAACTGCTGTCCTTTTGAACTTTTCAATGAAAAGTGACTTTTTTCCCTTCAAAACTGTGAATGAACTGAGATAGAGTTTGTACAAGTGGATTAAAGTAAACGTAAAGATGTTTTATTTTTATGATTTTTATGATTGTTAAAGTAACATCAGTTTTACGGAACTATAATGTTGTCACACTTAGCTAATGCACTGAACATCTTTATTTTCAGTAAAGGTTATTTTTTCAAAATCATATGTTTAAAGTATTTCGGGTACGTTTTGAACTGATTAAACTTGGCTTGTTGCTTTCCTCATTTGGTCATGAGAAATAAGAAAGTATCACACCGTTACAGGAAACAGCCGTTGCACTTCCAGGAGTTTGCGTGCTTTAGCTTTCAACCTCCGTTAACCTTGAATCAGTCAAACGTGTATCATTTTTGACAGACAATAACACATTTCTCAGCTCATTTGAGAATGGATGTGCTTGGGTGGTCAGGGACCTCTGTGGATTACACACACACACACACACACACACACACACACACACTGTCACTGTAGCCTACAATACATTGGACTGAAGACTGACCGCAGGCTGCATGAAACCATTGACCGGGTTGTGTATCCGCCCTCAGTTTCTAACCAGTCCAAACCAGAAGTTGGGCCCAACAGCAGCCGGACCGGTGCTTCTTAGTAATTCTGTCAGGCACTAACTCAACCCTTAGACAAGATCACTTACGCTGATGGCTGATCATATTTCTCTTTCTCTCTGTTTGGATTAACTTTTAATTGTCTCAGTGCAACTTTGTATATGAAGGATAATTTGAATGGCTTGATCCACACAGATGTTTTGGACTGTTTTGTCATGATGATGACTACTTTTATGGCCATCATTTCCACTGCAGTGAAAGAGTCCTAGTGTCTTCATAAAAGCTTTACCTGGTCAGTGGAGGACAGAACATGGGTAGAATGAGTAAGCCACAATCATTGGTGCTTTTTGTAATTAGCGTGTTTATGGATGATATAATATAATATGCTGTAAAGCCTGTTAACATGCCAGGCTGAGTCATTTGAAGAACTAAATATTTAGTAAATAGTTCCATCTTCTGACATTTTAGAGTGTGCTTGATTCTTTCAATGTGCCGGTGATATGAAATGAAATGGTGGATGCAGGCTATAGGATCAGAAAAAAACATTTTATAATTACTGTGACAAACTTCAAACTAATATGGTGTTATTATTGTCTTAGTCTAATTAATAGATGTAGATACCCTCCATGTAACAAACTTATGTTCAAGTGACTAGTAGTGCATAAGTAAACACTCATGACTGATGAGGAGACCAGTATGCCGACCTCACACCCTTGCAAGGAAGTTTTACAGTCCTGTTAAAAATGACTAAGGGGAAGAAAGAGATGGAATAGAAGAAAAGAGTGGTGGGGGTGAAAGAGTCAAGGCTTTCAGTGGCCTTCTGGGACTCACTTTCTGCCAGTGAGCTGCCTCAGGAGTGGTGTTTTAGGTCCATGCAGAAACAAATGGCCTTGAGCGTTACCACAATTTTACACTACTAGGCCAGAGATGTGTCAGTAATCAAATTTGCAAAACCACTGCAAGTTAGAATGTTGCTACATGCTGTGTCAAGTTACAGGTATGCACACAAAGTTAATATTGAAGTATAGGGTTATTTGGGTATAGCACAAATAACACGCACAGACAGACAGACCACAACACATAAAACTGCATGAAACAAGCTTGCTTGTATCCCTCAATTTGGCTACACAGACTAATGGTACACACTGTACATACTGATGGTATTATTAGCATGTTTACACCCCTACTAAGAAAAATTAAATGTGTAATGTTTTCAGGGAACTGCTGCCTTAATAATATAATAAAGAAGTGTCCAAATTCTCTGCATGGTTCTCTCCAGATTACAATACTCGGTTTCCTCTTTGCTTCGCCACATATTTCCCGGATCACAGCCCTCAACCGCAGTGAATGTCCAATACCCTGGTGATGGCCATTACCCTTGAGTTCGCGTTGCATGGGCCACTAAAGCCTCTTGAATATATGCTTTGGACAGTAAGGTGTGTTTGACTTCAAACCCACGGCCACGTCATCTTTCTTCGGTTAGACAGAAGCCTGGCAGATATGAGATCTGATTCAGACTGATATGAGAGAAAATATTGAGCCTGGAGCTTGACCAGTCTGCATGAGATGAGGGTCTCCAAGAAAATGATGTCCAAAAACTCAAGCTTCTGTAACAAGCTCCAAAGAATTCTCCTTGGCCTCATGAGCTCAATATCATACAAAACCTTTCTGTTCATAGAAGGACGGTGCTCCCAATGTTTCGTCCATCAACTGCTGATAGATTACCAAACACGAACTGTTAATTTTACTTTTTGTTTTTAAACTGTTAATTTCAGGCTTTTTTTTACTCCCTAATATTGGCATCGCCCCCCCAAAAATCCATGTTGGTCGGGCTCTAAATATTATAACAATCATATATAATATATTAGTAATTTATTCAAAGTAGGGATGTCCCGATCAAGTTTTTTTGTGTCCCTGATCCAAGTCATTGAATATTGAATATCTGCCGACACGGAGTCCTGATCCGATATTTTGTTGTGCACACTTCAGGTACATTTATATTTTTAAAATCAATCCAATGTATACAGTATAGAGCTGTTGTACAGAATTTATCAGGGGCAGGAGCTCAAATGGAAAAAAAGGGCAAAAATATTTAACCCCAACATTTAGAATTCAATTCAAGTTAAAATCAATTTTCCATCCAGTTTAGTTACACAAATCTAACATAAAAGTTAACATTTTATTTAAACTTCACCATGTTCAGTTGACGTGAATGAATAAAATAATTGATAATTGAATGATGACCTGTGTGTAATTCAATTCAAGTTTATTTTTGTATAGCGCTTTGCTTTACAGAAAAGTACAGAAATACATTTAGTTAATCATGTAATATTTAGGGCATAACATATCGCCATGATTTAAGATTGTTTATTAAATAAACTTTACTAATTTCAAATAAATTGTTGTCACTTGCTTGAAACATTCAGTCTGACAAGTACATCACTTTACAAATCAATGCAACTGTTTTATGAATCCTCCCAAACTGTACTTTCTGTGGTTATTATTTGTTTCACTTTTTAGTTTTAGACCTGTGTGCCAAGTAACAAGGATCTAAATTTCAACACCAAACATTCTTTTCACATTTTCAAGGTAAACATTTTGTTATCACTGCATAGTACAGTAATTGATTTGTGCTTTCATCTGATCTGGAATTTGAAACACGAATATAATTGGTACCCATAAATATTTGTAGAATAAATAAACAATCAGAACACTTGGAGAAAAGAAAAAAAAATGTACAAAAAATTGAATTATTTTTCTTTAACAGGTGTTAATCTTTTTAACAAATAAGATGTTTTCACATTTCAACATTTAGGCCATAATTAAGTGTCCTACTCTCTGCTTCAGCTGCCTGACCAAGCTATCCGTGGAGTATGCTGCATACCTAAAGAAGATCTCCCCCAATAATGTCCGATGTTAGTTTTGGTGGTGGAATAGGTAATTACACTGTTGCTGAACTCTGTGTCCGCTCTCTGAAGCTGAATTTCAGCAGAACACAGGAACTAAAAAAACCTGAGGCCAATAACTGTTCTTGACTTGAGTCAATAGCATTAGAGCTAACATCTCTCGCGTCAAGAGCATCAGAGCTACAAAAGCAGGAATGGTGCATTAGGTGCAGTCTCTTGCATGCTGGAGTTAGAGTCATCAGAAAAATTCCTTTCAGGGCATCCCTGTCTTAAAAGTTGAAAAAGTTTTCAATCTCCATTCAGTAGTTGGAAACATCTAGGCAAGAAGTGAATGTTCTATTCACCAAAACATTTTCATTTTAAGTGCCTGAACCATTGGGGAATGCTTGCTGCCATCCAAATTCATCAGCACCTTTTTAAAGAATTCAAACGTGAATTTGACACTCTGAGGGTAGCTTAAGTTGAGAGTGTAGATCAGTCCGAAGAGCATTACCAATCCAAAGGAAACACTCTTTAAATACTGTAGCAGCTGCACACCCTCCATCACATCCTCTGGCTCGTCCTCAGCACCAGCACCTTCTTTACGGATCACAAAAGAGTGGTCTCAGAAATTGCTTCTTCAGGATTGCAGTCCAAAGCCAACACAAAAAACAAACATTCAATTTTTAAATAATTAACACCTTGTTAAGTATCACTGAAATATTGGTAACATACAGGCTGGCAATATGTTTAGGTCATTACAAAAAATACAAACCTCAATTTCTTTGACGCGTGTTGTAGTGTCCATTGAGCTACAGACACTTTTTATGACTTTTTATGATACATTTTGTCTCGTTTGATGTACATGTTTTATCACACTGAAAATTATGACAATATAAAAAACACTGATTATAGTATATTTTATATATACAATATTTGTAATTAGTTAAAAATGCAGTTTACCACACCTTGCCTGCAATTGCCATAATGTGTGATATCCTCTGTCCAGAAGCACCACCTTTGCTGCCGAAAACCTTGTGTACATTAACAGCTCTGTCCAGCTACGCCAAGAACTTTGACAGAAGTGAGACAGTTGTTATCCACATGAATTCTGCATTTAAAAAAGGGAAATAAAGATGGGCATGAAATATAGGCATACTGTGGAGGAATTTATAGTACTTTACAACTTGTGTAGCCTAAATATCAATAACACTTACTTAATTTACTGTAAACAGTGTTGGCCACCAGGTTTGTAAATCAGACACCAATTGTCCTAAATTTGTAAGGACAATTAATGTATGCACAAGGATGCCTGAACCTCGCCCCAAAATGTCCATGTTTAAGCTTAGAATGTTTCAATAACTCTTACCTATTGGATAATTATGTGGCACACACTTTTACACACACACACTGCCAAACCCCTTCAGGCAAACAATCAGGTGCTGTCTCTCAGGCGCTGGTGTTTTTAGCGTCACCCTTCAAAACAAAAGTCCCGCTTCCAACACACCGGCCAACCAGAAAACGTATCGGTCGATGCCGATATTTTAAAAATGGCAAATATCGGCTGATATATCAGTCGACCACTAATCATTATCTATAAACCTTTTATGGTTAGAAATAGCGAGGCAGTGATGCTCTCATTGACAAATGCGGAACAATTAGTGCATGCGTTCATAACATCAAGACTAGATTATTGGAATGCTCTACTGTGTGTTTGCCCTGCACACTTAATAAACAAACTACAGCTAGTACAAAACGCAGCAGCTCGTGTTCTTACCAGAACAAGGAATTATGACCATATTAGCCCGGTTCTGTCAACACTGCATTGGCTGCCTATTAAACATCATATCAATTTTAAAATATTGATTACTTACAAAGCACTAAAATGGTTTAACTCTGCAGTACTTGAGCGAGCTCCTAACGCATTGTAGTCCTTCACGTCTATTGCGATCTAAAAAATCCGGCCAGTTAATAATACCTAGAATATCAAAATCGACTGCTGGCGGTACTGTAGATCATTTTCCTTTTTAGCCATGTTCAGTTGGGGATATTCAAATGAATTAACCAATCAGTAATACCTTTGGATCAGCTCTACCAAACGTGGATGTTTTTCCACTAAGAAATTAACATTGTTATTATGTTTTGATTGATACTGTGAAGCTGCTTTGATGCGATCTATATTGTGAAAAGCGCTATAAATGTACTTGATTTGACTTGACTAAGAAAGCATGAGGCTTGCAGTTGCCGAAAGCCAATCTGTCAGTCAAATCCGAAGCAAGATGCAAATGAAGTAAATGAAAAAGATAGTAAATGACTTTCACGTGATTTATTACAAAAGTGCGCATCACATATGCCAAACATAACATTGTAAAGAAGCATGCAAAATTGAATGGAGATCGGGTCAAAAAGCTTTGCAAACTATATATTTCCTATGGTAAATTGCCTGTATTGGCTTTAATTATTCTTTCATTATTTAGCTTTAAATATTTTGGTTCCTGCTAGATGTGAGTATGGATGTTACTTGAGGTTGAGCAGTAGCTCTCTCCATAGCGTCATTTGTTATCCATTATACTGGGCCAGCAACAGCAGAGCCATGGCAATGATGATGATTTCAGAGGAGGGGATCTATTAGTAATAGTTTTACAGATCTTTCTGCTTTGAGCTGTGTAAATGGTCAATACACTTTCTTCAAAAATAAAGTAAGCTACAGAAAAAGATGCCGCAAGTAATTCACTGGTAATGGAAAAGCTTAATTTGAACTGTTGAACTGTTAAATGCAAGAAGTTTAGGTCTGACTTCAGAAATCTGTGCCATAAACTGTTATATTTGGCACTGCCAATGCGCATAACATAAAATACTTCTCAAAGAGTCTTTGTTTCTGCTTTTATGCCATGGAGTACAGATTGTCATTCTGAAGTCTTTTGAGCTTCAGTATGTTTGATTCTTTTATGAGTCAACTTGTCTGTTTCACTTGAAGCTTTTACCTAAAATGTTGTAGGATTTTGACTGGTGCAATTTACTTTTTCTGTGAAGTTAATAACAGAAAACAGTGAAAAGAGTTGAAAGAATATGTGGACCTTTAAGATATCTGAATACGTACAGTATATGCAATGGTAGTGCATTTCTCAACATTGTTTCCAAAAAGCCGTCAGAAATTATTAGTGAGCTGAGGCAAGTTTCCAAAGGCTTCCCCCGACTCTGTGACACCCTGCAGAGAGCCTGTCTGAAGTTGAGGAAAAGAGTGAGCTCTTTCCCAACCAAAAGACAAACAATGAATCTCCACAATCACTATTTTGAAACTGTGAAGTAGCTACAGTAGGAGATCACTTTGGAAATCTGGCCTTCATAACTAATTTAAACCTAGATTTTTTTTTTCTTTACAAATTTAAAACTAAGATTTAGGTTCAAAATGCAAAATGATAAAAATTAAATTTTTCTGCTCTATTTTTAAGTCACTAATCAAATAAACACATTTATGATCTCATGAACTCCTTTGTGCAGACAGCAAGGAGACATACTGAGTGACCTCATAGTGATTTTACAAAAAAAAAAAAAAAATGCAGTAAATCAGAAAGAGGCAACATAAAAGCATTTTCACTAGTGTCTTTTGGATCCCTTTGCATATTTCTTAGAACATTCACTGTATATTTCTTAGTACGTTCCTCCATTTCTTTCACACAGATCTGGAATAGTCTGTGGAAATAGGAAGGGGAAGGATTCATGAGTAAGAAGTCTGAGTCCTCAAGATCTAAGATGAATAGTGTTTATTGTAGCTTGGCACACCCCGTCCCTCTCAGTCAACAACGTCTTTGTGCTTTTACAAAATATGTGTGTCCCATGGATTGTTGCAAGCTGGAAATGTGATATTACTCAATTATTTTCTCTTATGCTCCCTTTACTCTCGCTCTCTCTCTCTGTCTGTGTCTCTCTATTCTTTCACCCGCTGCCCTCTCCACTTGTAATTATATGTTAAAATAAACACTAAGCCAAGAGGCCACATCACTCGACGGCAAAACGAACGACAAAGACATTCCCTCATTGAGTCAAAACAATGTGGTGAAAAGCTCTAAAGAATTTGTTGCTTTTTGGAGAGGGTTTGTTTAGAAAATAAGTGCATTTATGCATCAGTATTTAACACGATGATTCACATGAAGCATGTTCTAAGTGTGTGTATAATTGCAGTAGTTAATGATTACAGCAGAATAATGTGTACATTGGGAACATTTTACAGTGAAAGCTGTCCGTGTAACTTTGCTCTACTGACCCTGAAATGACCTGTGATGTCATTCTACTCCTCAACAGACAGATGAAGATGGATAGAAAACTGACCGGCTGTTATATAACGCTGTTCAAGCCACAGCTTTGGATTTTAGCTTACTCTCCCTTTGATGGTTTCCACCACAGCAAACACCTCAAACTACGTCACAGTTCAATTTTGTCCACTCGTCTTGCCTTGATCGTCATCACTCCCAAACCATCTTGATGTTGGTTAGTAGGATATTTCCATCCAGTGTGATACCAATCCAGAACCAATTTAAGTTTCTGGGTCAAGCATTCCGGCTGTTTTCTTGCCGTTTATCCTGAATGCAAACTGACCATAAACATGACAGAATCCTCTGGACCTATCTTGGAAGATCGCGCTCACCATCAAATTACCAGTCACCAAAGTTTTGTTTACCGTCGTTTGAGTGGCTGTGTGGGTTTGTCATATTAAGGTCTCCACATTGCATCGGAGGCTGTCATTCTGTGGAATTGAGGGAAGGCCCCTGTTCTCTTTCCAGAAGTGGTTACATGCGCTTGGCAGCCCATGAACCCAGTAGCTAAAAGCACATGCTAGATTTTATGTCCTTGACTTAAAAAAACAAAACCCATATTCATTAACTTGACTGCATAAAATTACACTGTGGCTGCTAGTGCTGTGTAATTATAACATTAATCTCCTTATTTACCTCTAGTTCTTCTGTCTCTCATTCTGTCTTGTCTCTCACACTTTCCATATGTATTCTCAGTCTAATATTTTATGAAAGCCTGATTATGTGAATGCCTTAAAGACTTGTTCTTAATGAATCATTAATCTCTGGTAAAGGGTTTAGAAGAGCTTTTGGACTACATTTGTGTACTTGTGTGGTCAAATTAAACGGTTCGGATGTGTTGGATTTTAATTCCTTATGTTGCATTTAGATTCTGATTTTAATTTGTGCAGCCTAAAATGAACATAGATTCTCCATCTTTTCATTATTTCACCCTCTCTCTTACTTACCTCACAGACACATACTGAGGTTTCATAAACTTGGACCAAAGTTTATTTAAATTGACTAGTGTGTATCAAACCCTCTTTTTGCCAAGTCTCTAGGACAAGGAAACAAATAGACAGTCAGACAGCCACTGAGTTTAAAGAAATAAAACCGATTCTGAACACTACACCCTACTGATTATTATGTATTCTCCATGGTAACATGAACATGACCATGTTCTTTATAATCTCTTCACTGAAATGCATTGGTAAATAAATATATAATGGCTACAAGTACAAAACATTTAAATGATCAGACTGCCTCGTTTTCCCAGTAGCCAAATTCGGTTTTCTACCACATTCTTTTGATGGATTGGCTGAAGCCACTCTTTCCAGTTCAAATGCCATGGAAAATCTCTTTAGCTCTGAGAGGGGAATAATACGCAGGGAATAAGTGGGGGAAGACATCAGTGAGAGTAAAATGACCTATATGAAAACAGAGGTTGTCCTTTTTTTACCAGGAGGTTGTCCTTTAGCTGTTTGGTTCTTCTTTGAAGTGGTAAAATTCGGCAGAATTCCACCAGTGGCATAAGGACTTCCGTGGGCCTGCGTGCCCGACATGGAGGTGCTCCACAGGGGAAAGCCTCTGCCATCGCTCTGGCTCTGGTGCCCTGGGCAGCCGCCCCAGTGGTTTGTGGTAGAGTGCCATGGCAGTGAAACCGCGGCGAGTGCTCCCGCTGCCACATAGTTTCTGGTCAAACTGAAACATTACAGCCCAGAGAACGCTGCCCGTCTCTGCCAGACAGCCTGCATGAGATCAGCACTGAAAATATGCGATCATGAACCCCGCTGCACAAAGCGTTTATGAATGTGCAATACCATTGAACACAGCATGTGGTGCTTTGGTTGTTTTTCATGTTTGTCAAAGCCAAATTAGCATATTATTTATTAGGGCTGTCATTGCATGAGGTCAACGACAAAAAAAAATCAAGTTGTATGATGAACAATTAAATAAAACGTAATATATCGACTTTTATTTTTATGTATTTTCAATGATTTAATCTGCCACAGTAATGTATTTAATGCATCTAACCCTGATAGTCTTCATTTGGGGATTTTTTTTTTACATTTTTTATTACGATTTGATAATTTAAGTTAATAATATGTTAATATGTCAAATCATTTTCATGTTTTATCTTTCCTGGGCAGTTGGGGGCAATTGTAATGTCAATTATGGAATAAAGGTTGCATGACGTTTGAACCTTTAAAATTGGGATTGAGCAGTGTTTAGTTTAATCCTACCGGTCACAATTGTGACCGCAGCTTTTTTCTTATTTCTGGAAGTTCTAAAAATGTTGTTTTTGACTTTGGGCAATAAATTCAACTTTTAAATGGCAAAATAGATTGTCTTGATTAAAAATCAATTAATGTCATGTGACTAATGTGACCAGATCAGTTAACTTCCTGCTTGCACATCTAGAAGAAGATTTCTTCCTCAGACTACTACAAAAAGCAGTATATAAAACATCTTAATTTACAGATAGAACTATCATTTTTTGTACATATATTCTTTAAAGGGTCTACTACTGATATATTTTGAGAATTATACTCCTGCATATATATTTTGCTCTTAAGACTTGTAAATTTGTTATTGTGACCGATAGTATAACACAGTGCTTCAATTGAAAACACCGGTATTGGCAGGTATACACCTTATTCAGAGCAGTGCCATGACAGGTATGAAAGTGAGGCTGTGAGGGATAGACTTACCGTGTTTCCAATGGCATCCGCTGTAAAAAGCTGAATAAAACTGCTAGATACTTACAATTTTCCACAGCTTACATTGTCGGGAGTTTTTTGTCAACTGAAATTTCTTGGAAAGATATTTTTTCAGTGTTTCATGAGCAGAACAATCCGAAAACACATTAAATAACAGTACAGCCCATTGAAGAGATGCATGACTATCCCTCACAGCCTCGCTTTCATTCTCATTAAAAATCAAAGATGGCGCTGCCGTGAATAAGGTGTATTGGCAATCCTACACTGAATATGCCACATCTGTGAGGAGGATGGATGATCTTGGCAAAGGAGAAGTGCTCACTAACACAGATTTAGACAGATTTGTGAACAATATTTGAGAGAAATAGGCCTTAGATCTTAGATCTTTGAGTTCAGCTCATGAAAAATGGGGGCAAAAACCAAAGTATTGCGTTTATAATTTTGTTCAGTGTAGTTATCAGTATCCCAGAAACGTTCAATGTGTTGGACCTTCTTGACTTGCATGACCCCCTTCCCCACCACCCCCCACCCCCAATTGAAAGTGACTGTGATAGTGATGGCTCAGATAGGGAGTACCAGGGAGAAACGGCCCATTTGCCAGGTAGACTGTATTGAATGACGATGCAGCAGTGAATTATCTGGAGGATTGGGCAGATGTTCATTAGAACAAATTGGTGTGACCCACAAAATGACCACAAACAACCCTTTCTATAACGTACGGCCCATCTTCAGTGCACTGAAAGAGTGCACACACATCTCACTGAAACTGGCCTAGGACAAGGCTCAAGTGTAGATATGGTCTAGCCCGTATGGGTCTAGCCGAACAAGCAGAAGTTCCTCCAGGCTGTAATTTTGTACATGACAACCTTTTCACCTCACTAAGCCTTCTTCACAAAATGACAAAACGAGATATTGGATGTCTTGGAATGAATTGTATCAATAGGTCTAATTGAAGAATTTGAATGAATTCTGACTGTTATTTCCCACCGGTCACTATTGTGACTGAATAAAAAACCTAATATTTCACTAACTTAACTAACATAAAATCAAAAAAAGCCATAATGTTTGAGTGTTAGGGAGGTCTAAGGAGTAAAATGCATGTACTGAAGTTGCAAGAAAAAAAATTGGGGTTAAACGGGTTAAAGACTGATTTTGCATATCAACGGATCAATGTTTTTGAGGAAAAAAGAAGGATTTTGCTCATATCAAATAGGCCTCAATTAGATTTTTACTAAAAACATAGTTGTGAAAACAAAAACAATATTATATATAGAATTGTACTTGTATAATTCAAAGGCAAAAACGATTTAGGATGATTATTAAAGCGTTAATATTGTGTTGTGCCATTCAAAAAGCATTGTATTTCAATATTTATATTTTCTTTGCTCTAGATATGACTTTTTTTGTTGTTACAAGGATGTGTATATGGGAATAGCTGAACGTCAGTGTCAATTTTGTCAAAAACATTTTATGCATATTTCATCTCATCCTCTCTAGGACCTTTAACAAATTGGATGACAAAAGAAGTATTAAGGGCGTTCCTCTCAGATTTAGAAAAAAACAACACCATACGATAAAATACTGTTGCTAACAGATTTAGGCGATGCAGAGAGTTCAGTCCATGTTTGTTGCTTGAGGTTACCATGACAGCCATCCTCCTTGAATTCATCTCGAGTCAAAAGAAAGTAGCCTTTTCTCTAAATCCTTTCTTATGTAATATTTTTGCCAGATTCAGATCAAAATCGTGTGTGGATGTGATTTACCTTGACCTAGTGGAGACTGGAGACCAGGCCTGTACTCTTTGCTGCGTACTGCCGTGTTACTCAAGGCTGTTGACTCTTTCTCCTCTTGGTTCCAAAAAAATCTTGCCACCGTTGAATGAGGCCTTGTTATAGCTAATGCTTAATTTTATTCATACTTAACCTATTTATGTAACCTTTCTCCAACCAAGCTGTCCCCCGAGATGAAAGATCATGTTTGAAGGAAAGACTTTGCAGCGCTTGGCAATCCTAATCTGGCAACGAAGGCAATAACATATTACATAAGGAGCCACCATTACTGTTGTGGGCTGGTGTAATTGATGTTTTTGACCTGAAGTGACTTGCATTTTCAAACAGTTTAACTAGCAAATACATTACGGCCCGTGTTTCAGCACAATTTAATATTCAGAAATAAACTTGCTAATCTTAGTCCTTCACAGACTGCAAATAATTCAGTGTAATAGACCAACGAATGGCATATATCTAATGTGCTGATTGCCTTACAACACTAGAGGTCTGTAGCAATAAATTAAGCCTGAACAGCAACACACTTTGTATAGAGAACCACAAGTGGCCCTTTTATTCAATTCCATTGAGTCACCATTACCAGTAACCAATACAACAACACAGCAAAACAAACTAGGAGTATGTTGTAAATCGCAGCCATCACAGAAAAGACAAAAAAAAAAAAAAACAAAAAAAAAACAAGTGAAAGTTGTTCTTCCTCCAAACACAAGGGTTAACATAAAGGCAGGCCTGGAATTTAGATTTAATTATAATTTCCATCTCTCTTGCACACCCATGTACAAAACAAATAAACCCAAAACCATTGATCTTATGGTAAAGGCTGAGACCTTAATCTATAATTCACTGAAGAAAATTTCTGTCATTTACCTGCACTCACAGATATTTTTTGGTTCTAAATCATGAGAAGATTAGTATGAAAGAAAATGCAGATCCAGCGGTGCTTGGTTCTGAAAGAGCAATGTCTGGCCAGTTTCTTCTCAATCTCTCTCTCTTTTCAGTCTAAAAAGACAATGTCTTTGCACTGTTTCTCACCACTCTCGTAAAATTATTTCACCACACATGAACACACACAGTGATGTGAATGCACTTCATTTTTAAAAAGATCGTCTCTACTCTCTAGTATGTTTTTATAAAGGCCTGAAACCAGAACACAATGTGCTCTCACCCTCCATATGCCAATAAAAGATAGACATACATTTGCATTGATGAATATCATCAATGTCTGTCAGATGGATGATCTGTCTTGGCTTTTCATGGCATACCTTCACTGTAAAAAATTTTCCTGTAAAATTTACAGTAAAATACTGGCAGCAGGGTTGCCAGCCAGTTACTGTATTTTTTACAGTATAGTTCTGTAATTTAATTTACAGATTTTTACTGTATTCTCTGATTACAGTAAATAAATAACTGTATTTTTTACAGTAGTTCCATGAATCTTTGTATTCGCTATATCTGGGAAATATGTAAAATGCCAGCTGAATTTTAAATGTTAATTATTTATCAACTGCATATGCTTTAAACAATTGTTTTTAAATTCAGTAAGTGTTGTATAACACGCAACTTAATTCCCCTATTACTTCACAAAACAAACAAACTATTCAACATCCTATAAAAACAGGTCAACATTTATTTAATTTATAACTTTAAAATATGCATGGAAAAAAAGCATAAAACAGTGTATTTTGTATATATATTTTTTATTATTATTATTTACAAATGGACATGAAATTTTTTTTTTTTTAATTACTTAAAACAAATAAGCCATCAGGGCCCTTCACACAAAGAAGAAATACGCAAATGACATTTAAAACAACAAGTTGACCAACATGATCATAATAAAATGGTTCTGAAAAAAAAAAAAAAAAAAAAAACAGACATGAATGAATTGTCACCTCTTCGTTCCCAGACAAACATGTCCAAACAACAAGGCCCCAAGTGAGTCCAAAACACGATCAAAAATGGAGAATAATTCAGCTCCGGATGCTGTTCCATCACAGGATGCAAAGAGTGGCTAGAAATATTGAAAAGGACATTACATTAGATATATTACAAAACATAATGATACAGTCAGTGACAGACAGAGGGATGACAGATACAGTTAGAGTCAGATAAAGAATATTAAAAGGTTACAATTAAAGGAAAAATAGATATTTGTGTGTGTGTTTGTGTGTGTACTTACATTTCAGAAATTCCACTGAACACACCACTTTGCAGGGAAGAGTGGCAACACGTGGGTTCACTGCAACCTGTTTCTTCTGTACCATTTGCCCTGTCCTTTTAGATGGCAATTTTCTTCTTTGTTCCTCTCTTACAAAGCACATAAAGGGTCAGGAAACAGACAATATGTAATTAGGCTTGGTTTTAATTTTTTCATGCTTGTAATCATGATTTTTAAATCTGTTAGAGCAGTGTTTCTCAACTCCAGTCATGAGGACCTCCCAGGAAGACCTCCCAACCCTAACCCTATGTCCACAAATTAAAACACCTGATTTAACTAATTAAAGGGATAGTTCACTTTGAAATTAATTTTTGATATGTTTTAGCTTACCTCAAGGGCATCCAAGATGTAGGGGTCTTTGTTTCCACAGTATTTTCAATTTTTATATTTTTAAGTCGAACCATTCTTGTCTTCAGTCATATAATGGAGGTCTATGGTCACCACCTCAAAGAGCATGCACAGAGAAGTCCAAATTAAACATGATTTAATGACTCGTAAATGTAAGTACACATTGATGGCCTAAGACACGAAACGAGCGGTTTGTGTGAGAAAACGAATGACGTACGAGACGAGTGACGTATACGCGCGAGAGATCACTTCCGTTTGTCTTAGGCCATCAATGTGTACTTACATTTACGAGTCATTAAATCATGTTTAATTTGGACTTCTCTGTTCATGCTCTTTGATGTGGTGACCATATACCTCCATTATATGACTGAAGACAAGAATGGTTCGACCTAAAAATGTCAAAATTAAAAATACTGTGAAAACAAAGACACCTAGATCTTGGATGCCCTTGAGGTAAGCTAAAACATATCAAAAATTACTTTCAACGTGAACTATCCCTTTAAGTCAATAGATAATACATCAAAAGGCAGATATTGAGTACATGTGTAAAATGTACTGAGGTTGTTAAGAATGCAATAATTACCTTTAAATGAACTCCAAGGTGCAGGCTGGCTTCTCCTGATTGAATATGTAATAATATGCAGTGAACAGTAGCAAGGCCAGACAGGAAGCTGGGCTGAATGCTCTCCTCACACACAACTTGGCCTTCCAGTGTCCTCTTGTCAAAGTGTCTCCTAAAACAATACCACATGTGACAATAGTTTATTTTTTACTATACCATTTTTATGTTTCAGCATTTTATATGTAAACTATATTTTAGTATTCAGAGTGCAGGAACTCTTTCTTTTAAATAAAATTAACAAAGGAAGTATGAAAACAATTAAGCAAATTACACACAGAGAGTAACTTAGGCTAACGTTATAGCTAAAATATATAGGATATATAGCTTATATTCGTACTGAAATATAAGGGATTTTCACACCGGAATATTAAACATAACGTTACGACACAGCAACATTCATAATCTGTTTTTTTTTTTTTTTTTTTTTTTTTTCATTTCGGCGCCCATTTTAACAGATTACTTGATTTTGATTTGATTTACACCATAAAATAATCACGGCGAAGTGTGCTGATCAACACGAAGCTCGTGTGAATACCGACTGTTGTCAGAAAAGCATGTAATTCTTCTCAACAAAGGAGCCCATAGATCCCGGGGAATGTGTGAAATACTACCCGCGTCTGGGCTGCTGAAGCCCCGCGCAAGTCTCCCTCGCGCCCCGTACGGAGGATGCGTGATCCTCGGTAACCAATATGAACCGCGAATATAACATTACATTCATAGTCTACGAGTAACACAACATGAAACATAAGAAACTGAAATAAGTCACTTACCAGTTGAGAATCACTCCTCTTGCCGCTATCCGAAAGTCGACGACACGACCGTTGAAGATCACAATGCCTCTGTGTCGATTTGAAATTTACAGCAATATTCTGTATTTTGAATCAAACCGCCACGCGGCCCCAGAATGCATTGCAGTTTACAGCAAAATGCTGTATTATTAGAAAACAGCCAGCGGCTGTAAAATATGGCTGTAATTTTTACAGCAATTCATTACAGTGTTGATCAACTGAATATACATTTTTCGTATTGTACTGTATAATGCCTAAATTTTGCATTTAAAATGTTTAGGTTTAATTTTATTGTTTATTTTTATATATATTATATATTTTTTTTAATAATACAGCATTTTATTTAGAACATTGGTCATTTGTTGGCCATTTCTTGAAAATAACAATTGGCTTGTTGGTGGGATTGGCCAGAATTTCAATATCAGTGCATCCCCTAGAAACATTTATTTGTATTTATTTAGCACATCCTAAAAAAACAGACAATGCCATAGTATGTGCTGTTATAAGCACATTGATCATTTGTCCCCTGATGTCACAGGGTAAGCCTGTGACTAGACATGGACTGAACATAAACACCATCCATCAATCATAGCTGTATAAAATAAATGTTTCATGAGTTATTTCTTTGTTTTATTGTTTATGGGTGTATTTATGCTGTGATGTGAATCTGCAGATATGAGTTGTTGTATTTATTATTGTTATAATTTATATGTGATTTATGTGAAACTCATTTACCTTTTCAAGTGGTAACACCTGGGGGAGGGAGTAGTCCGGCCTATAAAATGACTCCAGAAATTCAGTACTAGAGGGAAAATGCTCAGTCCGTTGTGTGTGTGCACAAACAGTTTAGATTCTGTCTTGTGAATGTAGTTTATTTGACCATGAGTTTGGTGCACTTTATGCCTTGTTGCATTTAAGTTAAGTTTCTCAATTATTGGGTGACTGTCATTGTGTGGCAAATAAAAAGCATTCTTGAACCAGACCAATGGCTTCCTCTGTCACTTGGGCCTCCACCTGCTACTGCTATCTTAACAGCCAATATATTTTATAAACTGCGTGCGACTAAGTTTAAATAAAACATTCGTGGTCACACAATGAACACCAGCAGATCCAAGCACACTACAACAGAGAAGCAGTGAGGCTCGAGTACAAATAGCTCTCAAGTTGTTGACTGCATCATAATCACGTTCAACGTTATGCATTTCCATTTACCCAGCCAGAGAAAATATCATAGCTACACTTTATTTGTCTTGCATGATTGGTTTTCCTAAGCATCTAGGGTTTTTTCTTAAAGAAGTATGATGTTTTCATGCTCTAGATCTAATTTTCTCCACGTCAGGTTAAGCCTTGACATACAATCATAATTCAAATATGTCTTATGTGTGTGTGTATATATGCGTGTCTCTGTCTGTGTACACTGTAAGTAAATGGAACTGGGATTTTTGAACAAAGGGGACATTCAGATGGTGCCATGGACGATCGCTGCCGGGGATGTTAAGCCACCGGCGCTGGAAAAAGTATGCGATCCAGAGCACAAAAGTAGGGGTGTGGGATCTTGCGGTGTGTGTGTGCTGCACTCTGATAAAAAGGGAGAGAAAAACCCATACAGTTCCCAATGTTTCTCAGGCGCAGAAGCTCACTTGCACTGCCAGTTTTGTTTTGTCATGCAAGTCTGACAATGTTGAGAGATTGTGCTTTACTGTGACACTCTAGAAAATAATTCATTAAGCAATGTTACTGTTTAATCACCATTTTATATTAATGCACTGCTTTCATTGAAGCGCACACACACATCTCTCACTCGCACACAGAGATTGGAGATCGTGCTGCGCATTCGCGTAATCTAAAAAAATGAAGCCTACCCGGAAGTGCGAAAAACTGAAATGCAACGAAAATCCGCTAGAGGGAGGTCCCAAAAGGGAGCAAATGTCCATAGACTCCTATGTTAAAATGTCCGTTTTCACAGCATAAATTCATGTTTTTACAGGTTGGTCCCATGGACTTATTGTATTTTTCGATAGGTTCCGAGTGTCTGACAACTGTGAGGGGGGTGAATTTTTTTTTCTAACTCGTTAGTTTAGATCATATTGAGATATAAAATGTATGACAAATAAGGGTGTGGTTAACTTTGACAGCGTGATTGACAGCTGATAACGGGTTGCGCTGAGTGGAATTCCTTAAATTTGATCTGACACAACACATCATACCACCTCTGTATTCTTTCTGAAAAGATTTTCCAACTAGGCGCTGCCTATACTCCCCATAAACGGCCTCAAAAACGTTCTTCAGGAAGTCTATGGGTGACGTCACGGGTGGTTTGTCCATATTTTTTACAGTCTATGGGTTCATCCCTTACATCGGCGAATGTGAAAGAATCAAAGGTGATCTAAGCGATTGCCTGTTTCAGGAGGTGACGGAGCCGCTGAGGAGTTTGCTAACTGATGACAGCTTCATGTAGATGGATCTGACGGGTGACGGAAATCTTTAACTCTTGCCACTTACACTCAGGTAGCCTACACTTTGTTTATTTTATTTGTTATTATATAGCGAAGCCGTTTCACTTGGCCTTGACGCACACAAGCAATGTTTCAGGCCTGCAACAGGGTGTGTGTGTGGGCATGTTGTAGGCCCAAAATATGTTGGGTTTGATGATGTTGGAATGATTATGTTGGAATGATATAATGGTTAAATTCTCTCTGATTCATTGAGTAAATTATTACAGGGTTACAGTTTGTATTTTTGATGCAATATTTGATATTTCTTCTGTACTTATTACATTGGTATATTGGTTTATACTAAGTAAAGACAAATTTGTACTTTGTGTAAAATAAGTAGAGTGATTCATTGGAAAGCCCTTTTTTGATAGACGTTTAATAGGTTAACCCTTTAAGTGTCTGTTGTTGTGCACAGAAGAGTCAATCAAACACTGTATTTGAAAATTCTTGTTTATTCAGAAGCTGATTGAACAGATTTTATTTATATTTAGTTTTATTCATTTTTGATAATTCCTTCTGTTTATTTTCTGTTAAATAAATTCATTGTATATTTCAGTTAAATAGTGTGTGGTTACTTTAATGGAACAGATAGGTAGCTGTAATTGGTTAAAGGCGGTTTTGCAGAGAACTAAGTTGCACTTTGTAAGAAGTAGTGTTGAACCAAGGGTCACAGGGTGGGTTCAAGCGTCCAATATTCCAAAGGGTAGTTACACCTTGGACAGTAGAGGGCGTTACAGTTATAATGTTATAATCAAATAAACATGCTGGTGACAAATCTGTGCGAGCAGGGTGTGTGGAGGTATGGAAATACATATAACAGGCAGATAGGACATCGTATCGGACCGAATGCAATGATTGGACGAACAATTTTTGAGATTCTTGAGATTTCCACAGACAATATATGTATGTGTTTTAATATTTAGACCACTTCTATTATTAACTGCCCTTCTATTATTAAATCAGGATGTAAATAGAGTTTTGACCAGAATAACAGTGTTAATGAGGGGGAAAAAACTGCCTACTCTCCCTTTAAAAAGTCTTTCATTGGTAGAATTGTTTCTATTGTTAATTTCAATATTAAATGATCTCATCTTTGGCAATGGAATTGATTTAAATTTTTTGTCTGCAAATATTTTATTCCTCAAAAAAGGAATCAGAGCTGTAATTGTAATCATTACATTCCTTATCATTCCCATTCATGTTTATTAGTGTTGTTCGATTATTTGTCGTATGAGGTGTGGTGTGTGAGCACATGGTAAGAGACAAAGTACTCGAGTCTGAAGTCTGAACAGCATCTATAGCAGATTTCTGGTGTGTACACCCATATAACCGCATATTTCCCTTCACTAGCCAGGTGTTGCTGAACCCTTAGGCTATGTAGCAATGGGGTATTCAGAAGCAGGGGCCCAATGCCTGAATAGGCATCCCACACTGATCCCCCTCTGGTGGACTACAGGGGCCAACGGAAGTACCGCACTCTGTGTCTCCACACTGTACACCCCCTCCAGACCCCCAAACTATGTCCACATTGGATACTAGGTTCCCTCAGGGCATGAGGGGCAATTAAGCTCGGGACAGACGCCTTTTCTTGGGCTAACAAACACCCTGGTACCCACAAAAACCGTCCCCCGCAGTGTATGGTATTTATTTGACTCCTCACACACATACACACATATGTAGACACATTCTTGACTAAGTACATTCTCATACCTTAGCCCACATTCAGCCCTGCCTCTCACACCTGGAACCAATGTGTGAACGACCAAATGAAGAAAGGTATGAACGAATTAATGAACAAGCACATGTACAGAGAGCTAATGAGTTACATTATTCAGCTTTATTAATACACATATGTGCTCACACATACATCATTAGAGCCACCACTCTATTGTGCCTGGTTATTAGACCTTCATCTGAACAGTTAAAATCAATATCGAAGATTAATTCACATTAACCATCACTTTTCCAAATGTTTTATCCCAAGCGTTGGTAAAGAACTGATATCAGTTAGTATACATCTTGTGTGTATACTTGTTTGTATGAATGTCTACAGATACAGAGGATTTTTGTGTGCAGGAACATTAGGCATCTCTTTTATTGACCTCTTTTATGGGTAAGCATAAAATTCTTGTTTTGTAAAAACATTAAAGTTGTTTAATTTTCATGTTGAGTCACTACAAATAATACCACCCTCCTAAACGTCTACTCCGTAGCTTTGACTGAACTTATCTTGTAAACATATAAGCCAGAAGGTTACTCTAAGTCACACCAGACCACATGTGGATGTGTTTTTTTTTTTATTTGCAAAAATGTTTAATATGCTAAAATCTGCGCTGCTGTCTTGTATCTGTCTAGAATGTTTGCACTACTTCTCACCGTCAATCTAGCTGAGGCTCTTTATATCCTACAGCATAGTTTCAAATCAGGTACAGTTGAGCTTCTGTTTATCTTCGCTAATCAATGTTTATGTGAATAAAAGCCTAAATTAAATCTATTCATCATAAACACAATCACTTCTCTTCAGAAAAGTTTTACTTAATTGATCAATTTATACAGTATTTATTAGTTTTACACTCTCTTTATGAACTTTAAGGCGTCAGAGTGGTAGTTGCATAGTTGTCAACAGAAGGACTGAAATCACTCAGATCACATTAATGTTTTTTAAATTAAGTGTCAAAGTAGGTAGTTGTGTGGACTCAATGGAAGGACAGAAATATCTCAGATTTCATTAAAAATATCTTAATTTGAAGTTTTAAGTCTTAAGTTTTGAAGATGAATGAAAGTCTGACGGCTTTGGAATGACATGAGGGTGAAATGATGACAGAATGATCATTTCTACAAGGAAGACTCGGAAGGCAGGATGATATCAAAATAGCATTTATTAATTAATTGACCAGAAAATGAAAACAACAATATTGGAGGGTAAAGTTCTTTGGCGTAGTCTCTAGTTCACATTTGGAGGCTAGCGGACTCTTCATATCCTGCCTGAAGATGGAGGCAGGGGCGCAGCTGACCCCCGTGGAGGTATGGACAGGGACCATCCTGGTGGTGGTGGGGAGGATGGAGGTGAATGTTTGCATCATCATCTGCGAACTCTAACGTGTAAGTAATGATCTTTTATGCTCCAAGTATTATATAGTGATTGGATTGACCAGAAAGTAATGACGTAACATTTGAGTCTTCCTGGCAGAACTTTACACTAGAACTTTCATTTTGGGGTGAACTAACCCTTTCAAGAAATATCTTTTTTTTTATTGAAAATATATTTTGTTATTGCAACCTTACACTTTTTGTATATTTTGAACTATGTTTATGCATTTTTGTGTCTTTGTTACTTCAGAAAGAAATTGCTAGAACAGCAGTAATCTGGAAATGAACATAGACTTAAACACTGTTGCTTTCTTTGATGTATTTTAAATATAACATTACATTTTTGCACAGACCATACATATAAACTGCCATATGTAAATCATGTCTGTGAAAAAATGTAATGTCATCTGTTGCTATATACTGTAGTTCTAGTGCGGTTGTATTTTAGTGCCGTTCTCTGGTATGTTATATTACTTAGCTAGCTTGTCCAGTGGCCACCCCATAAACTTTACAGCTTAGATGTAATCAAACTGAATGTTTTAATTGACTTTCATTAGCCTTTACAAGGCGCCACACTTTTTTTCAACACACATACACCTCTAAAACAGTACAAATTGCACCCAGTAAAGCATGGATATAAACATAAACCTCAATTTAACCACTGAATGGATCTGCTCAAGTATGATAAATGAGTGGGACTGCCATTAAAGTAAGCCTGTAAATAGTTTAAAAAGCAGAAAAAGCTATTGTTTAGAAATGTACTGAGACCCAGTGTTGTACAGCAGATGAGACCATTATTTCACTTTTTTAAAATGTTTGTAGAGTACCTACTTGCTCTTAATTTTAACATTAAAAGGTATAAATTAAGAACATGCCTTTTGAAATCAATACAATGCATGCTTTCTATGTGGTTTTCCACAAAACGAACTTCAGTAAATCCTTATAAAGGCGAGCTCTCATTCATATTCACTGTTCTCAAAACAAGACACCTTCTCTCCACAGTGCTTTATTTCCTGCAATTCACCTTTGTTCCACCTCAATACCATGAGATGGCGCTAATGCTGTCTTTTGTGCTTCTGTCATGTCCATTGTTTTCACAAATCTAGATGTAATTCCTCAATCTTGTACATTGCTTGCCTTTTGTCCCTCACATGATCATCAACTTGTTTGTCGCACTGAAGAGAAAGTTTAATGTGGTGTCATTTATCTCGATCCATTTATGGTTTACAGATAATTGAAATTGCATTAATAAATGAAAATAAAAGAAGGTAAACATCAGACTTGAATCATTTGTTTGGGCAAAATGTAACGGCATGGTTCGAAAGACTGATTTATGGAAGAAATGAGTGGAAGAAGCAGGGTCAGAGGTCACTGTGTCTCCTGTGCACATCTCTCGCTTTCATTCACAGGGTTTAAGTGGTTGTATTATCCTCTAAGCTCTTGCTACCGTGTTCTTCCTTTCCCTCCCATTGCCCTTTAAAGAGTAACCAGAGCCAGCGAGAGGACAGCGGGCATGCAGAGACAAACACTCTAGCCCAAAAAAGTGAAAGAGAGAGAAAGACGCTGAATGGAAGTGGAGGCCAACAGCAAATGGGGCTGTTTTAGAAAGTGGGGTAGTTAGCAGATAAAAACTGTCTCCAGACTGTAAAAAGATCCTTCCTCTTCTTCTTTTCTCCCCCTTCTTTTGCCCTCCCTCTTTTTCTACAAAAGAAGCACCGGTTTATCTTTGTGCCCTTAATTGGGCTCGGAGACAGAGAGCTACTCAAGGCCGCTGAGACCCCAGACGCCTTTCTACTGTTCATTCATCTCTCCTGTCTTTCTTTCTGTCTATCTCTCTGACCCTCTTGCTTTTGAGCCCTCACTTTCTTTTCTCTCCCTCTCCCCTGACTCCACGCCCTGTATCTCTCTCCTGTCTTCTATCTGTCCCTCAACTTTCCCTTTGTACGGCTCTATCGGATTCTCGGTGGTGACTTTCCTTTTACTTTTCCCTCACATTAGAGAAAGACACGCACACACATACACGTATCAGAAGGACAAGAGATGGAGATGTGGAGATGGTGGGTGTGTGTGTGTGATGCACTTTGCTGAACATGGGAAACTGAGGTGCGACTCTGTAGGTTCACTGAAAGGTTGATGCATTCAAACCCGACCACACAAAGAGACCGAAGAAAGAGAAGTGATACCATGGAGCATCAATGCGAACAACTCTTTAACCCCTGTATTTTCCTGTATGGGAATTATTTACCAACGTTCTGGGGGGTTACTTTCGAGAATGTATTAGGAATTTTCGTACCGCAATCTGATGTTTATTACACGCATTTCTTATTACGCCTTAGGACAGATCTTACAGGAAAGCATGGTGTCGCGTGAAACAAAAAGTCTTTTAATGAACAATAAGAATCACAACTGCACACTAACCCAAACAATTCTGGATAATGAAACAGGAAATATCAAACAAATGATGTTCTTTTAAACTTAGAAATGCCTTCAGTGTATTGGTGATAAATAAGGCCTTATTAAATGTATAGGTGGTAAATAAGGCTTGTGAGGACATTTGTACATCTGCTTGGTTCATCAGTAAAGATTTTAGATGAGCATCAGAGAGAGAATATCTGACATCATGTTCTTAAATAAAAATACATTTAAGATGCCATGTAGCTAAAGCCTATCATTAATTTACGCTACAATACGTTAAAATTAACTGTTTATGATAATTTTTCTGTTGAAGCTTCTTGTTCCTTTTCCTTTTTAAAACTGTACAGCATTGTAAAGTCTTAACTCTGCATGTGGAATCACCTGACCCCATCTTTCTCTCGTCATCTTTCTGCAGCTCAAGCCCCATCTCTAGTTTGCTGTCCAGAGACCTGATTTTAAGTACGCTTTGGAGGGAATCCCAGACTAAAATAGTCTCTTTTTTTGAAAGGGTGTACCAGAGACAAAAAGGAGATGAAGAGAGGAATGTCAAACCGTCCTTAGGTACACATGATGGGCTGCACGGTTGGATATAGAAACGTGTTTGCGAACATGACTGAATAGCGAGAAGTCAAAAGAAATTTGAAAGCAAGTGATTGAAAGTGAGAAGTCAATGGTGTGTCTTATGTTTTAAGTGGAAACGCTAATTGTAAAATCGTAAAAACACAGTTCAGATAATAATCTCTCGTCCCTAGATTGAAATGGACAACCTCTCCATGAACTCACCCACGGCCTTTAGACTGGCTCTGAGCTTGACCTCTGGGAACTGAACAGAAATCCTCACGTTTTTTTTCCTCTACCATTTAAGCAAGAGAGATTCTAAACAAAAGTCCCGCCACCTTCGGGAATCCTTGTATTTTCCTCCAGCTCCTGAGTGGAGCTTTTCAAAATAGCACTTTAGAGCCTGTTGTGGTTGACATGTCGCAACAACATGAAAATGAATGTTCTTTGTCCTTCATCTACCTCTGGGAGCACTCGACAAGATGTTTTTACACTCATGTTTCTAATTTTTCCCTCTTGTAGATTCAATTCAAAAATAAATCAAGGCAGTTGAACTCCATTCTGTCTAGGTTGAAAGCTCATTACAAGTCTTTTTGGGAACTGTATGTTATCCCACCTGAGTTCTTACACTGAGGCCACAGTTATTCTAGAAAGTGTAATTAGCTGTCCATCTGCTGCTCTGAGCGGTTGCCAAACCCTTGGGTCCTACAGGGGACCTGCTGTTTCAACTGACCAATTAAACATCTGGATTCATCCTTTCATTCTGTCCATTTACCAAGTTCTAACTGCTGATTTAATCTGACAGGTATTGGCAAGTGAAATCAGTGTTCATTTTTTACAGTTATTTTTTTATGACAACAATGTACCTTGTGGAAAAAAATACCTTTTAGGTTTAGTAATTATTATTTCATTTTCAAATGAGCAGTCAGTCATACAGTGCAAGATAAGATGTAAGTAGCTAAACTAAACAGCTGTTTTACGATCGAAATTTCAAACGACCGACGGTAATAATCAGTTTGCAAAGACTGTAGTTTATCAATCAAAGCTCAGCTTTGTTAAGGGGAGATTTTCAGGTCAAAATAAAGAGACTGAGAGAAAAAGGAAGAGAGAAAGTGCTGGAGATGAGAGAGGAAGAGCAGACTGTGCCCAGGGTGAGATTACTTAACATGTTACAATTGATTCCTATTTAACACAGCTGTACTGTACGCATGTTCATGTCAAAGACTGTGGAAACAAGCTCAATTTATCAATATAAGCACCTATTAAATATATTATTTATTGGCATATTTTGTTACTGCCCACTGACATGCTTTTAATGCCACTGTTTTTTGTTTTTTTTTTGGCCTTCAAACACCTTAAAATGCACGTCGAGATCAGCAAAATGAAAATTTTCGAATGAGCTTTGGCTGAATAAAATCCTACCCTCGATTTAATATTCCATTTCCCTTAGAAATAGTCACAACAATGAAGTTGTTTGCAACTTCTGGGTTCACAGTAGGGGTGTGCGATATGACGATTTTTAATCGTGGACGATTAAAATGTCTCCACGATCTGCTTTTGAAGAAATATCGTAGTATCGTGTTACAGTGCATTCTATCAGTTCAGTTCTGGCGCCTCCGTCTCTCAACTGTATAACGCGACGTAGCCTACACATGATCACACGTTAAGGAATAGGTACGGGACACCGCAAAAGTTCATTATTTGCATAAGCCTTGCCGGTTAAACATTTAATTCACGCGCTGATGCGCAGTTCTAACGTGCGCTTTCCTGACCGCATAACCTGATGCTCACATGCACTAGAAGTCTGTCAAACAGTGCCTGAATACTGGACTAAGTTATCTCTCGAGTCTTATTAAGCTAATACTGTTAATTACACACAATGTTTACATAAACAGGCTATGTCTAAAGTGAAAGCAAACATTTGCGAGAATATCTGGTGTAATATGCGTCTATATTAAACGCGTCGCGTGCTGGTCTAATAGCAACAGGAATAAATAGTAGCCTACTGCCACTTGTCCTTAAAGGGATAGTTCACAAAAAAAAATCTGTCATTATTTACTCACTCTAATGTTGTTCCAAACCTGTATTAATTTCTTTCTTGTGCTGAACACAAAAGACATTTTTTTTCAATGTGGGTAACCAAACAGTTGCTGGTCCCCATTAACTTCCAGGAGAGAAGAGAACCTATAAAAAAAAAACTATAAGGGGACCAGCAACTGTTCGGTTACCCTCATTATTCAAAATAACCTTTATTTTCAACAGAAGAAAGAAACTTATTCGGGTTTAAAACATCTTGAGAGAGTAAATTAAGACAATTTTCATTTTTGAGGGAACTATCCCTTTAGTGTTAATAAAACAAAAACAAAAACACAAGGAGAAAATCACTCACTGACTGAGAACTTTAATATATCTTTAATAAGAATCAATTTATTCAGTGAAGTCTATGTAGTGTTTTAATTTCATATTTGTTCATTTAATTACTTCAATGCTACTGCTAAATACACCTACTGCATCTGAAAAATAAAGCACTATTTATTTAATATGAATATTAATTTGTGTAATGTTTATCTTGTCTTATTTTTTTAATAACAAAGAAAATAATGACAAAGATTTTTATCTTCGCCACTGGCCTAAATGTGTGGCTTTCTTTTTTCTTTTGTTACCTAAGGCTTTGTTTTTAACATAGGGACATTAGTTTGGCTGTAATGAACAGCCACTTGCAAAATATTAAAACCAACTTGATAAAGAATCGTGATAAAAAATCGTGATCGTGATTTTCCTAAAAAAATCGTGATATGATATTTTTTCCATATCGCCCACCCCTAGTTCACAGGGACTTTAAAGTAATGCAGTAGTTAACATTCAGTGAGTCAATTTATCAATCCAATTATTTACAATGTTTTCACATAAAAACGTAACAAATAGACATCAACATCTCCCCCTATTTTTAGTTTGACAAGTTCAATAATATATCACATCACTGAGAGAAATCCTCCATGAACTCTTTATTAAGTTTCCATTGTGCTAAATTTCTCTCTTTCCTATATTTTCCATTCTTTCCACTTTCTGGACGCCTTAATTACCCTTCAAAGCAGCATTTTTGTGCTTTGGAGTGAGTGGAGTGAAAAATGAGAGGAAAAAGAGAGAGAAATGGATTGTGACTGAGGCAGCAAGGCTAATAGGATTGAGCCTGAACTCGGCGGGGTAGTGCTACCCTCCTAACCGGACTCACTTCCTCTCTTCTCCTCTTCCCCACTGCGAGGTCAACCAGTCGTCCATCAGATCGCTGGCTAAACCTTTCAGAATAATAGAGTTGGATAAGTTTCTGAGACGGAAAGAGTAAAAGACGAAAGATAAATGAAAGAAAGATCACGCCCTGATGAGGAGATTTCAAGTGATGTTTGTTGCCTGAATGGACTGGAGTCTAATGTAAAGGAAATTAATCGCGTTGCCCTGTTAAGTTCACTCTTTTATATGCATAGTGTGGCACAGCATGAGGAAGAGGGGCCCGGTTCCTATACTAAGGCTAAAAAGACAGGTATACATGAAAGGATAGGACTAAATAAGGCAGACAGAGAGAAAGAGTTTAACATTAATAGGCACTAATGACTTCCATAGAGTGTTTGCACTGCCATTCTCATTGTTTGGACCTTGTTTGTAGAGATAAAGTCACTGAACATTAATTTATTTAGGATATTTTTTCACCTATAGACCTTATTCGCCAGAGAAACAAGCGCACTGACAACTTTAAAGTTTTGTCTTTGAACTGATTTTTGCAATAGCTCTGAATGTTTTTATGACATTGTCGAAGAGCTGGTAAAGTGGATTCACTTATTGTAAATTTAACAGAAGTTATCACAAGCATTGTA
Source organism: Pimephales promelas (assembly GCF_016745375.1). Next base: position 5,643,371 of record NW_024121111.1, on the reverse strand, counting down.
ATCTTTAAAGCAGCCGTCTTAACAGATGAAGATTTTAAAATGATCAGTTCACACATAAATGTGTCAGATCGTTGTGGAAATACACACCGGAGGATATGAAGGTACATAAATGAGACTTGTATTTTCAGTCTGGCCTTTAATATAATTGTTTTTGATGTAAAAATATATAGGAACAATGAAACATTTAGCCAAACTTTTAATTTGGCTAAAGGTACACTATGTAAGTTTTTTGTTTTGTTCAAAATTAACAAAATTTAAATGAGTCAATACATCCACCCTTCTTCCAAAATTTATTTTTGTCTTATAGCCTAAATGTTTATATTTTAGACCTGATGGGATGGTTTTGTTTGGAAATTGCATACATGCGTCACTTGCCCGTAGTCATATACGTAAATAGAGAAAAGCTGCTCCAGCTACATTGGCGTGTGGTGTCGTTTAGGCAAGGCATAGCTTAGTTAGTTGTCAGAACAAGTGAAAAGGTTGCATGCTAAATCTCAAACCCATTTTAAAAGAGTGCAGAACAGGGGAGAGTCTGCTGGCAAAGAAAGAATGTGACAGACCTTGTAATAAAACAGGAATCAACATTGGCTTGGCTTTGTGGAGATGGAAAGAACAGGGATTTGAAATGATGTAAAAAAAACTATGCAGAGTTATTACAGTTATTTTATTGAACAGGTAAATTTGCCATAGCTTTCTAATGGAGTTAATTGTAAAGCATTATCTATAGACCTTATTCAGAGCAGCGCCATGACAGGTATGAAAGTGAGGCTGTGAGGGATAGACTTACCGTGTTTCCAATGGCATCCGCTGTAAAAAGCTTAATAAAGCGGCTAGATTACTTACAATTTTCCACAGCTTACATTATCAGGATTTATTTGTCAACTGACATTTCTTGGAAAGATATTTTTCCAGTGTTTCATGAGCAGAACAATCCGAAAACACATTAAATAACAGTACAGCCCATTGAAGAGATGCAAGTCTATCCCTCACAGCCTCGCTTTCATTCTCATTAAAAATCAAAGATGGCGCTGCTGTGAATAAGGCTTATTGTGAAGAGTCATTTCATTATGGATTGTTGTAGCACTGTTCTAGAATAAATTAAAGGAAGGAGGCTAACATGGGTAAAGGTACAGTAATATCTTCAAGCTAACCAACTTGAGATCATTTCCATCTAAATCTCTTAAGCCTAGTAGTGAATGTTTTATTAGCAGTAGGATAATCTCTCTCTATTTTTAGTAATGAGAAAAAAAACCCATTTATCCACAGTTAAGTTCATTTTGTATATCTATACCAAATTGTTTTTCATAAAATCATATCAAACTATAATTTGTAAACCCTATGACTGCGTGCCACCTGTTAAATACCCCTAATTTATAGAACACCTTGAAACAGCTATGAATTAGGTGTATTTTATTTAGGCTATATTGATAACCATTAAGCTTGTAGCAACATTACCATAATCTGAGTGAGATGTAGACCCGTCCTTCGGATGAGACGTTAAACCGAGGTCCTGACTCTCTGTGGTCATAAAAAATCCCAGGATGTCTTTCGAAAGAGTAGGGGTGTAACCCAGGCATCCTGGCCAAATTTGCCCAGTGGGCTCTGTCCATCATGGCCTCCTAATCATCTCCATCTACACCAATTGGCTTCATCACTGTCTCCTCTCCACCAGTAAGCTGGTGTGTGGTGAGCGTTCTGGCGCACTATGGCTGCCGTCGCATCATCCAGGTGGATGCTGCACACTGGTGGTGGTTGAGGAGATCCCCCCCTCTATGTGAAGCGCTTTGAGTGTCCAGAAAAGCGCTATATAAATGTAATGAATTATTATTTATTAGATAGGTAGACTTGTGATTTTAAAAGGGCTATATATCACAGAGAGCCTATAATCCAGAAGAGAGGGAAAGACACTAGAGCTGCCTATAGGAGCCTGGCCATCCCCAATCCATCTATTGATTTTTCCAATCAGAGCTTTGGGACTGTGCAAACAATTCCACTGGAGCTGTAGAGCAGATATGCAGACTGGGTTGAAACTGAGGCCAGTCTGTTATTATGGTTGAACTGCTACGCTCAACTTCAGTCGCAGTACAATAGTGGGGCACGGCTCCAGCCGTGGAGGATCAGAGGAGAAGCCCTGCTATACTACATTTATGGCAGCATTCGTTAAAAAGTTTAAGGTTTCGAGAGGCGAATAAATGAGGCATGGAAAACTTATAAATGGCACATTTTCCTGCCCCAGATAAAAGAGCTCAGACAAAACTATTTTATGAAGAAACCAGGGAGAAGGAAAAAAAAATGCACATTAAAAAAATCGGAGCCTTTTTTGACCATTTCGCTGCTGTAGTGGTGCCGTATTATTTCGAGTCAACACAAAAAGCCTTGCTGTTTAGTTTGCTCAAAGGGATATTTCATCTAAAAAATTAAAAATTCATAATCCTTTACTTACCCTCATATTATACGTTCCAAACTTGTATGAGTTTTTTTCTGTGGCACACAGGTTTTTTGAAAAATATTATTTTGGAACCCATTGACTTAAACATTAAACAAAGTTTAAACATTATTTAAAATATTTTGTATCTTTGTGTTCAGAAGACACAGCTATATAGGTTTGGAAAGACATGGGGATGATTTAAGGGTGCTTTCACACCTGCCATATTTAGTTCGGTTGAATCGCACTAGAGTTCGTTGTCCCCCTTGGTGCGGTTCGTTTGGGCTGGTGTGAATGCAGCAATCGCACTCGGCTGTGCACCAAAAGTAGACGAAACAAGCTTTCAAGCGAACTCTGGAGTGGTTTGTTTGTGGAGAGAACGTGATCCGACCTCGAACAGACCCAACTGCCAAAGAACTGCATTTTTGGACAAAACCAGCTGCCGTAGTTAGCTGCGCTGTTGACAGTTTGCACTTCTAGCATGGCAGCTCGCGGATAAACTTGGAGTTGTGAGGAGGTGTGGAGCCTCATAGAAATGTGGTCTGCACTCTTAACTTTATCAGTTAAAAACATGCTCTCTCTGCCACAACCGTCTTGCAGCACATATTCGTCTTCGCAAAATTCTAATTATGACATTGTATCATATGATGCTCATAAGTTTCTTCATAATGGGTCGGTAGATGAAGACACCAAATCAGTAAAAGAATGAAAATTGCACTATAAATATCCCCTTTAATTGCCTGTTTTCGTACTTCCTGCTTAAGAATTTCTGTCCAAAGAATGGATGACCTTAGCACAAGTGTGGTTTTGTTTACTCATTTTGGTTCCCTTGCAAAAAGGGCACTGTGAAAGCGAACCACACCAAACAAAAAAAAAAAAATCAACATTTTATTCCACAATTTTAAGCCACAATTAGTTCGAAATGCTGATTATTGTACCTTGAGCTCTGGGAACATTCTTCCCACAGCAAAACATTTAATTAAATTTACAAAAGGTTACAGTGAGTGAAAACACTCGACCAAACACCTTCTCCTAACCACTACTATTGTTCAAACTCAGGAGCCCCTCGTACGGAGGACCCGGTCCTTCTGTCTTGATCCATCAACAGCCGATGGGTGAAAAAGTGGGGCGTAACGAGCAGCTCTCTCCAAACGAGTCCCTGGAGGCAGCAAGCACATTTACTTAGCCACCGTTTTGAAAAAGGGATGAAATAACAAAAATGCTGAGAGAGAGACTGAGTGAGTGGAAGGAAGTAGCGTGCGAGTTGAGATGGCATGCCAAGTAATTTTATGCGCGCTATTTCCTTGTGTTTTTGCAGAGAACAGTGTAAATGTTACCCACGCGTCAAGGTGTCAGTCGGGGGACAGAGAGGAGTTTTGTATGGCTACAGTAATACTGATGTGAAGGAGAGGAGTGACGAATAACTTTCATGGACACCTGGCTGAAAGACCATAAATCAGCGTTGAACAAACTCTGAAAAGAAATAACAAAGTAACTCATGAAGAGCAATTACACAAATAGTCATAATAGTGTATCTTTGTCACATTTTGAATTACATAAACTGACAAAATCATTAAAAACCCGATATAACAAGTAGCAACAGATATTTTCTTCCACTTTGTGACGTGTAAAATAGAAAAATATGTAGAGCAGTGATTTGGTTCTATCCATCAGTTGTTGATTGGAGGGAGGCATTCTGAATGTGAACTTGCAGTCGATTGTAAGAAAGAGGTGTGGGTTACCGTGATTAAAAGTCCTTCCACAGGCTTTTGTGTTTGTAAAAGGGTTTGCGTTTCAGATGCTGTAAATATGTTGAAATGGCATTGTTTGTGTGTCTATACAAAGGTACAAAAGCTTACATGTATATTTATTTTTTCTGGACAGCTACAATATCGCTGAGACAAACCCCTCCTGCTGCTTTCTTGTAAACGTGGTATTGGAATTGTCTGCAAGCCATACACATGCACTTTTAACCTCTGGTTGAGTGCTATATAGTAGACATGTTGCCTTTGAAAAGAAAAAGTTGGGTCTTGATCAAAGAAAGCATGTTTCTTTTTTTCTTCTGTGCCAAACATAGATTTGATAGAAGTCACGGAGAGTGAAGTATGTAATGCTGAGGGCAAGAAAGTTTCTTCCTACTTCTAAAATTTTAGTACTGTCTACCCTAACACTTACTGTTATGATTGTGGCTTTTACATGGGGTAAATAGATGAACCGAAGCCAAACTGGTTTCATCAGCTGGAAAATGAAAGTTATTGGAATAGACACCTCTCCTTGGAGAATTTAGTTGCACTGCTATTGCCTTATATATTGAGGTTTGGTAAGTTTGGATGTTGCTCAGAAAAGAAGGTCCAAAAATAATTGATCACAAAATGCCTTGATCCAAGTCACATGAGCTTTCAAAGTGCATTTCTGCTTCAGCCATCAAGAAGCTTGAATGTTTTGTTTTTTTAATTCATGTTTTTGTCACATTTATATTTTTACTATGCATCGGGCAGATACTTTCATTCAAAGCGACTTACTGTGCATTCAAGATGTACTTTTTTTTTTTTTCAATTAATTTATTCCCTGGGAATCAAACCATGACTTTGGAGTTGCTAGCGCCATGCTGAACTGTATTTTTGTTTATCATTTTATTTGCCAATGACATTTGAATGGTGACACATCCACATTTTAAAGCCGTCTGTTTCTTTGTTTTTTTCCACTCTGTGAACAGTATTTAAATGCCAGGGGTGTTTGTGGGGACAGTTTTTAACACTACACGTGGCGTGGTTGTCGAATCTATCCGGGAACAGAATATACATGTACGTCCACATTCCACTGAGGTCATTGGTCAGCATGGCTAGCACCTTGTATACAGATTTTATGTGTCCGCAGGTCCTTCGAGCGGCCTTTAGAAGTTATACAGCAATCCTTGTATACAGTGTTCCCAAGCTGTTAAGACACAGCAGATGTAGAGAGCCGGGCTGTGTTGCCATGCCCCCGCCACCACTTCCAACCGCAATCATTAGCCACTAGCGCGCCACTAGTGTTTAAAACCAGGATGTAAATGGGTGGGTATAGTCTCCACAGATGGGTGTTGATGGGTTTGCTGAGAAAATATTGTAAAACGGAAACTGCCTGTTCATTATGGGTGGGGTTCATGTGATACTTGTCATGGTAGTCTGGTTGAGAATCTGGCACTTGGTCTATTTTCCCTTTGCATAAAGGTGCTAGTGTGTTAAAACTGGGGTCAGAGTTGACAATGTGGTGCTGATGGATGAAGTCGGACAACTCACTGTGATGCCCGGCTGGAAAGTGTATTGATTTGACTGACAGAATGAGACGTTGGTGCTGTACCTACGGAACCAGATTTTTTTATTAACTTACTTTTCTGTGTCAGCACTTCCAGGTTCTTCTGGCATCCTGGAAAAGAGCTGTTTTAGAGTAGCGCTTTGTTAAAATTGAGGTGAAAATGACTAAAAATTGTCACACTGTTTAGATGGATCAGGACAAACTCTGATTTTGATGGTTATGTTAATATATTGTCGTAAAATATGTATTTGAACTTTTCTCAAGTTTTATATTGAGCAATTCAGTTACCGTGAAATTGAAACTGGTTTAGTAAATACCCTAAATATGAACCTTTATTACATAAGATGAATCACTTGTTTGAGATTGTAAGATACCTCAATTGTAAAAGGCTTTGGATTAAAATGTCTGCTAAGTGAGTAAATGTCAATGTATTTCTTCACTATAAAACATATTTATCTTGTTTTGTCTCTCTGTCTTTTTCCAAGTCTTGAGATATCATGGATAGTTCTTCTATAATTACAAGACTTGCTCTAGAAGCATTTTATTTTTTCTAATGAAGTTTGAATCCTTCAGTGTCTATTTTACTCACACCATATTTCACCCCTTTCTGGAAAACTGACTTCATTCTGTAAAGTACCACTCTTACTCATTATCTCAACTCAATCTGTTTCTGTTTCTCAATCTGATTATCAGTCCAAGATCAGATCTTTTGAACATCATAATAAATTACATTTCAAAAGTACATTTTGGACAGCTTGGCCATCTGTGATCTTAATTAAACTAGCTAAACCGGCATAAACTATCAAAAATGTGTGTATTTCTTGTGTTTTGCATTATGCTTCCAAATGGACAAATTAGCAAGGACAGAGGATCACATAACAGCAAAGGAATGTAATGTTCATTATTGAGCACTGTGTTAAGTATTAACACGTCACGTACATAAAGAGGAAACAGATTGAGAGTGTTTTTGTGAGCTGGTTTTACAGCTCAGAATGTAGGCTGAGGCTTCGCCTTTGGATGACCTAGCTGCCTTTTGTCATCATCTGAGATAGTTATGGATTCCCCAGACCTGAGAGCTGGCCCAGTGCATCAGAAATGTGCTAGTGCATCTCTCCTGAATTTACAGAGAGCTTATGGGATAGACTGGTGTTCCCGTCCTAATCCAGGCATGGGACAGACATTACACATCACAAATGAAGATAGAGGACTATCTTAAACTGTGTGTGTTTAGATCCCTCTCTACATAATTAATTGAAATGAAAGATGCAGCCTGCAAACTATTGGATGAATCTCAAATGTAATATTTCTTCATTTGACTTAATGTTTAATACATTTTATAAATTTATACCCGTTCAATTTTAGCCTTGTTGCAAATTTTCTTTCTTTTTTTTTTTTTTTAAAGTGAACAAAAATTTACATTTAAATTCTCCAGTATAATAAAAAACAATTTAAAAATTGTTGTGCGTTCCTCTAATTTGATTGGATTGTGTTCAGAGTTTTGATATCCAGTAACAGCAGTTTCACTGTTTGTATCACTCCACTTGTCCAAAGTTCCAGACCAGAGTATGTTAGCGTTGCGTAGAGGTGAGAAGACATCATGTTTTTGTATTCATAGACTGTGATCATTTAATTTGTTGGGTTTGGAATGACTCAGTTTCTTTGTTAGAGTAACTTCATTCCATGTTGTGGTTTCTGGGGTTTATTGCTCAGTCATTTTGATGGTTATGTGTCACAAGAGGTGGTCATACACTTTCAGATTTCTTTCTAAGCAGTACCAGAACGGATTGTCATAAAAGTTGTTTGTTAATCACAGCTGCATCATGAGTTGTGGGAATGAATATGAACCTTGACTGACATCCTGTGAAATTCGTGAGGATTTGATTCCAAAATCATTCAAATGCTTCTGCTTATTGGCACAGGAGAACGAGAGCGGGAGATCGTAGTGTAGAGAGTGCTAACCTTCATGTGAACTCGAGAAGGATGAGTAGAATCACAGATATGTCCTTGGCTCTGGTTCTCACATCTCCATGTGTGTTGCATTTGTAGGGTTATGTTTGTTGAAAGAACCTCTCCTTTGTTCGTGCTGTTGAACAACTATACATCTTGAAATGTTGATGGGTTCTCTCACAACTCTGCTAAGCTGCATGCGACATGGACATCTTCTTGTATTAGCAATTTCATTGAAAATAGCTTCTAGACCGGTTTCTGCTTTTTAGTATGTCTGTCGTCATCTGACGAGTTACCAGAGAAGTGGATCATAGCCACATTAACGATCTCCATTTCTGTCTTTCTGTCACTAAAAATGAGATCATTCATTTGTTTTGTTTAATATCTGAAAGACATCCTGACCAGCGCCAGATTGAGATTTGGTCAATCTGATCTCCAGTGAAGGGGAAACCCCACAGGATCTTTCTGTCACTGTTGGGAAGCGGATTTCTAATGAATACAAGGTTCCAGTTCAGTGATGCGTCATGGATGGAGTTAAAAACATGAGAAAAGAAAGGACAGTCCTATAGTTTCCTGCTGTTACACAGTGGACTGCACTAGAAGGAAGCAAACTCATCTGCAGCGCACATTGTCTGTCTCCTTCACTGCACTTGGAAGAATGTTTTTTGGAGCTTGACTTCTATAGAAATGGGTTTTTGGAATGGATGAAGGCCATTTGCTACTGATAAGCATGAAACTCTTTCTGAAGAAATATTTCTTTATTGCTGAGCCTAGATGTGCTATTATTATTTCCCTTTTAAATCAGAAACTAATTTGTTTTGGATAATTATCTGTCAGATATACTTTGAAGATTATATGGAATCCTGCTTCTGTCTTAGAGACAAAAAATAAAAAGTCTATTTTAACTTTAGAATTGAAATTGTGATTATATTTTAGAGACAATTTCTACATAATATTTAACAATTGTGACTTTAAATCACACAATTATATATTTTATTTTCTCATAATTGTGAAGATTGTACAGGCCACTCAAGAACACTGTACAACTGATCCCTGAACCAAGCTTTGGTAGATATATTTTGGGATGGCTGTCCTGAAGGAAAGTCCATTGATCATATAGTCAAGATTTCCACTTCCTGCAACAGCAAAAAACCCCATAACTTGATTGGCAATAGAGATGGTGTTCTTCTGCTCAGAAGGTTTCTTTTTTGCACCAGACATACCGCTGATCCAAAAAGTTCCAGTTTGGTCACATCACTCCATTAAAAAATTCCAGAACTGTGGAGTCTAGAACTCCACAGGTCTTTCCAAATGAATTTTAGCATATTAAAATTTTCAAGGTTTCTTCTTGGTCAAGAGTGGCATTCGGCAAGATGTCCCAACATGAAGGCCATGCTTGTCTAGTGTTGTTCTTCTGCTCTGCATTGAAATGTTTTTCCTCCTTTCATTGGGTCATCTTGCAAGTCTTTGGCAGTAAATTGAGTTTTTTTTTGAGTTGCTCTCAAATATTTTAATCCCTTAATGATATTGGGCTTTTTCTTCAAAACCCTCAAAGGTTTTCTGGTACAACACATTTTTAAAGTTATGCATAAGGCTACCAGCTGTGTCACTATAACACTTAGTGTTTTGGAAATCTTTTTGTTGCCAGAAACTTTATAATATAATAAAAAAAAATTTGACTTGGCTATATTTGCTACTAAATTTCAGTAAACTTTCACATGCATGGGCTAAATGTATGTATTAATGTTTGTATGTGTAACAGCACAAGCTAATTCAGTTTTGTTATTTTCAGTTTTGAGTTTCCAAAGGCTTGATTGTGTTTTAACACAATTTTGTACCATACCTTACAAATTAGTGACTTAAAACAGCAGTGTTGAATATGGGTTATCACTTTTAATTAGCCACAAAACTGTTATAGATACAATTTAATTCCAATGGTAAATTGCCTGTATTGGCTATAAAAGGTATTTTCCATCTATGATCAAGATGGTGGTTTGCTTGCTAAATAAAACTTTATAACTTTTTATGCATGTGTGCTTAAAGGCCTTAAATGCTTGAACCCCGATAAAAATGTTGCTCGCAGCTTTAATTTTTTTTTTTTTTTAATTGTATCTTTAGAAAGGCTCACATTTGTAAATCATCACAGTCTCCAGGGGGTTGAATAATTTTTATTGCAACTGTAAATTTCTCATAATCATGTCGTTTCTCACAACTTTCTCAAAATTGTAGCTTTATAGTCAGAATTGTAACTTCATATGACACAGATATAGTTTTATATGTTATATAATATTTCTCATAATTGTGAGAAATTATTTTATTTTTGTACTTATCTTCATTGCAACTACATCCCTCACAATTACGACCTTATTTCTTACAATCCTTTTTTATTTTTCATAACTGTCGCATTGTTTCTCACAATGTGACTATTTCTTATTGTAAACTTCACCTCAGAACTACCTGCTTTAAACTATCTTTCATAACTTGACTAATAGGTAAAGAATGTAAAAATTGATTTCAATCTCACCCTTCTGCTCAGTTACAAATCATGAATGAACTGGTGCAATTCTGCCCGTACTTGCTGTAAAATTAGCCAATTATGAGTTAGCTAGGGGTAATTGTACATCCGCTGAACCTCGGCAACCTTGGCAGCTTCGGAAGGCAACATGCAGAGATAACTGAGACTTTGTCAGATTCTATTATCGATAAACCCACATCACTCAAGAACCGTTTCGTAAGAGAGCTGGTCTTCCTCTCAGACCAGTAAAATAATGTTTACAGTTTGTTGTTTCAAACATGACCATGACTACAAGGTCAAAACTGTGACCGTGATTCTTCAAGATTATTGTGGGCTGTTCTTGTTTTGCTTTAGAGAATGAAGTTGGGGGGGGGGGGTCACTTAATGAACTTGAACTCCAGCAACCCTTGACCTTCGCAAAGGAGGCTGGACAAACAGATGGGGTCAGGGATGTGCTGGTCACAACCCTGCTGTTTTCTCTATCAGCAGGGAAGAGTGGGACCGGGGTCACCATGTCAGAGGTCACAGTTCATCGGAGAGGGAAGAGTAACACATGTAAGCAGACATTAACACTCGGGGATATTAACTCGCATACTCTGAAACTGACACTCATATAGGAGAGAGAGCTGGTAAGCAGAAGGAACCAGAAGGATCGAGTCTGTAGGCCTGCATCTGGATACCAGATGGCAGTTGAGTCATGCCTGGGTTACCAGGGGTTGGGAGCTGTCTGTAAAGGAGAAGAGGGGGGTGAAAACACACACACATGATTTTTCTCTTTCATATATTAGCTTTCTTTTTCCCGCTTACCCTTTTCCCTTTCCCTCTTTTTCACTCGCTCGCTCGCTCTCACACACGATCTCTGAATGCATAAGAATGGTGTTCTCTCAGGAGAGCGAGCCCCTGTGGAGAGGCAGATTGCTCTCAGGCGCAGCTGACCTAGGGCTAAACCCGACACCTGACTTACTGTGCTGCTGACGAAGAGTTCAGCCCGAGGGTGACGCATACCACACTCCTCCATGTAGAAAAAGAAAAGAGCGAAAGACACTTTAACATGCAAAACCTTTACTTAAAACAAGAAAACACTATTTGAGTTTTTTAACTTAAATTCACGTTTATTTTAATGTTACTTTTCATTTCTTTGTAATTATTTGTGAAACTAAGTGAAAAAGTAAATCGTACACAATTTTTTTTCAGTGTAGGCATTGCGAACTTTCTATTATGAGCAAGGGACTTTTATCTACTTGGTTGTGTAAACAACATTTTTGTATGTCGCTGGACAAATGTGATTTTCTGAATAATATGTTGAGAGAAAAGCCCTAAAATCTAAATCTTACATGAACAAAGCATTTTTTGTTTGTTTTTTTGGTTTCCTTATGAAACATGCATTAATTTCAGTGAAACGGGATTTAATAAAACCAATTACACTAATACTTAGGTTTTTTTTTTTTTTTTTTTTTTAAGTTCAATTCATTGATTCTTTTGGAATTGCACAATTTCATCCCTTTTGAAGGTCACTGAGTATGGTTGGTTTTGTGTAATTTGTTCACATTTCTTTGCTAGCTTATACTGTAGTGTTCTCCACTCTCCTCTTATCATAATTTCTTCACCTGAATTGTTTCATAACACAGATGATATCTTTTACTGTCAATAGGCACGTACTGAACCCAGCGAGATGGGTCAGAAACTGACTTGAAAGAAGATCAAATCTGAAGAATTTGGACAATAAAGGTTGTGACCTCTTTTGATGTTCAACAACATGAAGGAATATTTTGTCTAGTTTCTTTTGGCATGCCCTGCATTTTTCAATACAAAGGTCAGATAACAGACAACATCTCAGTGTGTGATCTGACATGGAACTGTTTTATGAGGGAATAGTCCTAGGAGATAAAGAAATACAGCATGAAAGTTTGGACACAAACTCATACCTCAGCTCTCAGAAGGAACAAAATGAGTGTTTTTCAGTGTTAGGCATTCCAGGGTGGCTCTCTGATATTTCAAAGAATTGGACAGGATTAGAAGAAGCTTTAAGCAGTAAGGTCTACCTTACTTTAAACTAACCACCAGCCGCTACTCTGACAGTATGAGAAAAGTTCATAAATTAAACATTAGCTTTGATGAACTAAAAAAAAAGACGGGGGAACAGCTTGTTCCTTTGGTCTAAGGAGAGACCACAGATAAAATAATTCAACACCACCAATAATTTATTGATGGTAAAACAACTTCAAAGTATAAAAACAATTCTGAGTTTTCTAGTCAAACTTTATATTTATTCGAATATTGTGGAATACTAACCATGTACATCATGTTTTATGTCAAGTAGTCTGTCTCTAAAAGTTGTTTGGTAACTTCTGGTGACATTGACAATACAATAACCCTAGCCTGACTTCGTCATACTCATATTCTAGTGAGAATATGAGTCTGAAACTGCTCCATAGGGCTTTGATTATGAGGTGTGTCTTAACCAAACCAGAAAAAAACAAAACTCTGCACTCAATTGGATAGTCGGTAGACCTACAACCAATCAGAGCAACGCAGTAAGTCAACTACTTTGCATGGCGCAGTTTTCAACTAACTTACTTATTTTAGAAGTAAAATAACGAGTGTTGCTTCTTTTACTTGGTCCTTCATGAGTGCGACCAAAGGAGAAAAAACAACGACCACAGGCTTTTCAATACGTCCCATCTTCTTAGCGACCGTCAGAGCCAGCTGATATGTTACACTTTTGCCGAATCATGTAGGAAGGACGGCAAAAATATCTTTCCGATCGACAAATGCCTTGATTGCAGTTTTCTGTTTGACTATTAAAATGAATGCGCTGTCGATTTATTTTACAACAGACGAGACAGCCGAATCTATACATCTCAATTCTCCAGATGTAGTCATCTTTGAGGGAAACCAGTTAAGTGCTCTTTGATAACGTGATGATTACGTCCTTGCAGATCATCTGTCCATCATCGTTTAAAGCCCGCCCTGGCAATTTCATTGGCCCGTTCATTTTTTGACTGATCATAATTTCTCCTCAATGGATCAAGTCCAGACCGAACTTCCCGACCAAAAAATGTTGTGGGCGGGGTTGGGGCTGGCATCCAGGCTACAATAACCCCCTTCTTTTTACTGTAGATTGTCAATCCCAAAAAGCACAGTGTTGTTATTCTGGTTCATTTGGTCTCTAATGTTTCCCTGAGTGTTGACATGGATCTGTGCTAAATGATCTGCTCATCCACACTGAAAAATAATTCAGTGGCTTAGTATATATCACAGTAATAATTTATAATTTAATAACTTTATTAACTTAATAAAATCTCTGAATATAATTTACTTGATAGTAGATTTAATTGACTATTCACTAAAACAATTGGCTAAAAATCCAACAGTTGATTTTGTCTGAAATTTACAGTTATATTTAGGTTTTTTCAGAGAAATAATTTAGTATTTACCTAACCAATTATTTATTTAAAATACACTTAATGTATTTGTGAAATTTCCATCAAAATATTTTAAAATGGATAATTAAACTGTTCTGTTTCAAGAACCACAAATATTACTTAATTCAAGTCAATATTATTAATATTTAACACACATAAGAAATTAAGTTTTCTCTATTAAAACAATGCACCCCTCCCCCACCCTCTGACGTAATTACAACTCAATGGTTGAGTGAGAGCAGGCTGTTTGAACTCTCCAGACTTCTGAACAGTTCTCCTCTTCTCAACGTCACACCAGTGCGTTTGCTCTGTGAAAGTCAGGTGTGTATGTTTTATTTTATCTATAAAATCATTACTGTGCTTTAAATCATTTTATTTAATGCAAAATAACATACAGTTATGCAATGTGACTCTACAAGATCGCCAAAGACCTCTTTGTCAAGGAGAAAACCGGGAATCTCCATGTACCTGTGAGGGAACTGGAGGAGCACCTTAGAAAGTCCTACTCCGACAATCAGAGGCATATGCCAGCCACCATCCCAGATGGGATGCCACCAATCCAACCACCTGAACACTGGCTGGACACAAGACCCCCGACATGAAGCGAAGTTGAGAACACAGTAAAGCGAGCAAGAACAGCATCAGCCCCTGGACCCAATGGTGTTCAAATAGGCTCTATAATAATAGGCTCTATAATAACACACCAGGCGTTTTGAAGTTCCAATGGAAGCTAATGAAACACGCAAATGTTATCTGGCACCAGGTACAAATGGCCAAGAAGGAAAAGAAAGACTTCCATGTGGGTTTTCTTAGACCTTTGCCAATGGATTTGGCTCAGTGCCTCATGAGGTGCTGTAGGCAGCCTTCATCTTCTTCCAAGTCCCAGAGGGCATCACAACGCTGGTTACAGCCTATTTCTAGGACCTCCAGTTCTGCATTACAACTCAGGCTAGTACAACTGCCTGGAAGCACTTGAAGATAGGCATAAAGGCAAGCTGCAACATCTCCCCATTGGCCTTCACCATGGTAATAGAGTTATAATTCGGGCATCTTGATGGATGGTTGGAGGGGAACGTCTTAAAAGTGGGCTGCGGCTTCCTGCACTCAGGGCATATATAGTGCCTTCAGTTTGGATTGTGTGGCCAATTTCCATATATGAGGTCACCTTATCCCACGCCAATCGGTTGGAGAATCCCGGAATCCCTTCGTCAGAGGGGCTGCTCCCGCCTTAGCCACAGGGAGCAGGTGGAGGCCAGGTGTAGCAGTGGCACAGGCAAAATCTGCTCTGAGACACCGGGGCATAGTGGGCCAAGTCCAACATCGCAGAGGGGGCATAAGGTTGGGAGCAACAACACCCACATGGCAGAAGGCTACTCCAGCTGAATGCCGGCGCCTGGTGTTTGAAGAGGTGCACCACTAGGAGGAAGCGGACAGGTGTGCCAGATTGGTGTCCCAAGCTAGCTGTGGAACATGGAGTCCATTATGCTGAGCTTTACCATCAAACACATACTGGTGAGCTGCAAGACCAGCCTTACGCAAGGCAGATACACCTGGTGCCACAACCAAGTGCTGAAGTGCCTGGCTGCTACACTGGAGAGTAAGAGGGTAACCGTCAACATCCTTCGAACGGGAAGGGGAGAAACGGTCAACCAATCGATTTCCTCCAGACTCATACCCACTGAACGCATTCCGGGACTTGGAAATGCAGGTAGACTTAAGTCAGAGGCTCACCTTCCCACCCAAAATTGCAGCGACCAACCTGCACCCAGACCTGGTCCTTTAGTCCCAATCCTGTTGAAGTGTCTTTATAGTGGAGCTGACAGTCCTGTGGAAGGAAGCCATCGATGAGGCATTTGAAAGGAAAAGTTTGCGATATGCATGACTTGGCTGCTGAAGCAAAGGACCGGGGTTGGAAGGTAAACGTGCGTCAAGTGAAAGTGGGCAGCAGGGGGTTTGTAGCTAGTTCCACTACAAGGCTACTAAAGGAGGTTGGAATCAGAGGACAGGTTCAGCAGAAGACCTTCAAAGACCTTGCAACTGCTGCCGAAAGAAGAAGTCTCTGGCTGTGGCTGAAGCGGAAGGAGACTGTGTGGGGTGCCAAGTGACCTTGTGGAGGTCACACCCAGGACTTATCAGCCTGTGGTGGGCCTCGGTGAGGGTGCATTGTGATAAAAGGCCGAAACACCCAATGAGGCTGGGGTGCACATCTGAGGATGTGTTGAATTGGAGGCACCAGGCGGTCATCCCCCAATCCAACCCCACCCAAGAGGACATCTCCAACAACAGCGCTTGCTGAATATCAAGGGATTCCAACATCTAGTCCTAGTAAGTAAACTCACCTAAGGGTAACACTTTAGAATACGGTTCCTTCGTTAATGAATAACTACACAAGAACTAATGAGTAACACAATATTAACAATCTAGTAACTATTATTAACTAACAAGAAACTCTGATTAACGAACTAGTAAGTAATAGCGCACAGACGAAAGTGGTAGTTCCCTATTAAGTAATCAATAACTACTATTTTTTTAATTCTTCCCAGAGAACTACTGAAAAAGTTTATTAACAATCTAGTAACTACTATTAACTAAAATAAACTCTTATTAACGAATTAGTAAGTAATAGTTCACAGATGAAAGTGTTACTAGATACTTCTGTGGGAGTTACTAATTATTTGGATCCGTATTATAAAGTGAAGATCATTGGAACTAACTAGTAATTACTCAAGTGTTACTACATGATCTAGTCATGATTTGTGCAAATGTTTGAGATTTTTGGTGAACTTTAGTATACTTTTAGAAAATGTCTTTAGTAACACTTGAGTAATTACTAGTTAGTTCCCATGATCTTCACTTTATAATACGGATCCAAATAATTAGTAATTAATAGCTCATAGATGAAAGTGTTACTAGATACTTCTGTGAGTTACTAATTATTTGGATCCGTATTATAAAGTGAAGATCATTGGAACTAACTAGTAATTACTCAAGTGTTACTACATGATCTAGTCATGATTTGTGCAAACGTTTGAGATTTTTTGGTGAACTTTAGTAACTTTTAGAAAATGTCTTTAGTAACACTTGAGTAATTACTAGTTAGTTCCAATGATCTTCACTTTATAATACGAATCCAAATAATTAGTAATTCCCACAGAAGTATCTAGTAACACTTTCATCTGTGAGCTATTACTTACTAATTCGTTAATAAGAGTTTATTTTAGTTAATAGTAGTTACTAGATTGTTAATAAACTTTTTCAGTAGTTCTCTGGGAAGTATTAAAAAAATAGTAGTTATTGATTACTTAATAGTGAACTACCACTTTCGTCTGTGCGCTATTACTTACTAGTTCGTTAATCAGAGTTTCTTGTTAGTTAATAATAGTTACTAGATTGTTAATATTGTGTTACTCATTAGTTCTTGTGTAGTTATTCATTAACGAAGGAACCGTATTCTAAAGTGTTACCCACCTAAGTTAAACAAGTGCCGTGCCTGTCTTTTCTCAGTATTGTAACGCCATGCATAAAAAAAACCCACACGATTATATTCCTAAAGGTAATGAATATAACTAATTTAGATGATACAATGCTCTCAGAACTGTGCACTGTTTGTTTATAGGCAGGTTATGGAGTCAGTCGCAGCATCTTTTGGCTACGAGTGAAACGCACAACGGTCTAAAGTTAGAAGTTCGTCCACGAATCCATCTCAGGCACGAGAACCAGCGCCGATACGGTGGATACTGGATAATAGACCAGTTGATTAGACTTGAATTACTTGATTGTTTAAATGTTTAATTTTTTACTTCTAAAATGTTTGTTACATGAGTTGGCAATATTGTACACATGTTAAAACAGTGCAAAATGTGCTGTATAGCTGTACTGATCCACAATACAGACCAATGTCATGTATACCGGTGGTTGTACAATATGGAATATTTTTTACAAAGGTTTAGAGGAAATAAAAAAAGTTGATATTACTGATAAATAAAAACTATTTATATTACTCATAAATATTGTTTTTTAAATGTTTTCCCCCAATTATTTCTACTTCATTTTTAGATCTACTTAAGTTTTTTACTTAAACTGTATAAACTGAGTAAATATATGTAACTGATTTCACTGCTTTTAAATTGAATCAATGTATTTAAGTGTAAAAATGTTTCACCAAAAAAAAAATGTAAATCATAATCCTTGAAATGCTCACTTGAACAGTGCTTGTCAGATTCAGCAGCTGCACTGTCCCTGAAGAATGAGAGGAGAGCTAAAGGTCTGTGTCCCTAGTAGTAAAAAAGTAGTAATTAAAAGGTGGACAATTTTGTAGTATGCACTGAACCGGCTCCCGCTGAACTGGCATGTTTGCATTTGTCAGTTCCTCAGGTCCAGGTATCAGTCATGAGTGCTACTTTGCCAAAATCAATACCTGGTCCTTCTCCCCACCCAGAGATTCATATTCCATATGGCTCAACTGTCTGAGACATGGGAAGAAATGAATGTTCATTAGAAAAATAGTTATGCGCAAAAACAACAATAAGATAGATAGATAGATAGATAGATAGATAGATAGATAGATAGATAGATAGAGATGTGTGTGTGTGTGTGTGTGTGTGTATACACTGTTCAAAAGATTTGTTAATGTTTTTGAAATAAGTCTCTTATGCTCACTAACTTATTGTGAAATATTATTATTTATTATTTTTAAATTTATGCCCATGTGCTATTTTTTGGAAACCATGATACTTTTTTTTAATTCTTGATGAATTGTGTTAAAAAAAAAAAAACAGATTTTAAAAAAAAATCTACCAATGTATCTAACAATGAACACTTCTGATCAATATAATGCATTCTTGTTGAAAAAAAAATCTTATTGTCACCAAATATTTGAGTGTGGATGGATGGATGGATGGATGCATGGATGGATGGATAGATGGTATTTATACTTTACATAATAGCTTTCATCTTGGAGAGAATGAGAGGTCTTTATTACAGCATTACAACCAGAGAAAACAAAGGGAATAAAAGAAAAAAAAAATTCACTTTACCTGGTGTGGGGTAGGAGAGACACGCAGTAAAACAAAACGAAAGCTTCTAGTAATTAGGCAGTAAGATTCACATGGGGCAAATATTTGATTTAAAATGTGCTATCCTTTCCCAAAGTTGTCTTTTATAGCATCAATTTATAAACGTTGCGTGTCTGGAGCGTGTTTCTCAGTAACTAATGGTGTTTAATATACCCTCTAAAAGTGTGCAATATGTTCCTTAGTCTTTTACTACGCTGTTCGGTTTTATTTACTTGTTTGTAATTTTTTTTTCATCTCACCCAGGTGCTTGTAAATTTGCTCATTGACAGAGCACTCAAAGCATACACTTGTGAGTGGCTTTTTGAACTTCTGAGGCCCCTAAAGGCTCCAGATTGGCTGATTAAGAAAGGATTTATTTCAGATTGCTCCGAATCACACAATTTTTTTATGACAGTTTCTGGAAAATTTCCCATTTAGTAAGCAATCTCCTCCAAATATAAACTTGCATGAGATGCAACCTCTTTTTTTAATAATAAAAAAAGCCCAAAACTTGAAGCAACCTGCACCATTACACTTTAATATTCAAAAGTAAAAAATGGATTTAAAAAATACAAATAAAAATCTCTTTTCTCTTAGAAATATCTGTCTCTTATTATCATTGCTCATTCTGTTTCCCATCTGTTTTGTTTGACATTACTTTGGCTGGAGCTAAGTGGAGAGGAACGCAGTGTGGTCAAGTATGACCAGAATGTGTTTTCTTTATAGAGGTGTTTGCGTGAAATGATGCTCTGAGACTCCTGTAAATCAAATGTCGCATGTTTGATTTAGAGTGTGTCTTTGGTTCTCAGTGGGTTCTCTTAATGGGCCATGATATATTAACTTATGAGGACTATTTGTATTCTATTACAAACAGGAAGGAGAAGGATTGCAGTGACTGAAAGGAATTCATACAAAGCACAGTTTTTATAGTCAGTTAAAAATCTGTCATTGAATGGGTGGCTCCAATTAATTTGCTGATAGTTTCTCCAATAGGATTGCCAAATGCCAATAGCGCAGTAAATTACTTTACTGAAAGAAGTCTCTTATTGAAAGAAGTCCCTTTATTAAAAGAAGTCTCTCACCAAGGCTGCAGTTATGTGATCAAAAAGTAAAAACAGTCATATTTAAAAATAGTATTACAGTTTAAAATAAATAACTGTTTTATATTTTGAGGTATTTTAAAATTAAAAGTAGTTTAATTTATTTAATAAGGAATTTAGTAATTTAATAGTAATTTATTCCTGTGACGGCAAAGCTGAATTTTCAGCAGCCAACGTTGACCCAGTCTTCAGTGTCACGTGATCCAGAAATCATTCAAATCGAATAATCTGATTTGGTGCTCAGGAAACATTTCTCAAGATTTATCAATAGGAACAGTTGTGATGCTTAATTTTTGTAATGTTTAATCAATTTCTTTAAAAACTAATTTTACGGTCCCCAAAATTTGAACAGTTTTTTTTAACAGTTTGTGCTCTCATAATCTAGCTCTGAGAGCTGACATGAACTGCAGTAACAGTAAATGAACATCTGATGTTTTTTTCCTCTCACAGCACTATAATGTGGCTCCATAATTAAACCAGGTATATGTTTCCACTATCAGTGATTAAGCTTTTGAATAGGCATGCATGGTGTTTGGAGGCAGCCACTTCCTTAACAAGTCATCATGACCAAATGCTTGCACTCTGTGTGTTGAATGGAAAGTTCTAGTCTAGTCTATGTTATTCTTGCTCCAGGGGGAAGGATAACTTATATGGTAAATTATATTTAGGTTTGTATGAGGGCCTTTGTGTCTTGTTCAGCACAGGTGTACTTATTACCAACAAATTTGTATGCATATATACTGTATTTAAACTGGTTCCCACGTGTGTGTGTGTGTGTGTGTGTGTGTGTGTGTGTGTGTGGCTAGGATTTATTTGATGAATGTATATGTGCGGAGAGCATTCACTCAATATTAGCTATTATCTCATTCTTGACATAGGTGGCTTTTAGAGGCTTTTGCATCGGAGGTCTTCATATGTAACACTTTAGGGCGAGACGCCCATAAAAACCGAGCGTTTCTGAGCTGGGCTCAAAACTAGGGTAGAAAATAGCCTATTACTTATTCATTTTGATGTTTTTGAATGCAAAATTTCTCTTTTAGCTCTAGCTTGATTTCTAGTCTAGCTTTCTGATCAACATGGCATTGTATACTATGAAAATGGTTGCTTCTGTGACAAATTGCGTATTCTCCTCTAATTTAAGTCACTTCGGTTAACCTTGAGAATGGCATGGTTAGTTTTTGTTTCTTTTAATTGATTATTTTTCAGAACCACCTGCGCCACCGATATCCATGCTCTTCACAGACACTGGGTGAATGTCCAGTGTGCATTAGCTCATAAATTCTGATGTCCATCACCAGTACTGAAGTGAAAGCACAAATGTAGTGAATGTTCAGTGCAAAATCTGAGCTGGCTTGCCAGTGAAATGTGGAGAGGTGTTTTTAGGGTGAAATGTATATGATTATTCACAACATGCCAGATGGCCACATTGTGAACTCACATTTTTTTTGGGGGGGGTTCACCAAAGTTCACCTGCTCTAGACAACACCATTTATATGAATTGAAAAGGACAAACTTCAGGTTCTCAACTTTAGAAGGTATGATCGCATATCATGTTGAGCAGCTGGAAGAAGAACCGTGAGAGAAGGTGTCATTTTTCTAAGTTAAATCTACATCTATTTGTCAAAATGATTTATGGAGAAGTGTAAGGTGTCCAGTCCAAGCATTTGCCGGAATACCAGATTAAATGAATCCAGGAATGCAGTTTTAGCTTAAAAATGGAGCAGCGAATAAGAAAAATGGGAAGACAGGCCGAGAAAGAGAGACAGGCTGCGATTCTATTTGTGGATAATTGACCGTAGGGCCAGAGATGGTGCATTTCTGAAGCTCGTAAAATGTAATATATTGTGCTCTGCTCCGTGGTGCGAGGTTATTCAAACAAACCACATGAATGCAAAGTTACATACCGGTAATCCTTCAGTGTTTTACTGGCAGCCTTTACAGAGTTCTCCAAGGTCATCAGCATTTTTAGAGCAAACGAAAATAAGTGGTTGAGTTACAGGCAGTGAGAAGGGCAGGCCGGTGGGGTCCTGAGACGGGTAGGGGGTGAAAGGGGGAAAGATGGAGGTGAAGACACAGAGCAGGAGGAACAGAATGGGGTCACGTAAGAATATTGGAAGACAGCAATGAATGCCTTTGGATAGATGCACTGAATCTATGGATTTTCCACTTATGGTTTCAAATGGCTCTTTGTTATGTGCTCAGCATTTTA
This sequence comes from Pimephales promelas, assembly GCF_016745375.1. Next base: position 5,621,402 of record NW_024121111.1, on the reverse strand, counting down.
CCAGTCAAAATATGCAGATGAACTGCCTGATAAATCTGTTGCATATTGTTTTAGCCCCACGGAAAAATGTGCCTCTGGAGGTAAGAGCAAAATAATGCTTGTGGATTTTAGCTCTGACAGATTTACCTCAGCGGACTAGGGGACAGTTTCGAATGCAGAGAGCGAGCCAGACCCCCCAACCTCCAGGGTCTCAGAACCGAACCTGATATTCCTGGAGACGTTATTATTGTGTGTTTGCCAGCACTTGTCAAACCACCTAATTATATAATTATAATCATGCAAACTTGAAGTTAAATAAACAGTCTACTGGAGCAGGGCTTGAGGAGGCCAGGGAAAACGATTAAAATACATCTAACCAGCTCCCCTGTTGTGCTTCCTCTCTCTTGCTCTCTGTTACTCTCTCTCTATCACTCTCTCCTCAAGTATTCCAACAATTTGACAGTCTGATGGTATTTATATCTCATTCTGCCTCCCATTTTTTCCCTTTCTTTCACTGCTCTCCCAGAATATTGTTATGATTGGCGGTGTGGTACGAATATCGGTGCTGCGCAATAACCACCGCGGTGTGTGGCACCGGGAAGTAGACGTGACACGCAGCAGCAGGCTTTTCTTCACGTGGTTCTCCATTTGTACAACACATAGAAGATGCGCAGCGTTGTGACAGTTGCAGATCTTTTCTGGCAATTACTGTGCTTTAAATACATTTACTAGAGATGTTTCTGCCAAGTGAAGAGTTGCAGTAGAGCCACTGTTAATGCAATGTTCCATTTGAAGGTCTAAGTGATGTCAAATTTGTGATTCATTTTGACATTGGCTAACGATTTTTATTTTTTAATTTTTTTATTTAACCAGGTTTGTCTCATTGAGATATAACATCTCTTTTTCAAGAGAGACCTGGCCAAGATAGCAGAACAAATTAGATCAATCACAAAACAAACACAAACCATCCCCTTTAAATGATTGCATTTATTATTTTTTAAAGAATAACCTCAAGTGAACATTAGAGCATTAGTTCATCTAAAAAATTTAATTCTCACCCTCAAGTTCTTCCAAAATTGTATGAGTTTCTTTCTTCTGCTGAACATAAAAGAAGAGGTTTTGAAGAATGTCAGTAACAAGACAGTTGATGGGCCCCATTTGCTTCTATAGTATTTTTTTTGCATACTATGGAAGTCAATGGGGTCAATTTTCTTCAAAATAACTTCTGCTAAAAATTATGGCAATAGACTCTCTGTAAACCAGCTCCTCCAGTTATCCTTCTTTCGTGGATATGACCACTTTGTTTTATAATCTATTTTTGCCATAGAAAAGGGAGCTGTGGAGACAAGCAGCATTGAGGAAAATTACAAGTTCTGGGAATCAGTGGTAGATGGACGCATTGCTGGCCGTGCAACACAGTAGAGTCTACCATCGCTTCTGCGACGACTCCAACACAAATGTGTCTGTCCAGTCGCCGGAGCCTCTACAGCTAATAAAACTAACCTTTCCAGTACATGCCAGTCCTCCTCACTTTAGAGCAGGCAGCTGCAGAAATCATTTTTCGTCTAATTAAACCGCTACTCTCTAAGGACTTCACAAAGGAACAAGGCAAGTGGATCCAACTCGAGACTGGCTTAATCCAAAGGAAAAAGATGAGGGGAAAGGTTGAAGAGTGTTTAACCGCATGAGCCCTCAGACAAGTACAGGTGGAAGCACCTCCACTGGAACCTGGAAAAAGTCGAGACTATTTGGAGTGGGGCGATGACAGGACACTGGCATAATGCAGAGAATTTAGCTCTATAGCAAATATGGTTTAGATGTGGCGCAAAGGTTGAACACCAGCGGCAAAGATGTGTGTGTGTCGCTGACCATGTGCTTGGGATTGGCTAGAAATTTAGCAGGAAATCTGCCAGTGTCTTGCTTCTTCTATCCAATTATGAAATGGAGGGAGATGAAGGTTAATTAAACTAAAAGGGTCAAACTGTGTGGGACTGAAACTATGTACCACAGGCTGAGTTTCTTTCCCTCTATTCAAGTCATTAGGCTCATTTCCTCTGGCCTGCTGGAATCATATGATGCACAATGTAAAACTGGCCACTTACCACTCCAGCTGTGCTGGGTATGCAGTGAGAGTGTTTAGAGGTGGAAAGGAAATTAATAGATTTATTTAGCAAGAATGCATTATATTGAAGTGACCGTAAAGACTGTTTTAAAGGGGTCACATGATGTGATTTCATGTTTTACTTTGTCTTTAGTGTGTTATGTAGCTGTTTGTGCATGTATAAGATCTGCAGAGTTACAAAGCTCAAAGTGTCTAACCTAAAGAGATATTATAAAAGTATAAAAGTTAAGGCTTCCTAAAATGCTTCCTTCAAACACATCCCCACAAATCTGCGTCAGTATGTGTTTTATAACACCGTCCAAATGTATACGCAAAGAAATTAGGCGTAACTTTTATTCTAGCCGTTATTTTTGCTGCCGGCGCCACCAGGCTACTTTGTTTGGCCTTCCAAAAGAGGACACAATTTGAAAAGAGTTTTATTATTTTATTTATTTAAGCTTTATTTACAGCACTGTTCTAGAAAAGTACAACTAAAATTTTTCATTTTCGAATGAGCATTTTTCGGAGGACTGTTTCCAGAACTTGTGAAAGTACAAGGCCGGCTGTGCACAAAGTCTGATTCTAGAAAGTTTACAAGTACAGTCCGGTGCTTCTGACTTACATACACAGCCTGTAATGTTTGCTACTGACTATTCGAACGCGAGTTTAAAGCAGTATAGAGTAGCGATTGTTGTTTCTACGATCACAAATGCAGACATAGTTTTATGTTTAAATAGTGTTCTCACCCCCGTAGCTGGTCACGACACATAAAAAGACAGTATAAGACATTAAAATCAGTAATTATGCCCCCAATGAAATAAAAGCTTACCAATTTGATACGATCTGGTCCAATCGCGCTGGCGAAGTTGATTGATCAGCTTGGTTTTCAGCTTGGAAAATGCAATCTGCATTTTCTGGATCAGATTCGGGCTTGCATTGATAGGGTAGTACGATACTGACATTATCACCTGCCATTATTGCTTTGGGAGCTGATGTTACAAATATTTTAAGAAGCTTGACATTTCTGTCACATGCTTAAGGTTTTTTGACCAATCACAATGCACTGGATCGCTGGCCAATAGCACACATCGCTTTTCAGAACAATGAGCTTTGTAAAAATCAACACGTTTCAGAAAGGTGGGCCATAGAGGAGCAACAATAATGTACAGTATGTGTAAAATAATGTTTTTTTCTACCTAAAACCACGTAAACACAGTGGGTCTCATTCATGAAACATTCGTAAATATACGAGTAAATATGAGAGTGATTTGCGCGTAAAGAGACCTTCCCGAAAACTCTTCTCCTGATTCACAAATACTTCGTAAACGTCAGAAGTGATAGTGAAATGTGTGTGTGTTAGTGAATTCCAACCATTCGTAAATGGGATGCGCGTGCACGTTCATTCTCAGTTACCATATATCCCGTCCGTTATATCCGACTGACATCTATATATAGGCATATAATAACATGAATGCGAATGAAAAAGAAAGATTTCTCGGATGCAGAAATTGAAGTTTTATTATCAGAAGTTCATTCAAAACACCACATTTTATTTTCAAGCGTAGCGTACATAGTGTTCCTAAAAAAAGGAAGCTTGGCAGCATATTACAGATGCAGTTAATGGAGTTTCATTTGTTAATCGAAAATGGTTAATCGACATTAAGCTTGACAGCAAAAAACGAATTAATTCACTTCGGAAAAATCGGATTCAAACTGGAGGAGGACCACCATCGATCACCAGATCTGCTATACTGGCTCTCATAATAAAAGTAAAAAGAAAAACCTATGTAATTACTATATAAAATATTTTTTTCTAAATGCTATTTAAATATGTTCCGGATTAAGGTGAATTAAAATGCAGCGTTATTAATGAGCAAAACGTTCGGATGTTAAGCACACCATTTACACGTGGCTGGGAGCAGGTGTAGATTTCTTGAGTACCTATTAACATTTGGAAAATACGAACATTTTAATGAATCCGAAAATTTACGCCAGAACCACTTTACACACGATTTAAACAAAAATTCGTTCTGCTCATGTTTCATGAATAAGACCCATTGTATTAAACCAAATACACAAAATAATGTTCTTTTTAGAACCATCATATGATATGACCCCTTTCATACAGGTTGTGTTCAAAGAGTTAGTCATACAGGTTTGAAATGATGAGTACAGGATTAGAATTTTTAACCAAGGGTTAAAAGTCCCCTTTCAAAATGACAAGTGTAAAAAATGGGTTAAAAGTGAGATTAGATGGAGTGTGAAAAGCCCCCCTCCAAAAAATTGTAAACTTCATCCTTCACCATGCACTGTTTTGTCAGACTTTCTTCAGCCGAGGTAGACAGAGCGGCTATTCTGCACGAGAAGAGACAGCATAATAACAGAGTGCAAAGAGAAAGAGAGCGAGACAGAGGGAGGGAGGAAAACGTACAAGACAATTATTCAAGAGCAAAGTTGTCCCAGTGGAACCTTCTCTGCATGTATGAAGTTTCACTTCCCATCTGTCCCGCCTTCTCGGTCTGAGGTCCAGCTCCAGTTCTTCTCTCTGCAGAGAGAACCTCACACACGTATACAAACAGAGACACACATACACACCCTCAAGAAAAAGGATGCTCTGTTTAGATTTATGCACCCTGGCTACTGGTTTTCTCATCATCAACTGTAAGGATGATCAGGGAGGCAAGGTCTGAAGTAATCTCACAGCACACTTGCTCTTCATTGAGTCGAAAGGATGGCAGGAGCGCTGGCCAAAGGAGCCTCAGGAACAACATGCGCATCCATCCATCAATCGCTCTTGACGGATGTCCAAGAAAAGCAAGACTGAGCATCTGGACAGGCACTGGAAGATGAAGACAGAAAGAAGTGACAAAGATACACAGAAGTTTTATTGGAACTCAATATAATGTGCTACTGAGGGTCATCCTACAAAATAAGCTTTTGTGAATGAATTAGTTTTCTCTTTGTTAACATTCCTCAATGGTCTGATTCTTAAAAGTATAGTTCACCCAAAAATGTAAATTATGTAATTATTTCAACATGACATCATGACTTTTGCGTAAACATACACGCCACTTTTGAGTCAGGTGGCGTGTTATCTCTACGCATTTTGAGCTATCAGCGTGTATCCGCGTGTATGCGTATATGTCTACGCCATTAACGTCCGCGTCATTCCGCGTGTCTGAACACGCAGTCAAATCTCCAGTCATAAATGCCATTAACCCCAGTGACGGTTAAGTTTAGGGATGGGGTTGAGGTAAGTCATATCTTTTTTTTACCTAGGATGGTAAGGGAACAGTCATAAATGCCATTAACCCCAGTGACGGTTTAGTGACGGGGTTGAGGTAAGTCATATATTTATATAACGTTAAGTCAACAGCGTTCATAAACACGCTGAAAAGCGATGTCCACACTAATACGTTTTCGTTTGAAAGCGTATATTTTTCTCTCCGTTTTGGCCTTCCGTCCACACTGAGACGGCGTTTTAAGTCAACAAAAACGTATCGTTTGGAAAACGCTCTCCAAAGTGGATAAATTTGAAAACGCCGTTTTCGCGTTGTAGTGTGTGGACAGTGAAACCGGAGGTATTTCAAAACGATGACGTAAGTTTAGTCATGTGATCCATGTAGTACCAATAGATATTCATGTTTATCGGTATTGTGCCTGTTATGTTATTCATTTTTACACTGTTGCTAAAATATGTTACTTTCTATGTTACTTAATATGTGCTATTCTTCATAGCACAGTACTGCAAAGATGACAGATAATGTACTTACATTTGCTGTCCTGCGGCAAAACAGACCTGCTGTCCTTGCGTTTTAGACCAAACATATGGTGACTGAATGCGACCTGATGGTGAGATATTTTGCTAAATAAAATTATCCTGTTATTGTGCGATAACATTATTATTTATTTTCCCATCTGTATCATCTCAGTGAGCTTTTGTGAAGTTTCACGCATGCGCAGTAAAGTGAATTTAGAAGTTTCTCATCCACACTGAAACGTCGGAAAATGCCTGAAAACGCTAGTGTGGCCGGAGAGCGTTTTTAAACGAAAACCCCGTTTTCAAATCTATCCGGATTAATGTGGACATAGCCTATGTGTCTTGATAGCACGCCAAAAATGGAAATACGAATTGGCGTGGCATACACACGCTACTTCATGAGATCAGTCTGAATTATTTACCACCCTCATGTTCCAAACTTCAAAAGAGATTAAAAAAAAGTCTTCTTTTTTTCTCCATACAATGAAAGTCAGTGGCGTACAACATTGTTCTCAACACCATTGACTTTCATTGTATGTACAAAAACAGTTGAAATATTCTTCAAAATAATCATGTTTTGTATTCTGCAGATGAAATAATATCATATGGATTTGGAACACAACAAAAGTGAGAATTTTAGTAAATAATGTATGACAGAATTATTTTGGGGGGTGAACTATCTCTTTAATACTCCTGGAACACAGTAATTGGATTTTATAAGGTTTTCTTATAAGAACCTTCGAAGTCCGGCTCCAAACTAGTGGAGCGGCCATTCCAAACATTCTTTTTAATAAACTAATAACAAACTTCCCCTTTCCCGTAAGCTGTGTAGACAGTTCAAACACAAAAGCATGCTGCAGCCAATAACTTTCACTCTGTTCCTCTTATAAGTTGTTGTATTTTACAGAGTCTTTTTAAGAGCAAATATTTTTTATTGGTCAAGCCCATTTTTGGCAGTATGTTGATCTGACAGTATAGGGAGCTAAATATGTCTGTTGCTGATAAGAGCAGTTAGCCTGTGGTTTAACTTTTTGACAGTCACGTTTCATTCCAGAGAACTTACTGTAGCTGAATTATCACACTGTTTTTGGATGTTGGCCTATTCTTTTTAGCCATAATTAAAATGTGTTTCACTTTTTTCTACATTTAGAGCTTCTGTATTTCAGTCGTTTTTAAAATATCCAGTTGATTTGATTAACTGCGCCAACATCCCTTCAATCATGTGCCCCCTCTCCAAAATCCTGCCACCTAAAGACAGCAAACACGTGAGAGCGTTTCTGAATGGCTTAAAGATGTCAGCCTATTGTCAGGGTTACTTAGTTGGGATATTTGGGATATTTTATGTGCGGTATTAACTCACAGCACCTTCAATATTCTGTTTCTTGTCAGAAACATCTGTCAGATGTTGAAATGAACATCAACAATGGTATTTTGTAACACATTTAATGGAGGAACTTCAAAGACTAAAGTAAGTATCCTGTAGTAGTTTGGGAGTTATTTTTGGCACAGTTAAAAGTGAAAGCTGCAAGAGAACTAATATTCAGAACATCCTAAAACAAAAGGCCCAACTCTGCTCAGCCTATTTAGTCCGTGTAAATTCTGTTCATGACTTTTTAAAGCCAGTGTGCCGTTTTATAAGTTCATTCTTGACCTCGGTGAATGCAATCAAAGCAGATATTAAAAACTCTTGTTAAATTACAACATTTTTCTCACCAAATATACAAATACAGTCAGTTGAACTTGACAAAGAATGAGGCACTGAAATGCAAACTAGAAAATAACCAAAACAGTGTGTGGTGAAGACATAAGGCAGCTAACCTTGTGCTGTATTGTGATTTAATGACTTCCAAAGGGAATTGTATTGTTTGTAAGCTGGACTGATTGATAACCTTGAACAACTAAAGTTTTGGCCAAATGGATACCCTAGACAGAAAGAAAATTAACCTCACTTCTTCTGAGCATTTACTTAGCAAGTATATCCATCCATTTAAATGACGTGTTTAACACTATTACAATTACAAAGAATCTAATCTATTTCTATTTTGATGTGGTTAATAATGTGATTAAATAGAGGGCAATGCATACAATATGAATTAAAACACAATATTTAATATATATGTACTATATATATATATATTAGTTTATATTAAACACCATCTCGTTTTATAGAAAATCTCGGCTGTGTGACTGTTTAGATTGTAGCAAAATGTAAACAATATTATCACCCAGCTCTAATCTGCTAAATGTGAATATTGTCACAGATTTGCCATTTGTCATCTGCAAAAACAGTAAAACTCTGTAATCATTCCTCATTGACAATCTGCAATAACTCTGAATTATCTACCTGTGTAGTCCATTTGTTTGTTATTAAAATCTCTGTTTCTACAATAACATCTGTCTCAAGTCTGCGATTCCATAACAATTATAAAATATGAAAATGTCTAAACCATCATGATTTTCTGTGAACCTGCTTTGAGACAATATGCAATGTTAAAAGTGTAATACAAATTAATTTGACTTTTGCTAAATTAGATTTAGTGTATTCCTGCCATTTTCTTAAATTAACATACTGATTGTTTATTTATTTAATTTCTTATGGACAGATGTATGAATAAAACCAACATCTGTCAAAGGATATGTACATTATTTTTCTATTGGCAATTTCTTTTTGCCTTCACAGTCTGTACTTCTCTTATGCATTTGATTCTTTTGTTTGCATGACTGGCAGTGCATAATTTTTATACTTTAACAGTTTAGGAAACACAACAGTTAATATTGAATTTAGCCCAGGTTAAATATTCTGTAAATTTTACCCATTAAACATGAAGAGTAAAAAAGGATGCAAACAGCCAAAACTGAAATATTGCTTGTATGGCAAATCCTTTTTAAAAATAGAATGTTAAGTATTTGTTAAGAGAATAATGTTATTATTGGTTTATCCATAAAAAAAAATCCGAATCTGCACTCAACCTTCCATGACTCACGGCTCTAGGAAATACCCGAATACTCGTCATCATTTTTTATGTATGTAGCTGGAAGATACTAGATACTCGTCACAGAAAAGCATAGGATCAGCTTGACCTGAAATAACCTTGGACTTTTACACACATATAATGTTTTATATGGACAACTGGCATGGGTTAATTCTTTAGATTCTGATGCAACTGTTACCAAGTTTACTTTTACAATACGTCTACATAATTTAGCAGAGTAGAAAAATTGAAGCAACTCTTGGACATCAATATCTAAGTGCTGTGACATGTCTCTGTTACTCTAGCAGAGTACACATTATTTTAAAATTGAAAAATAGACTTGAAATAGAAAAGTAAGTGTTATTATTAATTAGTGTTTAGCAATTTCTTGAAAAGGTCTGTGATAATGATAATGGGATGGCACAACAAGGCACCGTTCACTTGCAGAATGCACATTTCTGGAGGGCACACAGGTCTGAAGTAGTGAGTTTAGGTACAGGGGTGCAAAGCCAGTGATTGTTCCAGGCAATCATGGGTGCCTTGAATTTGAATATGAATTTGGATATTAGCAACCAGTGCAAAATGATGACGATAGGTGTGACTCTCTTTGGCTCGTTGCTGCATTCTGGATCAGTTGCAGAGGTTTGCAATAGTCTAGTCTGGATAGAACAAGAGCTTGAGCAAGAATTCTATAGCATGTTCCAATAGGAGATGTTGAATGAAGCAAATCTGCAGGACCGGGCAGTTCAAGCAATGTTTGTGAAGTTTAACTGATCATCAATCAAAACTCCAAGGTTAAGCCTGTCCTGGAAGGAGTTATGGTTTACAAATCTAATTAAATGAAGATGTTGTGATGATGAAGTGTTGGATTTGCCAAGGCCACAAGCAGTTCTGTCTTTGCCAGGTTGAGTTGAAGGTGGTGGTACTTCATCCAGTCAGAAATGTATGGCAGGCAGGCTGAGATCCAAGTGCTGAGCCCTGTGGCACCCCAGTTGCTATGTAGATGTTGTGATACCACAACCATTCAAGACACCCTGAAGGAACGACCTGAGTGGTAAAACTTGAACCACTGGAGGGCAGTTCCTGAGATGCCTTTTCACTGTATCACTAATGATTTGGAAACTGCTCTTGTCAGTCTCAGAACTTCAATAAGGAACCGTTCTGTATTAATTTTTTGTCTAGGGAGAGGGTCACCCAACTTTTGTATTCATGAAAACAGCAAAATTTCAAAGTGGCTTGTTTGGTGTACATTTTTCCACGTAGGTCCATGTAGCTCTCTCAGTCTCAGAGTGTGTGTTTGCTTTTAATCAGTTTAAAAATCAGCATTTAATCAGCATTATAATCAGTGATGCTGTCTACATTGTCCTGAGAGTTCTGACAGCTTTGAGTCTAAATTGATTAAAGGCATGGTGAAGGTTTGGGTAAAAACAAGCTTCCATGTCGCCCATAAGACATGCATTTTCCCGGCAATGCTCCAGATTCACACAAGCCCAACAGTAGCCCTTCATTCGCTAACTCATTTTAAGTTCTCTGCAGCAGAGTGGGGCAATTTCCTGCCTGCTAAACTTTTCCCCCATCCTCGCTTTGGCTCAGTCTCGCCCAGAGATGTGGAGTAAGGGTCACTCGCTGCAAGACTCCTGTTTGCCTTGGAGTCCCAGGGAGCGGTGAGCTGAATATTCAACCTTGTCTTCTAGGGGGAATGAATGAAAATACTGAAACAAAGACTAAATCAACAGTTGCTCTACTTATTCTCTCAGTGGTACAATGAAACACATTATGTTTTTCGTTTTCCCTCTCCCTCCTCTCCACTTTAGCGCATAGCATCTTGCGCTCCGTTGTCTCTTGCCATTGTTATGATTAAGATTCTTTTCTCGTGGTGAACCCAGAGCGCCGTGTGATTCTTGGATGCCACGCTGCCAAGAGGAACAAGAAATAAATCTCAGGTCGGGTTTATTTTGTCTGCCGCCTGCGGCAAAAGAAAACAGAATGCCTAATAAAAGACTTCCTTCTAGAGGGGAGCCTTTGCAAATTTGCAGGTTATGACATATATTTTTACGAGGGAAGGAGGCCAGGAGATTGTGGAGAAGCATGAGGTGATTTGGGGGGCAGGGCAGTGGTAGTTTAGAATGGGTTGTCTATAGACGGATGTTAACATGTATTTTATGTTTTAAAATACTTTAAATCAAGCATAAGTAAAGAATAAGCCTGCTGTTATTTTTTTCCTTCTCCATGTGCATGTAAACCCTTCCAGCATTTTTTTTGTATCAAAAATAAAGGTCGAGTGTGATGCACCCTGGGCGGTCTTTATTAAAAAACAGCAGAACTTTACAACCCGACAAAGACTTGGAACGATCATAGCCATTTATCAGCAGAGTTGAGGTGAGCTCGCTGTTTCGGGTCCAAAAACAGTATTCCTGTGATATCTCTCCTCAAAAGTTCACACTTCTGAAAAAGGCAATGAACCAAATGTTGCAGAAATGTTTAAACATGATATTTTAAACATTTATTATACACTCTGGTCTTTAAATTTGATACCCCTTCTCCAAATTCCTACAAATGACAAGGCTCAGTTCAAAAATGGTGCAAATTTTATAAGCCTTTTCAATGTCGGGCCACCCATGTATCCACCGAGAGTCTATTGAAGGCTTCAATCACATATAACGCATCATCACAAAACTAGGGCATGGAGTCAAAAACATTTTTATTTTACATCTCCCTGGGTTACTATGAACAGGAACACATATTTCCAACAACCTGGTGGTTTTGTGTCCATGACTGCTGCTGAAATACAGATTCAAACATTAAAAAAGTCCTGTATGAAAAATTATTGAAGTGTGTGAGGTTAATATTTGATATTTAACTTCACACGCTCATTTCCTCTGTTTTTTACATTTAAATGAACTTTTGATGTCATGTAACACTCACTTCAACTTAAAACTATCTTAAAGATATTTAACATGTTAAATGTATCTTAAGCGAATCTCAAAATGAATATACATTTTTCATAGGCTACTCTACATTATAATGTTGAGATACCTAAATTTATAAAGTTAGATTTAAGTGTTGTGTATATTTGAGACAAAAGAATACTGAATTGCAGTGCACTGTAATTATCAGCACAGCATTTTTTTTTGTCTGCATCCCTACAGAGAGATTTTGTTGCTTTTCTTTTACTATTCTTAGTCATAATGATCATCGCATCTCTGTTAGAATGATAAAGTAGTTAGGATTAAATCACTATAGTCTTTATTTGGATCTTCACCAGCAGAGCTCCATCCAAGTGCTTTTTCTACACTGCAGACATGCAATAAGCCACTTGTCTTTTTTTAACTCTTACCCCTACTGCCTGCATAGTCCATTAGCCGATAGTTACCCTCTGCTCCCCTGGCCCCCAGAAAGAAAAAAAAAAACCTTTGCTGTCCACATAGTGGAAACTCTTTGGATCTCCAAACTCCAGTCTGCTCCATGTGCTATGGTTTTGCTCAATGGAGAAAAGAGGCCTGGATAGGCATGAAAGTAAAGGACAATGTTTAAAATAAACAGATATAATAAGTGTTTTAATCACCACGGGTTTAGGAAAGAATTTATAATGACATTAAGAAAGGACTATATCAAGAGCTTGAGTCCCACTAGTTTCTGGTCTTTGTATATGGGAGTATGTGCTGATGATTGTTTAGCTTGCATACCTCTCATTCATTTGCTGTTTAGGCCTTTCAGTTAAAGCTGCAGTTTTGAGAAAACGTTAACTTTGAATGAGCACAACTTACAGGTCCCACCCCCTTGCTCTCTGCTGCGCTACAGCTCCTCCCCCACATAGGCTAGTGAGCAGGACCACTGATGACGGGGAATAAAGCGCAAATACGGCACATTCACTAGTGGGAACACACTTTCTAGCTATAAGTTATAAATAGCTTGTATATACGCAACATAACAGTAACTAACGTAACACAAGTAATTATTCTAGCGATATGTTGGCCTAATGCTAGATTAGGTTTGCTAGTAGTAGTACATTATTTCGGCAACATGACAAACCATTAATTAGCAGCCCTTTCAAAACAAAGCCAAATGTGTTCTGCCTTGGTTTCTCATGAGCTTTTGGAAGTTACTGTTAAAACAAACTATTATTTTCTCGAAAAAACAACGTAATTGTCTCAAGATACTTATCCATGTGATATAGGAGGTCTTGAATGTGCCAAAAAAAACCCTCATTTTCGACCAAACACGTTATGGGCTTTTGCCTTTGCATAGCAGTTCTGGTCTCTTTGGTATCTGAACACAAAGAAATTTGTGACAAACACCACAGCGACTACAAAAACCTATATAAGAGGGAGTTGTTATGGAGAGGAATTGCACGTAAATACTGGCTCTCTTCAGTGAAACAAGCGACTGTCAGAAGCGTAAAGTTGTGCAGCGCCACCTTGTATACCGGGGTATTTCTGTTTTTTAATAAGCGCCATCTACTGTCAGGGAGTGAATTTGCACTTTCACTTGGTGCATCACCAGTGAAATTCGCATGAGTATGAATCATGGACTGTAAAAAAAGATGGACGACACCCCTTCGCTCTTTTCTATCGGAGAGAACTGAAGCCACCAGTGTCCCGATATGGCACTGACATCTTGGGACTTGAGTCTGCGCACTTGCGTTTTTGGGACCAGACATGCACAGTCGAATGTGACTGACTGATAGGGAACTTGTTTTATTATTTCTAGAGTTGTAAAAGTTGTGCTGCTTAATATTTTTATAATTTTTTACAAGATTCTTAACAGAAAGTCAGAATTTATTTGATATAGAGTAACAATGTTAAGGCATTTACTGTGACTACTAATCAATTTATTAATTCATAATAGCTGAATAAAAGTATTTCTTCACAGAATTGTTATATATAAAATTAATTTGTTCGTTCGACTAGTGGGCTTATGTGTAGTCTCATCAGTTTCAAAAATTCATTTAATCCATAGTGTAAGAATGTGCTAATCGTGACAAGTCAGTTCTATTGATATTCACACAGAGGTGACAGACATATTCATAACAGTACTAGTATTGTTTCATTATTGCTTTGTGTATAAAATTCAGGAGCCAACAAAGGAAATTGAGTGGGGAGAATTCTTGGCCAAAAGTCTGCAGACGAGTCCTGCTCCTGACCATGTGTTTAGCATTAAGGACACGACTCAGGACAGTATTCTCTTCTTGCATCTCTCTACTCTCACTCACCTACACTCCAAATAGGCCACAGGAGACAGGAATGCTCATGAAGAGTCCAACTGATAACATCATCATTGTCTCCATTTTATGTCCTTCCTTGTCCACTCTTTGTTGGAGCGAGAATTTTTTTTAAAGCATAGAGAAAATACATAAAGGCTTGAGAGAGTAAAAGGGTGAGGAAAACAGTTTAAAATCTGAAGGAGAAACAGCGGCGACAAGACTAATAAAAAGAGTACTTTTGAACGTGAATGGGAAAGCGTTTTCAATGTTTTGATAGATGCTGTAAAGGAATATTTTTCAGACCTGTCATATTTTTTTTTAATTAAAGTGTTTAATCACTGTAGTGATGTCATATCCAGGACATCTACCATTTCTGTTTGGATATTGGTGCATTTGGACCACAAATGAAGATATTTTTGATTAAATTTGAGAGCTGTATCACTACCACATAGGGATAGTAAAGGAATTGAAACTTGACCGCCCAGAAAGTGACTCAACTTTAAATTTATAAAGCGACGAGAAAACTTTTTGTGCAAAAAAACCTACAAATTTTATTCGACTATTCCCAGTATTCTCGTCGCTTGATAAACTTATAGTTGAGCTACTGTAGTCACATTGAATATTTAACCCTTTAAGACAGCTTGTAAGGTCTCTCAAGTGGTTAGGAGTTACCAGTAGGGGCTTGTGATGGCACTGAGGAGACAAAGACGTGTGCAAATCTTTCAGGAGAAGAAGAACGTTTTTGAAATGTTGGACAAAGAGCAGTTAATCAAACGGTATCATTTCGACAGAGTAGGCATCATCTTTGTCAATGCTGGGCTGAACTTACCTTTAATGGTGCACTATATGTGTGTTGAATGTAAATTTCTCCATTCAATGTGAATTTATCTGAGGATATTCTTGAATGAGAAAATCTATTCAATGATTGGTCCATGCCTATGTCATCATCAAAATCCCGTTTGTGGCACAGAAAGTGTCATGAATCATCTTTTAGACTGACACTTAAGATTTAGTCCTACAATTCACTTAAATTATGACTGAGATGCTTGATAACTAACTTTTAAGCACAGCTTTGAGCCAAGAATGTTTTTACTCTCAAGTATTTTCTTAGAAGTGTTCTTGTGAGTAATTCTCAGAGGCTTGATAAATACGGCCCCAGATCCACAGTAAACCACAAAACTCTTTGAGGAATTCGAGAAATTCCCAAATGTTTTATTACTAGGACCAGTCCTGGGGTACAATCCATCTTGAGACACACCAAAAAACATTTTAGTGAAATATTTGTTTTCTGTTTGTTTATATTTAGATAAATATTTTATGGAAATAAACATTCATTTGTTTTTGTTATTCTTCTTTGGAATTGCATTACATTGAGTAGGCCTAATTATGAATTTCATTGTATTTCCATTGTAGGGTTATGTTATAATTTCACTCTTATCTATCATTCATTCATTCATGCATGTTTATTGGCCGGCCGATTAATCGGGCTGATTTTTAGCATTTTTTATTAATCGGCATTGACTGATTGTGCTGAAAATAGGCCGATAAATAGGCAGGTACATCTGCGAGCAGTTAAGCGCTGTTGTGGAACATGTGATGCTGCCGCAGGTACCAAAACCTGGTAATGAGTCCAGCGGCTAAATTGTTATAGTAGCCTGCTACTATATAAGGTCAAGATTTCCCAAGATTTTCAAAAGATTGCGTTGTCCATATTCGTGGTTTTTCTTTTTTTAAAAGTCTTATTTTTCATAAACTTCACCTTTATTGTCGACTTCCTGATTCTATGAAACCACTCCCTCAGAAACAGGCAGTGGGCTCAGATTGGTTAGTTTGGGGCGGTGTGTGGTGATTGGCTAAACTGTCTGTAAGAAAAAATGAAGTGGACGTCGAAGATCTCAAAAATGAAGTTTATTTACAGAATAGCAGTGGCAAGGCACACGAAACACCTTGGGTTCACCTGCGTCAGAATGAACCCCGAACTCATCCCAGCGCAAACATTTTATACCGTATTACATCTGTTTTCTCCCTCAGCATGTAAATGAAGCTTTCTCTTTAATGTAAATCAAGACAAACAGATTCGTCTTCTCTATCAGCGTGGAGCTGAAACTCTGTCTTTAAATGTAAATTGAAGAGAACGATACAAGTGGTGCCTCCGTGTCTATGTCTTTGTTATTCCAAACTTTGTCTTTAAATGTAAATCGAAGAGAACGATACAAGTGTTAGAGTGATACGGTCAAATGTTTAAAGGTGATAATATCTCTCAGAAACTCCCTAATCAAGATGGTTCTTGAATACCTGCTGTCCTTCCCACACTATAGGTGATGTGATTATTTTAACATTGTAAGGAATTGATTCTATGATAAATAAGCTATTTTAAGTGAAGGAACCTTTCAATGTAATCTATATTGGAGTGGAAGTTGGATCGGAGCAGACTATAATTTCTTACATGTCGCTCACGTTTTCGGGATGGTTAACGCCCATTACCTTTACGGGCGAAACGTGTCTGCGCTCCGGTCCAGATGTAAATAATGGTCGATACTGCAGTATCAGTTTGAGGCAGAATCAGACCGAGAAAGCGGCGATGAGGAGAGTCAAGCAGAACCTCACCACACATGGCTCTTACTAAACGTTTCTGAATGATAGTTTGCTACATTTTTTAACTTTATACACGTTTGTTTAACACTGGCTCGTAACAATAGCAACTGACTGGCTTCTAATGTTATTCACAAACGTTGGCATTAGTTTATGTTCTTGATCAAATCGAAAATAACGTCATAAAGCATATATACATGAAAAATATGTTTAAAACATTAGTACTTCAGGTACTTTCAAAATTCAGGTCCATAATGTTCGTACGCGTTTGTCGTAGACACAAAATAGCATAACTAATAGCCTTGTGGCAGCAGCATAACTAGTAGCCTAGTCCCAGCGCTGGCATTTGAAAAAACTAAAACACAAGGCTACATCTGGAATTATACATGCAAATACATTTAAAATTATTAAGTCTTAGCCTACTTACAGGTTGTGGCCCAACAACTGCTTCCTCTGGATTTAAAGTTGGAACTGTTTCATGTTTTAGTAACCGTTTCTTGTTGAATTCGGTATTGAATTCGTGGAGATTCTGGAAGCTGTCTTCCGTAAAATGCGCAGCACATAGCGCTAAATTACGATCGTCATTTTCAGAAACATAATCAAACATAAATTCTATCCATTGTTGACGGAGTACAGCGTCCGTGGGAAGCTCGAACACAGAAGACCTGACAGCTGGATGAACATAACACACTGGACAAGCCGCAGAAATATGCGCATACCCTTTTTTGCATTTTCCGGAGGGAAGTGTTGATGCAAATGTGTGGGTTAGTGACGTCTAAAACCCAGCTGTAGTCTCAATCGAGTTGTTTTTTGTAGGCAATATACTTCCTGATTTTCAAAAGACGATATCTCTGCTTACACTAAACTTTCAGCGCTGCAACTTTGCAGATACTGTTCATGCACCAACAGCAACATTACACACTGTTTAAAATGAAAAAAGTGAAAACGCAATCAACCCCTCCTTTAATATCGAGCATGTCCTATTTTATAGAAGTCACCTTACATATTTTTACTGATTTGCAAATTAAGATGAAATTGGACACGATAATAGTTTTTTTCCTGTTTATCGTATTTTTATAGTTGTTTGAAGCTGAAATCTAAATCAAAACTCAAATTCAATTAACCACACAGCCCTAGTACTGGGCCAGTTGGATTTATATCTCGGATTTAGAATACCACAAGTTTTCCAGGCTGTCTCAACAGGATATAGCATGGCCAGTGGTGGAATGTAACGAAGTACAAATACTTCGTTACTTTACTTAAGTACATTTTTCACGTATCTTTACTTTACTTAAGTAGAATAAATAGTGCCTACTTTTTACTTTTACTTCGTTACATTTTGCAGCAATTATTATACTTTCTACTCCACTACATTTCTACAACTTCTGTTACATTTTCGTTACATTTCCTGATCAGTTTTTCCCCTGCCAAAACGTAATCTGACCGTCCGTTCGTTGCACGTTTGTCTCACCAGAGACGTTTGGTTGCCATAGATACAGTATATCAACCCGGTCACACTAAATGCGTCTCACACGCAGTGTGTTTATCATGCAACTCATAAGCGAAAATTTGTTTTTACGTGCATAGGAAACACACCGTGTGTAATATATGTTTGGTTTGGTTAGGATTATGGCAAGCCAAGAGGTTCAGAATTACACCGTAAATGAATCGCGTTTACTGCCAATAGTAAGGATAAGCATGATATTGTCTAATTGCAAGCTTGTTTCAGAAATGGTGACATTTTTTTCCATCATTATTGAACATCATTATAGGAGTAGGCTATTAGGTTGAATGAGTTAGAATTAAATGTTTTATTAATCATTAGAAAATAGACATTAAGATAATAAATTGTTATTCAAGTACTTTTACTTTTAATACTTAAAGTACATTTAAAATAAAGTACTTTTTACTTTTTACTTAAGTATGGTTGTCATTGTGTTACTTCTACTTTTACTAAAGTAAATATTTATCTGGGTATTTGTACTTTTACTTAAGTACTGAGATTCAGTACTTCCTCCACCACTGAGCATGGCTAAAATAGAGTCTTCCACTAGAGTCCACTGCACTTGGTTAAATTTATTGCTTCATTAGGATAGCAAGTCCTCATCCAATCATGTTAAATTTGTCCGACAATAAGTATCGATTTCACAAACTCATGGAAAACTCCAGATCTTTAAGTATTTTCATTTTTGGCTTTTGCAGAAGTCCAGGACTACCGTTATGGGCAGATGGAAAACCACATTTACTTAGTTGCAGCTTGCACTCCTTAGGCCTTTGAACACTGGTCATGAAGAAGATAGCAAGGGAGTACCCCTCATCAGGGGATTCTCAGTCATGGACCATGCAATCTGGAGTCTGACTCTGCACAAGGAAAAAGCAGAAAAAGATGAAATGAGTGAAGTTGAAAATGAGGAATGCCTTGGCAAAAATAAAGAAGTCAGAGCATTTTAAATCGCTGTCAGCACCTGACAGTTGGTTGGATCTACCGCAAATGCAGGCTCTGGGGAACAGCTTAGTCAGGCTTGTGAAATAGTTCCGAGAGAAGGAATGGAAGAAAGAATGGCACAGTCACGGTTATTTCAAGAATTCAAATCATAGGCAGGGAAAACGGTTCCAAGCCCACACCGCAGAGTGACGAATTTGAGAAGCTCTAATCACAGTCAAAGAGAGTCCGCATTCCCAGTGGTCTGTCTCCAATACGATGACCCCAAGAACTTTGGTCACAAGAAGGAAAGTTTGGCTGAATCAGCTTTTGACAAGTGTGATCTGTGTGGGAGAACTTTAGCATCCCCATGTTCATAATTACTGCTGGAGGTGGATTCGAGTGGGATGCAAGATCTTAAGGTTTGGTGATGAGAAAAAAAAAAGCTTTGATAATTCCATATTTATTTACTGAGAACTCAATAAAGAACTGGAATATAACAGTCACACTATGGCAGTGGTTTCATCATGTTTTACTGGCAGCACATGAAGCCGATTGTATCATTTTCACATGGCAGAGATGCAGCCCCACATTATACTAATCGAGACTGACCACCTACTGACAGAATAGGCAGCCACATTGGCTGGAACAGAAGAACTGAGAGAGAAATTGTCCAATTCCAGTCAACCCGTCAGCATTTTGGATCAGACATTGCCTCTGTTTATTTAAATTTTAAGTCAAATACATCTGTTTCAGAAATCATATTATCTTAAAGTAAGGTTTCCAATTCACTATCGCTTACACAAGGTTATCCAACAATTTTGGCGTCCCTAAATAGTAACAGTACACCCCAAAACAAAAGGAATGTCTCATGAATGTCTGTAACAGCCTGCACTCTACCAAAATCTGTCTTGGCAGGACTGAAATGCAAATGTTTTCTTCCTGAGACCCCAATAATGTCTAGACTGGCAGAAAGTTGATGTTACAAGAACACGACTGGGATTGAAAAGGCTCTGCTTATTTAGCCCTTGACAGTCTTTTGCTTCTCTCCCAGTTTTGCTTATGGGGACACATCTTAAACTTCGAAATATTGTGCATATGAGGCCTTAAAGTTCTCGTATCTATTATGCACATATACATGTACACATTGAATGGTTAGTTAACTGAAAAAAAAATATCATTTCATCATTATCGTTGTTAATCATTCATTTAATTCTCACATAATCCTGCTCCAAAACTTGGATGACTTTCATCTGTGGGACATAAAGAAGATACAATGAAGGTGATGATACACAGGGCATATTTTCGTTGCTGGGCACTTTCCCATTGAAAATTGGCAATAAATTTCTATTTGGAATATTTAGATTGGTCGAAGGCCCTGTGTCTTATCCAGTTGGCCGTTGACGGCAACATTGCCTACAGTAGCAACATTGCTCAAAAAGTTACCATGTGTATCATCAGCTTAAGAGTAAGTGGGGGCTCCTTTTGTTATAAACTTCACTGATGTTAATTGTTTGGGCCAAAACAGTTGGAACATTCATTAGAATATTTTCTTTTGTGTTTCACTGGACAAAGAAAGTCATACATGTCTGGAACGACGAGCAATTTTCAATTTGAGATGAAAGAGCTTAATGTCATAGCTGCTTGCATTTGCTCAATCATATACTGTTGCATGAGCAATAATGTTGACCACTCAGCACAGTCAATTTTTTTTTCCTCAGAGTAAGAACTACAGACTTTGACATTTGTTTGAGATCTTTCAGGGGCTCTTTAGAGCGAAGCATGACTTGCGGTAGTTGTTTAATTGTTGTTGTCTCCTGGCTCCTCTGACTTGGCTCTGTTGGAGAAAGATCTGTTATGGTGTTCACTTCCCGGCAGAGGGGTGAGCCCGCAGAAAGAGTCGGCATCTTGTCATCCAGACTCTGGTTACACTGTAAAGTGATTCATTAGTCTGTCTAACTTTTTCTAACCCCCAGACTGTTGGGTACTTAGAGAATACCAAGGATGGACTATATCAAGTCTTGCACGTACAGTATTTCAGCCTCATTTGTGATCAGAGGCTGACTAACCATTTTCATTTTAACCATAATCTTCCTTTTCTTGCAGGTGTGGTTTTACAGTCACAGTCTGGCATCAGCATGACAGTGCTTGTGGTGAAATATACTATGCAACCTATAATCAAGCAATGTTAATGAAAATCATCTGAATACATACCACTGTTCTCGCTCAAAAGTTTGGGGTCCTGAGGAATGAATCCATATGTATACATACATATATATATATATATATATTCCCCAAACATTTTAACAGTATACTTGTTATGGCTATTGATGTTATTATGAATGGCAATGTAGTGTATGCCCAATACACGGGTTTCCTGTTTACAAACATTACAAGGTGCGTGCGCTTACCAGAGGCAGAAAGCTAGATTGGTGAGCTGGTCCGCTACTGCAACAAAGTATTGAAGCTTTCCTTATTGTTTGTATCATTTGTATAACTGCTGACTCAATAAAATATGATTTTAGTTGGATCTGTTTGTTTGTCTTTAATTTTGCAGTGTTACTGTAATATGTATGAATTATCATGTTAGGATAGTAAAATAGCCAATGTTAGCAGCATCTACTGGACCGCCCGTAAGCTTGTTTTGACTTACAGACACCACTATGCTACTAGTCTACTACATGAAACCATGAAACATGTCTTTTTTTCTGCCTCCCGGTTTTATACGCAAGCAGTGTTGACGTTACAGAGAAATCCATGTACATAGTAGTCATAAATAGTTGCCAAAAAAAACAACCACCTTATTACGATTACTTTGGAAACGAGTTGCACTAGCGGTCAATTGAATGACTGAATGATTTAAGTCAATTGAATGACTGATTAATCTGAAAGCATTTGTTTTATGTGGCCACTAGTGAGCACTAAGGAGTATATAACATGATTTCATTAGTTGGAGCTAGAGGTTGAGTTCCTGTGTTCTTTAAGCCTCTAATTGATTTGCTCATTAATTTCTTCATTAGTTTCATTCAGATGCCTAAAAGTGAACTTTATTATGATTTTTATTTTTACGGTTTTTAAAATGGATGCTGTTGTACGATGTATAAAGATGAGGATCATGATGTCACAATTATCTTCAGGTTGTCTTAGTTATTATGGACTTAAAGTTTTTCATTCTCAATTTGTTTGAATTTCCCGCAACTCCTTTGTTTCGAGGGTCACCATCATTATGAGTTTGTTTGGTTCAGCTATGTTCTATTAATATTCTTGCTTGACTCACTGTTTATGTTTTGTCTTCAGTCTTTCATTGTTTGGTCACGTTTACGTGTAGTGTGTGTTGCTCCCGTCTGTTTGCCTGTTCTGAGGATTATTGCTATTAAACTCATGTTTGAACCTTATTCTTCATCTTCGTCTGTTTTCCTGCAACCACCATGACAGATGACCGAACCAAATATGGAATACCCTGCAAGATATGCTGCAGTGGCTCCAATGAGCCATGAGCAATTTTGTCGTCTTGCCATCACCAGCCTCTACAACGACAAGACTCTGAAGTCACTGTTCTGGATCGGGGGAAAATTACCATATTCTCATTGACTGCCCACACACCACCGGACTGAACTGGAAAGAAGCCATAATCTGGTGTCTGAAGAATGTCCTTCACTATCCAGGACACAGCCAGACACAGAGCACAAATCACTACCATCGACCGCAGAGAATTCGTGTGAGGCCCCCGCAGGCGGAGAGCAATAAACCCGCTGCGAAGCGTCAGCCAGAGCCCAAGGAGAAGAGGACAGAGCTGACCCTCGTCCTGGAACTGGTGAGTCTGACCAGGGGTGTGAGTCTGCAACATCGGCAGACCAGAGAATAGTGAAGATGGACAATGAGGACTGGCTGATAGAGTTCAATGAGGAAGTACTGACGGCCATCCTATCCCACCCAGTACCTTCATCATCGCTGTTTCTGGACAGCACTAATGAATGTATGGATTAAGATTCATTAATTTAACCAACCTGCATGGACTGTGTTATACTCACCGTTATTTTGTCAGGATTCTTATTGCCACCACCATCGTGAAGCTCAACCAGTCCTCCAGCCCCGCCTGGTCTACTGCGCCGCCTCTGGGGGGTCCCTGTGATGTCGAGCCTCTGTTCTTGTCGCTCAATCTCGACCTGTCGGCTCCCCTGGAGACACTCTGACACGAGTTCCCTCGTCCTGCCTGCTATCCCTTGGTCAGGCGACACTCTACTTCCACAACGGACTTACGGGCCATACTCTCGGCATTGCAGAGGACTCTAGTGTATTTTTCCGCCACTCCTTTGTTTTCATGGTCACCGTCATTATGAGTTTGTTTGGTTTAGCTGTGTTCTATTAATCATCTTGTTTGAGTCACTATTTAACTCTAGATTCTAGACGAGTGGTCTCGGCGGGATGAGACTCTACAACGGATCCAGTCGATGTAGTGATGATGCTGGTTGGGGTGTGTGGTTGAGTGGTGATGTCCTCATCAGCCTCACCTATGGTGAAGGTTGAGCCACTCAACCACAGCCCATGATCCAGGTATTGAGCTAAGGTGCCTGGAATAGCAGCCGATGGAGCTTGCTGGTGCAGATCATCCGTACCAAGACAACCTGAAGTCCGTACCAGAACACAGACTTTAGGATGTTTTCTGCCCAGTTTACCCCTTGAGAAATCTCCAGGAACTGCTGAACTTATGCCAAGATTTTCAAAGTAGTCGGGTCGCTGTTCTTTTCACACTGCATGACTATCTTGGCCAGCATTCAGTCGCTGCTGTGTTCACATTGCACGATGGATTGGCGACAGAAGGTTTCACACTGCATGACTTTACAATAGAAAAGATCGCCGACAACTCTGTCTAGCACGCTGCCCGCAAACTAAGTTTCACAACAAACACACGTGAGATGTGACTAGGAAACAACCCAAGACCACATGTGCAAGACCGGAGTTCTCACGTGAGACTTTTTTCTTTTTCAACCTGGTTGTGGTACAGCTCTGATGAAACGTCAAACAGACATGGGTGCTCCTGCCAAATTTCTACAGTTTTTTTTATTCCATTTCTTGGGTCAAATAGACAGAGAAGAAACCTTTTTCTGAAACAATGCCATGCATGTTGATATGTGATCTATAACTCCTCTCTGAACTCCCCCCTGCATTGTATCTTGCTCTCTCATTGGCTGTCGGTAATTGCCGATGTAGTTTTCAGCTTTTCAGTCAGGACACTTTTCACACAGCAGGATTTTGAACCGCCAACAGGTCCAGATATTTAGCATGCCAAATATCTCACGGGCGTCGACGACTCATCTGCGATCTGCGACTCATCTCAGATCGCGTCTTTGCTCATTCACACTGGGTGATTGTCACTCGCGTGAACGAGCGCCGATTTGCCTGTGATTTCGGGCATTTGGTGGCGATTTCTCAACCTATCGGCGAGCCAAAATCGTGGCTAAAGTCGCACAGTCTGAACTCGGTATTACACTTCAATCTGACGGTCATCCTGGAAACAGGTTACCAGACAATTAGGTGCGGAGAACGCTCATCCTTTCAATTTCTTCGTCCGTTCTGCTGTCAGGGTGTGGTGCAGGTAGAAGGAGATGAGTCCAAAGTTCCGAAGCAAAGCGTTTACTTAAAACAATTTAACTCAAACTGGTATAGACAGGCAGAAGGTACACACTATATTCAGAGGACAACAGACAAAGACTGACTGAACAGGAAGGAACTAAATACAAACACAGATGAACATTGATTAACTAAACACAGGTGATACAAATGAACTGAAAATGATGGACACGTGACATGAAGATAAGCAGACAAGTCCAATGAAAAAAACCTAAACAGAACACAACTGTGACAATCACAGATCAAACGATAATCATTTTGACCAATATTGTTGACTTTATTTTGCACTTTTCTACTATCAGTTATTTTTTTTTACAATTACATTCCTACTGTGCATTAACTCATTTAATGACAGGGCCTAAATCTGTATGAATGATACAACTTTTTATGTACAGTACACCTACCAGATGTGGAAATATATGTGTGCTGTTGTCTGATGTCCACATGGTCTTTTTAGTGCTGGACTAAAATAATGCAAAAAAATAAAAGTATTAAGGCTATATAATGCTAATAATTAGTAGTACTATTTTTATATATTTTAGAATATAAAAATATTATTAATAATTAATTTACAAAACAAAAAATAATTATTTTTGATTGTATGAAAATTGGTTGATTTTTTTTTTATGTAAAACATACATTGTCTTGACTTTAACTCTTAATCAAACATTTATTTCAATTATATTTTCTACAACCTTTATAAATGTCCAATCTAGTGGTGAATTATATAGTCAATTAAAGTAGTAAGGTTCCCCCTTAGTAGCACAAGCTTAAGCATGAAATACTACATATTTTGGCAGTAGGAATTAAGACTGTGCTTTATGATGCCCTGTTTAATCTGCTGGCTAAATGGTAAGGCATGTTGATGAATGGGAATGGAGAACAAAAGATTTTTGTTAGCACAAAACAAGAAAAAAAAATACATCTATTTTGTGCTTATGGACAGATGACTACAGACTCATCTCGCCATTTCCGTACTTTCTCTCTCTTTCTCGAAGCTGTTATTTTGCTCTGCAATCACAGTCATGTTTGTGTCTGGGGACCAGAAGTCCACTGCCATGAAATTCAATTAGTGTCTCCAGATCCACAGGCCTCCCCTTCTTTTGATTACAATTCTTTTTCTTCTTTATTTGAAACTCTTTTGTTCTCCATTTCTTCTCCTACATCTTCTCATGAGGGAAGTGTGCAGTCTAAAGTGCACTCGCACAATGTGCAGGGACCTCAACGTTCCCAAGATTTTTTCTTTCTGCTTTTCTTTTCTGAAGCTGAGAATGTCTGAAAGTTGCTGTTAAACCACATTGTCATTAGTTGGTTACATCAGAACAGAGGGAGACTGGAGGAGATTTTCTTCAATCACAGGCCATCTATACCCGGCAGACATACTGACTGCAGCTGTGCTTGTCTTCATCTGGGAACCGTTTTCACGAGCACCGCTCAAGCCCTTGCGCCCTAATAGGCTGATAATCCATACACGGTTATACAACATGTGATTTGGCCTCTCGCTGTGTGTTTATTATTTATGATTTTTCTGGGAAAGGAGTCACACCGCAGAATGTGTTGTTAAACTTGTGCAGATGGAGGGGTTCCTGTGTTTCAGCATTGATTACTCTTGCATTGATTGTTTAGCACTGATTGAAGTAGAACCCCATGCATGGTGACCTTACTTTCAACTCCAATAAACAAACTCTGCATGTGTTTCGCAAAGCTTCCAGCCATCATACTCTCTGATGATGGAGGACTGTTTCTATCACGGCACGTTAATGTAGAATATTTCCAATGCTTCCTCTAGAGGAAACTGTACAGTCCTTAATGTAAGATGCTGTTCTCTCGAATAGGTAGATAGGTAGAAAAGGAGAGAGAGAGTTACCCTGGTTTGTGATTTCCAGTATACATTTATGAAATAGCATTTTTGATATAGGCATTGCTTTAAAATCCAGAGGAGATCTGTACATTTTCCCAATATCATAAATACTTTTCTGGTTAAAAAAAAAAAAAATCAATGTGCTGTATGGTTGTTCTCTCTGATGTGTACATGTACTACACACACATAGACTCATAGACATGAACAGACACACAAATACACACTCCACCTCTTCATCTCTAAAAGTGGATTCATGATAAATTGAGGGTTTCTATGAATAGCAGGTTGACATTTTTACCGCAAGTTCCAGCGTTCAATAGCAGCATTTCAGAACCCCTCGGTGAAAGCCCAAAGACAAACACGTTTTCCAGCATACTTTCCAAAGTGTAGATGTTGCAGAAGTGTCACATTACGAGAATCTTACCTCTGTTTGTGTGTGTGTGTGTGTGTGTGTGTGTGAGAGAGAGAGAGAGAGAGAGAGAGAGGCCAAAACGAAAGGTCTTAAAAAGTTCACAGCCTGCAGTGGAAAGTGTTTCACCATCTCCCACAGATATCCTCATTCTTTCCCTCCTTTAGCTACCGAGCTGGAAGCAATTTGGTTGTTACTGAAAATCAGTTGACGTGGGATTTCTGACAGTAACAAAACAAATATTTCACCCATTCATGAACTTAACCAACATTTGATAAAGAAAATCTGACATGGCCAAGTTTAGGGTAACTCCCCGTCGGTTTAATTGTATTTATGTATTTACATACAATATAAATGCATGACATCGTGAGAGATATCCTGAAAGGGTGTGCTCACATCTGCCCAGGCATGTGTTTTTCTTTCTTGGTGAGGTCCTACTGATGTGTTTCTGTGTCTTTATTTTGCCTGTGCTGACATGTTTATCTATGCTGGCTGTTTTCTCAGTACACTCTAACCTCTGGCTGTCCCCTTGCTCAGTGTTACAGGTGGAAAATGCTGTTTGTGTCTCCGTCTCTTTCCCTGAGTCCCTCAGCAAAGTCAGCCAAGCTGATACATCACATCAGTCCTGTGGGCCTCATCTTCTCACTGTCTGTCTGTCTGTCCCTCTCTCTCTCTCTCTCTCTCACACACACACACACATTAATTCCTGTTTCATGATGCGCTTCAACATTTTTTCTTTTTTTATCATAGTATCTATCTATCTATCTTTAAGGCTTATAAGCTTTGTGTTTCAAGACTTTCGCACGTTTTTCCGAACTTTCAAACAAGGCTGTCAGATTCAGATTTTTACTATTTTTACGTTCAAACTTGAATTGCTATTGTGCATCCTGTTTGCTACATCAATTCTAAATTCTGTTCTGAATGACGCACAACTCCTGTAGCAATACTGTCACCCATTTATGCTACAAACGAAACCAAAACTAGATCTGTTCCACCATAACATTTTGTTAATGTGAATGAGAGTCATGTACTGTAGAGTTTCTGTGTTGTGCCACCTTTTTCTTTCACCACGCTTTATTCCTTTATTCTATTTCATAAATATACACGCCCTCACCTGTTGTCTTTGTTATTCAACACAGTTGAGCTATTGCATTTGTTCTGTTTCAAATATATCTTACAGTTGTATCTGATGACTAACTTTTGGGGCAAACTGCCACATGTGGCTTTCCAGCATCTTTTGGTCATCTGTGGCCTTACAGGCCAGTGGTGAAGACCAAAGGTATGACTAAGGTGCTTGTTTACACTATCCTTTCCTCTTTCCTGCAAACATCCTCTTTTCCGCCTTTCACTATTTCAAAACTCTGTTTAAACTCTCACTTTCATTTTTTGCCCACTTTGCCTTTCCTCCAGGTTTCTTTCATTGCCATTCTCTTTGAGAGGGGATCATGTTTATGTCTCCAGTCTGCGTTTTAGTCAGTCATACCAGTATGTCTCCAATACCTAAATCCAATTACATAGTCTGAGAAAAAATAAATTAATAATGGCCCTTAGAATGTTGGTTCCTCATGAAAGAAATAGGCACTTAAGATGTTTTATTCATATTTTTCTTTTTCTTTTCATATTTGTCTGTATAGCCAACACATGGGACATTAATTCAACAGATTATTAAAAACAGAACCATGCATAAACTCCACACACTGGAGATGAGTAATATAGTACGAAATGACTTAACACCAAGCACCAAAATGTATTTTTATTTCATAATAGCCTGTTTGTAATGGTGTTTGGCACTGCCAAGCAACAAAAAAGTTCCTAATCAACTAGAGTCAAGAGCAAGAGAATGAGGTGGAAAGGGTAATGTTGTGTTTAGTTTTATAGTTTGAAACAATTTGACAAGTTTTACTGCATTATTTTATGTGTTAGTTAACAAATGATTTATGATTGTTTCTACTAAAAGTTGACTGGACAAAACGTATCTACATTTCACTTTTATATTATTAGTTCGCACATTTATTTTTAGTAAAGTCCTTAATAAATATTAACATAACATAATAAATCTGATCATATTCATTCAATATCTGCACTGTACATACACTGTAGTAAGGTAAATTCAGCGATGTCCTACTAGATTTTTTTTTCTTCAAGTTTAATCTACTTGCCTTTTATTTTACTAGGATGCAGAAATAACTGCTAGACTGGAATTTGCTAAGACAATGGAAAATATGCCTTTTCTGATTTTTTTTTCTGATCCTTTTCTAGTTTAAGTTACTTTTTTTTTTTTACAAGACAGATTTTTTCAGAAACAAGGCAAATTTTCTATATATTTTTTTAATTAAAACCTTTTTATGTGACCTTTGTCATTTTTTATTGAAGAGCCTCTCATTTAAATGATGTGGTTCTTGTGTGACATAAGATTCATGTCGTGTCTCGGCATCTTCCCTCCCTTTTCTCCTTTATTGTTGGTGGAATTCAACCAATCCCCTCCCATACCATCACATCCCAGAGTCCCCAAAACCAGAGCATCTGGTTGTGCCTCAGCACCCACTTCCGACCACAGTTTTTCAAACAGGCAGAGGGCCTTCGTTCCCGAAAATAACTTGGACAGCGAGAGGCAAGCATGTAGCTCTCAGTGGCAATAGCAGTTTCTATCTCAGACGTTACTGTAGTGTAAAGAGTGTGAAAAGGACATATGCTTCTGTTGCATATGACCTATGTGTTACTTGCATAGTTATTTTCAGGCTTTTGGTTTGAAATGAGCATGCATTGCACTCTAACGAACTTGAGAGGGAGGAACAAACAAAAGGAAAGTATTCATTAGCAAAGCGCTGTAATCATGCTGATGGTTTGGATGTAGTCAGAGGCCTAAACACAGTCTATACAAACAAAACAAAGATTGAAAAGCCTCTGTGCTAATATAGACTCATAAACAAACCATCTCACATTTTCTCTGTCATATGTAGCTAAGCTCACTCAAATGTATTTATTTTATCTACATAACAAACTTTTAATGGTCGATACGTAAAGCTTTTAAAGCAGCAAGGCTGCCAAGCAACTCAAGCCGACCCCAAATCTCTCTAACAAAAAGACATAAACACATATGGAGGAAACTCTCGGCATCGCTTGCCTGTTTATTTGGTTTTTGAAATCAAAAGAATTGCACGAAAATATTGAGAGCAGAAATTTCTCAACCATATCTTCAGCTGTGCCTTGTCATCTAGTGTGACTTGTGTGTAACATGCAAATGTTAGAAAATTTGACTGTTTTTCTTAAAAAGGGCACAAACTTAATCCACAAACACTGAGCCTCTGAAGAAAGTGTGTCAGTAACACACATTGAGCAGCTGTAGCACTTAATGTGAGATAGATGGAACTCAACCCCCCCCAGTAGGCAATTCCCATGTTGGTCCACTCAATACTTCTGTCCCTACCACAGGATCATTAGGCTTTCATTTACCGTTTCCCCAAACGACTTTTCTTAGGTCAGTTTGGGGTCAATCCAATAGTCAGCAGAGGCTTGGGGAGAACTGTAGTGGATCCGAATAGGCAAACCAGATCAGATTTCAGTCACTGTACTCCACTTCCCCATCTCATCAAGTACCCCTGGAGAATGAGGTCACACAGAACTATATTCATTTATGGCTGTTTCTGTGGGCACTTTTAGCTTTTTGGACTTAAAAAAGTAATTTAAAACACTTTGGACACTTCATTTTATTTGGCCACAAAAAGTGAACATCGACAGTACTTTTTTCTGAAAGTAGTGAACATTTCCATCCACCACACAGCTTATCCTAAATAGGTTTGCATCTTGTGTCACAGGCAGGAAAATACCCAAGTGGCCCGTCCATAAAAGAGACTTCAATCCTAAAATATGACTAGCCTTAAAAATATAAATCAATACATGTTTAAAACTATAATCTAACAAATAATGAAATAAGAAAAAAAACATGACTGTCCCACAACTATGGCATCATTTCCACTGCCCCAAACAATTCTTAAGTTAGTGTGAGGAGAAAACAGTGTCAGAAAATACAATTTAGAAAATTCGCCAAAATATCGGATGGGATGTGAGAAGGAGAGCTCAAGGTGAATATTACTTGTACACAAAATATTTTTGTGCGTTATTTCTTATCTAACACAAATTTTGTGAAATAATAAAAAAGTGTGCTAACTTTGCAACAAAAAAAGAGATTGCCAGTGATTTATATTTTTTAACTTTAGTATAGCTGTATTAAAATGATTGAAGTCTCTGATGGACTGGTCACTGGGGTATTTGGATGGATGGATGGATGGATGGATGGATGGATGGATGGATGGATGGATGGATGGATGGATGGAAGGAAGGAAGGAAGGAAGGAAGGAAGGAAGGAAGGAAGGAAGGAAGGAAGGAAGGAAGGAAGGAAGGAAGGATGGATGGATGGATCTGTGACAACGGTAAAGCAACATAATACATAGCCTATGTAATTTCAAGGTCAAGGCTTTCAAGGTCAGTTTTATTGTGACTTCCTACAGCAAAACAAAATACTGAAAACTGTAAATAGCTTCATCCTCTGAAACATGAAAGTATCCAAAGTTGAAGAAACATCTACTATATATACAACAAAACATCAGTTAGTAAAACTGCTACTAATACTATATTTAGATGGTGTTTTTGTGCTTCCCGCAGTCTACAGCATTCTGCTTATGTTCCCAATTCCCACATTATTGTATTTTATAATATCCCTTTCTGTGGGCAGATATTCCACTGCCTTTCAAATGCTTTAAGAGGGAAATGACTGGTGTTTATAAGGTGTTAATAGCCATATTTGTTTTTGCCCAATTTTATACATAGCAGTCTCATTAAAAATCATGTACAGTACATCCACGAAGGGGCATTAAACAGGGGTGGAGTCGGAGATTTAAGTCTTGGCATGTGTGCTTGTGCCTCTGTGTTTTCTCTGGCTTCTTCAAACAGCCACTTGTCCTTCACTGCATTGTTATTCGCATGAAGTTCAGGGCCATTGTTTGAACTTTAAACAGTTTCTGGTGGCTTCGCCCTGTGGCCGTCTGAACCCTGGGTCTAATTTCAAACCTCTGCTCTAGTGGTATGATGTAGTAGCCTTGCTATGTTGCGGTTTTGCCCTATGCGTTGAAAACATAAGCTCGTAAAAACAACATGGTTGAGAAGAAAAGAGCTTCCTGGAAGGAGGACAATAGTTACCTTGAATAAGTCCCAGGTCCCAGAAGCTGGCCAGTGAGCACTCGTGTGCGTGTGTGTGTGTGTGTGTGAAGGTCTGCAGTCATTTCACAGTTTTCTCTCCTCCTTCTCTCAGCCGCCACCACTCTGGAGCTTTCTGATTATTTTACTGGGAAAGAAAAAGTAAACATGGCAGCTATGTGTGTGTGTGAGTGCAGGACAATTGCAGTTCTCACAGGGATCAGCCAGAGGTAGACATAATGTCCTGGTCAGGCACGGGTCAGTGACGGCCACGTTTACCAACATACACACACTTCTCACTGCCATGACGGTGGGTGCACGCCGTGCTGCTCCTCTATGGTCATTATTGCCCAAAGAGAAGTACAAAGCATCTGTCCAAAGACTCTGTAGGTTGGGATCGAATTTATTGTTGTGTGGGAGGGGCCGATTCTCTCTTGTGCCAGGTTGTAGTATGGCCGGAGGTGGTCATGTTGGCTCAGACTGGGTGAAGTGGGTTGGAGACACACATCCGAGCTGAGAGGTGGTGATGAATGGATGTGGTCATTCAGAGGTAAAAGCTAACGCAAATGATGGTGATTATTGAGGTTTCTTCAGGACTAGGCAGAAGGGCATAACTAGGTTAAGCTTGTAGTAGATGTACTGGACCACCCACACCCATAGAGAGGAACGAAACACAGTGATTGAGGTTGTTTTCAGTAAGTGTTGCTCTCCATGACCTCCAAACACACATATTGAGCTGCCTTTTTAGGCTGCATTTTAAGAAATCATAGCATGCAAATATCACTTTTAACCCTGTTTAAATCAGGCATTGTCAACTCTGACCCATGAAGGGACACTGTCCTGTAGAGTTTAACTCCAACCCTAATCAAACACACCTGAACAAGCTAATCAAGATCTTCGACTAGAAAGTAACCCACCTTTTTTCTAATGAGCCTTGTGCGTTTTAGATTATGGTAGGCACTTGTTTGGGGAAGTTCCAGTCAAAAAGACTGAAACAAATATTTTCGAATCGTAAGGTTGCACTACAAATAATCCTTACATCCGTCAGTTTGACTAAATGAGCTGTAAAATTTCCATCATATTCTCATTTCAGACTTCAAGAGAATGATATAATGCTTAATGTGACATGGTATAATAAGAATGTCTATGGCAAGAGCTCTTTTCATTTGCTGCATTATTTTCCTCCTGATTGTTTTCTTTTTCCTGCTGTAACTTTTAAAAAGGCCAACATATACTGCGCATTTGTGGTTTTCTCTTCGATTTAAATTAGGTTTCTCCCCAAATCCTCATGTCTCTTTCCAAGTTTGTTTTCACGTGGATGCTTTAATATTTAATTGTTTACTGCAATATTTCTAAATCAGATTTTTTATTAAGGCAGCGTGTGACATGATAAAGACATGTATTACTACAGTGATATTTTACACACGACGTCTGTAATATTGCTGGCTGCTTATTCGTGGTATTTCATGGTCTGTTGTAGTTTTTTGTTAATGCTTTTACACTTTTAAATGTCATTTTTATATTCAATGGTTGAATGGTTAATAAATGATGTCATCTCATTGTACCCACTTTTTGAATAGTTTTATTGTTTCATTGAGCGAACCTTTGAGTGAAAATTACAGATACATTTTGAGTGTAAGATGATGGCAAAGGGTTTCTGAATGTAAAAATAAAGGAAATGAGTTTAAATGAAAATAACCTGATAAATTGTGCATTCCTGGAAATGTTAGTAATAAATATAATTATTTTATGGATACTGAATATAGATATAATAGTATTTAAAAGTAATACTCTCTGTAAGTTTTTAATATTTTTTGAATATTTAATTTTTTTCAATATTTGAATATTTTCTATTATGTTCACTAATGCTACATTTATTTGATCCAAAATAAAGTAAAAACAGTAACATTGTGAAATTTCGGAAGTTTTACCTTTCACTAAACATATTTAGATATATTGAAATCGTCTTCCATTGTGATTTCCTGTTTATCCAAATATGTTTAGTGAAAGGTAAAACTTCCGAAATCTCCGTGTAAACAATGCGTGACGTAGACGCACAAGAGATCACTTCCGGCGTAACGTCTGGAGACGGTTCAGTTCGGTTCAGTTGGACATCTGATTCAGATCAGTTTGACGGCTGTTAACAAGAGGTAAAAACTATATATATACTGTTCGTTTTCTCACACAAACCGCTCGTTTCGTGTCTTAGGCCATCAATGTGTACTTACATTTACGAGCCATTAAATCATGTTTAATTTTGACTTCTCTGTGCATGCTTTTTGAGGTGGACCCCCTAAAACTGCATTATATGACTGACAGACAACACCGGTTTGACCGAAAAATGTCAAAATTGAAAATACTGTGGAAACAAAGACACCTACATCTTGGATGCCCTTGAGGTAAGCTAAAACATATCAAAAATTAATTTCAAAGTGAACTATCCCTTTAAGTGCATTCTTGCTGATTATACGTATTCATTTATAAAAAAAGTTTTTAAAAAGAAACGTACTAGGCCCAAACCTTTGAACAGTGTATATGTGCTATTTTACTCAAACCACACATATTTATACCTAAATCATCATTCCTCTCATGTTGCCTATATGGAAATGTTAATTCAAATGTTAATCACATTTCGTTTGATGAATTGCACAGAATGTCTGCCTATATAGACCATTCCATATCGGTCACTTACAAGGTTCTGTTTCAGGCAGCTCAAACACACATTACACTCTCAAACATACAGTATATGCCATTGTGACTCTCACTCAGTGAGAATGTATCATCTTGACCCAATATAAACTTGCTCCTTTTTTCACACTCTTTCATGCGCTCATACACACTCACAGAAAAACACACATAAACACAAGGTCTCATTAATCAACTTTCTGAGATGATTGATTATTTCAGTCTACGTATTTGTATTGCGCTGGCCCACCTCAATTCGACCTGAGCACTTTTCTGCGTTCCGCTCCAGCAGAGCTTACACACACACAGATGCTCATGTACACAGTTGCTCTCCATCACTGCACTGTTATTGTGAAATAAGAGCAGGGCCTCAGCGTTAACAAAGGAATAATTGTCAAACACATTTTTCCTCTCTTTTTCTGCCCTCTTTCTCCAGCTCTCTCTTTCTCTTTCAGAAAGCAACGGCAAAGTCAGCACAGTACACACATTTCAGACAGCT
This sequence comes from Pimephales promelas, assembly GCF_016745375.1. The sequence continues at coordinate 5,586,095 of NW_024121111.1, read as the reverse complement.
GTGAAAACAGATTGGAGGGAAAAAAGGGAATAATTTTTCAAGGTGGATGAGGAAGGGAGTGGGTTGACATGCCGGTGTCGTGATTCGCACTCTCACTCAATGGGGCGAGGGAACATTAAATGTAAAGTAGCCATATTACACCCATGGTGCTCCAAGATGTCTGCCACAGCTGGAGCAGTCACAACACACATCCTTCAGACTTCGGCCAGGCGAGAATGAAAACTTCCCTCTGGGGTAATCGGGCTGTAAACGAGATGGTGAATGGCTACTGGGATGATGTTGCATATCTAGACAGTGAGAAAGATCCTACATGTACAGTTCAGCTTGAAAGAGGAGGGATGTCAGGCAGAATACTCATGCTACTTTTGTTGATTAAGATACTTTTAAAGACTCTCTGAGTGTGTTACACATGGCACATTGGGATAGATCAGCACCTTGGACAGCTCTCAGTTGTAAAAAGTGTGTGTGCATGAGTGAGCATGTGCGTTTGTGGGTGGGCTTGTTGTTTGGGTGGGTGTGTGCGTGAATGGAAAGAAAAGGTAAGGAATGAAAAAACGAGCGATGAAGAATGGGAGAAACGAGGGTTGCTGGATTAGGTTTCTGCAGGAGAGCGTTTGTCGCAGTTCTCTGAAGCTCAGTTTAATCTCACCACAGTGAGGGGCTATAATCAGCTTCACCTCAACGCAACTTTCACTCTCTGACACCACATCCACATTTTTCCATCTGTTCAATTCGCTTTGGCGTGCCATTTCCACCAATCACCTTTATTTTGAGTTTTGGCTTAAATGACAGGTCTGGGTATAGTTCAGGGGGATATTATAGCTGAGTTTAAATGAAAAGTCAAATCTAATAAGTCTACATTGCTTAAATATGTGTTGGGCTTGTTGTAGATAATGTTGTTTTATTGGCTTAGGAAGGACTGCTGTGCTCCAAAAACCACTGAGGTCTGAAATCCCTTGCCATATTGGTCCTAGAGCAATGAAATGTGACTCAAATAGTTTTCTTTATCAGCACTTTTCCATAAGCTAATACGCTGAGAGACATTCCAATGCACACAGAGAAAGACAATCTTCTAGATTTTGGCTTTGTCAAAAGGCCAGAGCAGACAGGGATAATAAAAAATACAGTAGAGCAATTAGAGAGTTTTGACATATAAACTAATATTGTATGTTCAAAGAAAGGAAGATATGGAGTGGGGAGAACAAGTAGTTGATACACTGCCGATTTTGCAGATTTTCCCACTTACAAAGCATGTAGAAGTCTGTAATTTTTATCATAGGTACTCTTCAACTGTGAGTGATGGAATCTAAAAAAAAAAATCACATTGTATGATTTTAAGTAATTCATTTGCATTTTATTGCATGACATAAGTATTTGATCTCCTACCAACCAGTAAGAATTCCGGCTCTCACAGACCTGTTAGTTTCTCTTTAAGGAGCCGTCCTGTTCTCCACTCATTACATGTATTAACTCTACCTGTTTGATCCCGTTACCTGTATAAAAGACACCTGTCCACACACTCAATCAAACAGACTCCAACCTCTCCACAATGGCCAAGAGCATGAGCTGTGTAAGGACATCAGATAAAATTGTTGACCTGCACAAGGCTGGGATTGGCTACAGGCAGGCAGCTTGGCGCAACAACAGTTGGCGTAACAGAGAAAATTATGCACTGATTTTCTGCTAAAGATTTTGGTAACGCTTCCTTTTACAGTACAGTTTTGTTGCTTTAATAAGGATTAACCTATGTTTATTTTTTAATTTATGCAGTGCAGACTGTTTTGATAACTTTATCCAATTTCTGTAGGCTACATTTCCTAATGTTACCTGTTAGAGGTATGAAGGGCACAGGTAAAAATTACATTTATTATGGGTTTGTGTGAGGATTAAGTTCAAATCTCTTTTTTAAAGCCTAATAAGTATTAAAAAGCTTTCATTAACAATTTAATTAAATAATTCAATTAAAATCTATTTCATTGAGACATCAGTTGCTGTAATAGTATCAGTGATATTAGCCTTCTGTCATGACTTGAGTCTGATCGGCTGTGTTTTTGTCTTTTCTCTGTGTCTTTGTGCCTTGTTGTCTGAGTGAGTACATGTGCTTTGTTGTGACAGCTCACCATGTGCTCTGCTGTCATTGTGGCGTTTCCTCTCCCAATCGTTATCCTCAATTATCTATTGATTGCACGTCACACCTGTTGCTAATTTATCCCTCATTAATCTCCCCTACTTAAGATCCTCTTGTGTTCTTTGTTTTGTCAGTGGAATAATGAATCTAAAGGGAAGAAATCTTTATCAGATTCAGGAGTGTATTGGAAATGAGAGGAAAAGATATGGAAGTAGGAAAAAATATATAGTCATTTCAAGGTTAAAGGGATAGTTCACTTTGAAATAAATTTTTGATATGTTTTAGCTTACCTCAAGGGCATCCAAGATGTAGGTGTCTTTGTTTCCACAGTATTTTCAATTTTGATATTTTTCGGTCAAACCGTTGTTGTCTGTCAGTCATATAATGTAGGTTTAGGGGGTCCACCCCAAATTAAACATGATTTAATGACTCATAAATGTGTATAGCGATAAAACTTTAACTAAATTAATTTTCTCAGAAACGGAGACAACGATTTTAGAAACTGATTCGCTAGTCGGATTTCACACGATATGAGAAGTATTTGACATACTCGCCCTCAAAATTGTTGTTGTAGCTCGAAATATAAAATTTAAAGCCCTTCTCTTTTTTACTCTTATGTGTGACAGCTAACTGCTTCACAGTGTTGTTAACATCATTAACGTTTACCGCAGGAAGTTTTTGTAAACAGCAAGTGTAATTTGCCACTATCTGCACCTAATGCAAAACCGGCTTCTGACGCTCAATATTTATTTATTAACAGCACTAATATATGTACATAAGCTATTATGTAGAAATTACATTGGTTTGATTCTGGTAATTAGTTCAGAAGTCAATTGATGACCTTATATTGACCTTTAGTTCTGTGCTTTGTTTGGTCACATACAGCAAGTCACATTCTCTTCAACAGAACAATGGTTTTGTTGACCAACTTCTTTTTGTCTTCACACTGCCTGTGATTCATTATCAGTAGTTCAGTTTATTCCTATCACAATAGCATCTGCGTGGGCAGAAAGGGAATGTTGCCTGACTTTCCTATAATCGTACTTCAAGTTCATCTCAGTCAATTGAGGAAGTTCAGTGATTAAAACTTCACATTCAGACAGACACACAAGCATCTTCACACAGTCAGCCACACATCACTGATTTCTGAGACATGAGACAAAACGTGCAACAACATTACTACCATTTGTATTTAAGATCCATCTCTATAATGCAATTCATGTGATTTTCTCTTTATTTTATCAGGAATATCAGAAATATAAGCAAGTATTTGACATTAATTCCATTACTGCATGTCCTGGCAAAAGGAAAAGGTTAGCCATCGAGGTTAGAAAGGTACCTACTTTGTAACATCAACGAAAAACATTTTTTTTTTAAATTCAAGCTCTTGCTGCAATGATGCATTAAATTAATCATGGCAATAACAGACTGATCTCATGATGTGTATGACACGCCAATTCGTATTTCCATTTTTGGCGTGCTATCAAGACGCATAATCGCCTTTCAGCGTGTTTATGAACGCTGTTAACTTAACGTTATATAAATATATGACTTACCTCAACCCCGTCCCTAAACCTAACCGTCACTGGGGTTAATGGCATTTATGACTGTTCCCTTACCATCCTAGGTAAAAAAAAAGATATGACTTACCTCAACCCCATCCCTAAACTTAACCGTCACTGGGGTTAATGGTATTTATGACTGGAGATTTGACTGCGTGTTCAGACACGCGGAATGACGCGGACGTTAATGGCGTAGACATATACGCATACACGCGGATAGCTCAAAATGCGTAGAGATAACACGCCACCTGACTCAAAAGTGCCGTATATGTTTACGCAAAAGTCATGATGTCATGTTGGCAATAAAGACATTTTAAATGTTACAAAAGATTTCTATTTAAAATGAGTGCTGTTCTTTAGAACTTTACATTCACCAAAGAATTCTGAAAAACATAAAAAAATGATGCAGTTGTGCGCTGCTTTAACACTGATTTTAATAAGAAATGTTTCTTGTTATTATAAATAGGCTAATTGTAGATTTGCCAATATAAATATAATATATTGGCAATTATTTGACACATTATTTGCTGTTAGACTGTTATTGCCATACTGAATTATAGATAATAGAAAAAATATTGTGAGAAAAAAAGCAGGAGACTGGACCCAAACACATGTACACCAGAAGTAGTGTCAAAATATGGGTGGAAATGCGATATGATAGGTTGACATAAACAGCTCTTATCATACTTCCAGGTTATCTGATTATCATACCGTTATCTAAGTTCTCCTCCCAAGGCAGTCACTTACAGTCTCTATCTCCTTGTTCTTTCACTAACATCTGTGTATGTGCTGTGAAAAAATAAATACGAAAGAGGAGAATGAATGAGCAAGATATTATCCTTCGGGACATGCATGGGTAAATCTTTCAGGGGAAGAAACAAACAAGCGACAAGCCACAACTGGACTCCATTATGATTCATGGTTGAATTAGTGTCCTTGTTTGGGGATGAGGAGGGTCACAGGGCATATACCCCACACACATACATGCTCACCAAGACCACATTTGCGGTTGGGCCCCAGTACACCCTCATGTGCTCACCAGAATCGAACATTGTGATTGCTTTCCTGTAGAAAATAGAAACAAAGTTTTTGGTCACCGACAAGCAGAGAAGAAGAAAACAAGTGAAAGGGAGAGTGAGAGGGCAGAGGACAAAAGGTTGAAATCAGGGCAGCATAACAAAATTTCTAGATGCACCTAAGTGATGTGTCACATAGGTGACAAAAGGTCATCTGAGGCAGTGCAGGTCAAAGTTGAGAGAGTTACATAAATGCTATCTGGCCTCTGGATTGGTGCTGTTTTAGCTGTGGAGCTTTAACTGCCTTCATGAAACACTTAATTTTGAGTCAACACATTTCACTTTCTCTCCCGAGGTGTTTTGTCAAGGAATGGGATGCCAAAGATTTTATAGTATGACTTCTGCCCTGCTCTTTGGTGTTAATTATAAGTTCTCAACTCGCTTATAGTTTCTACAGAACTGCAAATGTGACACAATCATAAAATGTTATCTGTGAGCATTCTTCTACACTTTTCAGTGTGCAACAGACATTGTCTAGTAGTTGTTGCACTTAAAGATTCATGTGAGGTGAATTGAGCAACACCAGCTGGGACTTTGCCACTTTTGCTTTTACCAGTTATTCTGTCTTATGTTTTCTCTTTATAAACACAAATGACAAAATTGAATTCAGACATCCAGAAAGTGCTGTAAACCATATCAAACTGGCATGTTATCCACTTTTTGCATTTTATAGGCATTTTAATATACATAAGGAATTTAAATTATATTAAAGCTGCAGTCTCTAGTTTTTCCTCTTTGTCGCCATCTCTATTCAAAATCTACAATTGCAGTTATTCGCGGAATTATCAACTATACGTGGGTTGTGGCTCGTCATGGCACAGCGCGGATGAATCCAATGTTTTGAGGGGAATGTGCTGCTGTCAGTCACCGCACCGGATTGTATTAAAGCCGTTAAATCTATCCGGTTATATCTAACGATCGCTTATAATATCACGTCAAACCGTGAAAATTATATTTTGTTCTCAAATTGTTAATGTTAACAGCATCAGCATTGCGTGACAACATGTAATGTCCTTCCGACATTAGGGGGTCACAACACATGCTTGCCCAGGATCAACGGTCAATCTCTGCAGGGCCAGCAACACTGTCATCAACTCGGGGCAATTACATTTACATTTATTCATTTAGCTGATGCTTTTATCCAAAGCGACTTACAATTGCTATATATGTCAGAGTTTGCACGCCTCTGGAGCAACTAGGGGTTAAGTGTCTTGCTCAGGGACACATTGGTTTCTCACAGTGGATTCAAACCTGGGTCTCTCACACCAAGGGCATGTGTCTCATCCACTGCACCATGTGGTGGCAATTAATATGCCACCACACTCGAGTCCTTGTCCAGGAGCCCAGAGCTGCATGCCCATTGACTTGCCCATCTAGTGTAACAACAATGTGCCTGGACACTTGTTTTAGGAAATCCCTGCCCGCAGGAATGCAAGGTCTATCCAAGTTCTCTTCAATGTGTATCACGATGCCATGCCTATCTCGGGACTCAAGTCTAAAGCCAGAGCTGAACTGGTCTCATATGTATCCACCCGAGCAGTGTTACTTCCACCGAGGACGCTATATGCCCAGGCCTCTTAAATTGTTTCAGTGGGATTGCCTGTTTTTCCTCTGAGTAAATTCAGGCAATTCAGCCCGACGGGGTGTGCTTGTGCTTGTTCACCATTATGGAGACTGAGTCCAACTCCATCATGTAAATGTCCTGCACTGGAGAGAGCTTGTTCTTTTTCTAGTTGACCTGAAGCTCCATTCAGCTGAGAAGCCTGAGCACCATGTCCCTATAAGCACACAATGAGCTAGTTTAAGCCAGTCATCGAGATAATTATGAATGGCAAGCAAATGATGAGCGTGACCCTGACAGCCTGTTGGCATCACGCCAAGGCAAGATGTGTTTAATTGCGTAGGTCTTCTTCTTTTGCTGTGGGATTTTTGACATTGTCTGGCTGAGAGTCTGCTCCGCGACTTTCATTGCTCTGAGAGTGACTTCAGGCGCTGAATGCAGTTCCTGCATCAATCCTGATTCTAGAAGGACTAGCGTGAGGAGCGGCGGAGGTGACTCCCTCTCGAACTAGAAAGGAGAGTCGTTACCACAACGCCACCTTGGTCATGTTCTCACAGTGAAATAAGGACAAATCGTACATGTATGAACTACTCAGACACAGGAGGCAGCAATCATGGCCGTCCGAGTCTGACCGGTATCAACTTCAACCAGAAACACACAGGCAGACTGGCATCTTTAAAAGGACACTCTCCATTAGCGTTTTGCTTTCTTAGAGGAAAGCTGCTCTTTTCAGATTGCTGAAGTGCCCAGAGGAAGATCTTACTACACTTAGCTGTGCATGGGCAGAGACCGCTGCAATGAGCCGTTATCTTTCAGCAATGAGGTGAATGAGAATAAGAGTCTGTAACCAATATGGTAAAGATATATTTTACATTCCTTTTTATTGTATACAACGATCTATGTACACTGTAGTGTTTCGGCAGCTTAGCTAACTAGCCTATTTATTGAGTTCAAGCTGGGATTGCAGACCGAACACAGTTGCCCTGAGCCCTTAAAACCCTCCAGGGCTAAACTTTTAACCTCTCTCTTGTTGAATCAGGATCAGCTGTAGGTTTTTAAGTGTAGGGGAGCCCCATGGAGGATGTGTAGGTAGCTCATCGCTCTCTAGCAGAGGTGAGAAGAGGATTTATCTGTCCCTGGTGGGGGTTAGCTCTGGGTTTAGTTAATCCCAGGCTGCTTGTAAGGTTAAACTCACAGATTTCCTGCAACAGATGTGCTGGAGTTAACGTGTATGTGTGTGTGTGTGTGTTTATTTTTTCAGGGGCCATCGAGGCGGTGCATAGATCTGTATACAGAACGCAATTAAGAGATGTGAAAGTGTGGGAGTCATCAAGGAATTGCCAACTCCGTTTGACCTTATTCGTTTGTTCACACTGTTCTCTGACGCAGGTGCCTCCATGTTACAAATCTAACCAAATACTCTGTGGGAGAGTGTAATTAAAAGTTTTAAAAAAGTGAGAGAGAGAGAGACAGAGAGGCTGCTGGGTAATCCAGTACTTTAGGGGCTCGGTGCAATTCTGATGACCCAAGATGTCACCCTTTCTGTGACCTTGCTGCCATATTTCACAACCCTTCCATAAACCTCTCTCCCCAGGCCGCAGAGGTTTCCAGCGCCTTCCAAGAATGTCTGACACACATAGTGACCTTCCTTTCCTATTGCCTCAGGTTTGCATGGAATACAGGCACATTCATAAATTTCCATTAATTCAAATGGAAAATATTCTTTTTTTTCTTCCACACTATTTCATTCCTCTGTCTCTCCGTCTGCCTGTGTGGCTAAGCACGTTTGACTGATGGCTCTTTAAGTGTCTGGACCATCATATGCATGACATCAGAGGTCAAAATGGTCCTCTGCATTGGCGGTGACATCATCAAAGCCAGACGGTCTTGTGCCATCACAGGCACCTTTCCAAGCCAACTAGGGATTTTTACTCCGATAAACTTCAGTATGCTTTAAATCAGATTAAATTTAAGGTCTATGATGTCAGCACATTTTTGCGGCGTTATGCGACAAGCCCCCTGAAATCATACATTCAACCACTTAAAACACTTGTCATGGCTGTTTATCACTCGACTTGGCCACTGTGACCATTACGAAAGCTAAAAGCATTTGAACCTATGCACAATTTGCTTTCACAATGTCTAAACCATGAATCAGTGTTTCTGCAGATGTAAAATATGTATTTCTCTTGGTTCCGAACCACATCACTTGAAGAAATTTGACCATAACTGTAATTATTTTCTCTTCATCTGTATGATTAATGGCTTGTCACATGGAAATGAAAGGATGGAGGATGAAAAGAAGGTTTAGATGTAGGAAGCACAGTAAACCTTACGCCGACCACAAAACCTTAACCGTGAGTTTACACGTCATTTCTGAAGATTATTTGAAAATGAATTTGACTACAGAGTTCAGAGCATGTGTTTTATTGGATGAAAGTCATTTTGCATTTGTCTACATCAGTGAGAGAGCATCAAAATGTATTAATATGGAGATATGTGATCTATAAATGTTCATAAAAATCGTAAAAGCAGAGACAAAGTGTTCCGAATCACTTTTTGCTGTCAACTAAATCACTCACACACACAGCAGTGAACTGAGTTCGCAATATGCAAACACAAAATGGCTTTTTATTGTTTCAATTAGGAAATGACGGACAGTGACCAGGTCGTTGAAAATCATCATGGAAAAAGTGATGAAAAACAGGACTCGGGTCTTCAGCCAGCACCTTGTGCACACTCTCACTCCCTAGTGTGAGTAATCTGTCTCTTAACTCTCTTATACTTGACTTGATGCCTCCATTAGTTTCTCAATAGTGTAGTTGGACACATTAGACTTCAGCTGTGCCTGCCACTTATTTGACGTCAATATGACTATGATGTCATGTCACTTCCTTCAACAAGGATTTTTCTGTTATTAAGTGTCTTGAAACTCATGGGTCAAACTTTGGTGAAAGGAAAACAAGAATGAATTGAGAACAGTGATTGGTTTGGAAAAGTGTTGATAAAATAATGTTGATGTCTTATTACATGCATTTCATTTTCATTTCCTCTCTATAGTGTTTTTCCATTTCCCCAGTGTCTTCTAAGAATATTGAGAGGTTGTTCTAATTGGCGATCTAATAATAGATAATTCAAACTCTTTTACCATTGCTGTTATAGAGCAGTTCACAGAGACCCTAGTTGGAGAGGTTAATTAGCAGGTTAACTGTAGCAAATAGACTGCAGGTATTGGCAATGTTTCTGTTAATAATGCTGTTAATGAGAACAAGAACGGTTCAATTTTGCCTGTTTTCATTCTTTATAGTTATTGAATTATATTATGCTTCAATTTGTTTTCAGCTTGTTGCACTCGCTTTTTTTCCTAATTGTTTGCTGCTGTTGTTCTTACACTTGCCTTACACTTACATGTCCCTGACCTTTGTAAGTAAAATGGCATAAAAAAACACTACATTTTTGTTGTCAAAATAATATCAAGTCAGACGTTGTTTATAGGGCTATTTTTTTTAGGTCTAGTTTATAGGGCTCACAGTTACATGCTTACATTCAGGACTCGAAACAACGTAGACAATCTGTTTGGGAGACAATCAGTCTGGACCAGAAAAAAAAAATTGGTCATTAAAAACATACAAACAGGATATCAGCTTTCAGTTTCCCTCTTTAACATCTACACCAAACGGAGCACAACTAGTAGTTGTTGAGGGATTGAGGGGAGATGAAAACCAGTGATGCTGTATGTTCGTCATCTGAGAGAACCGTGGGGGAGAACAGAGAGAACAGGGTTTCTGATGAGCGATGAAAGCCCCCTGTGAGCTTAAAAATCTGCCATTTATGTGTACAGCTTGGTTATACAGTCTAACTTTGACTTGGTATAGAATTAGCCTAAAAATAAAATCTGTATCATAATTTACTCACAATAACTATTAAACAATAAACACACAAGTTGTGTCTCGTCAACTAGGAATATCTTAGACTTGATGCACACACTTCCTGAAACATTTTCACTAGCCATGATTACCTTTTTAAGATTTCAGGTTGAAGCGTACACACAAAACAGTCCTTGAAGACGAAAAAAAAAAGCTCCCCTTACATACTTCCAGATCGCACTAGTCATGATGTCAATAGGATTGCCGTGATAAGGTTGTTTCCAATGTGTTTGATTGTTATTTAATTTATTAATGCTGTTAAACTGTATGTACAAAGCAAACTGTCTGATTTTTTGGTGTTTTCCAATAAGCCTGTTTCATAGAACGGTCTTCAATTACAGCATTGACAGTGTGCTAAGTTGTGTGGATATGAGCTCACTCCAGCATCAGCATATGGTTCAGTCATTTCTCATGGCAACAAGTTACCATGGCTATTTTTTGCTGCTGTCCTAGATTGAACTCAGAGAGCGAACAACACCAAGGTGAGAGATGGCATTTTCAAAACGATAGGATGTGTGTGTTTTTTTGTGGTGAGCACTGCATATAATTTAGCATGTTAGTTTTTTCAGGTTTTCTCAAGTCTTAGAAATATACTCCATTCCTGTAATGGCATAAATGCTGGGGAAAAAAATCATTAGTGCTCATCAATACTGGTTGTGTCTTGACAACCTCATATGAGACATCAGAGTTCTAGTGTTTTTAAATAAATGCTCCTTAAAGTCAGTGACATTTAACCCCAACGGATGTAGTGGCTTTCTTCTAAATGACAGCTGTGTAAAATAGAGTGAATCATATCTTGTCGCACACTGATGCAACTTCTCACAGCGCTGCTTGGACAACTACCTCAGAGTCCATTGTGTGCAGCCTCAAGCAAGAGAGAGAGAGAGAGAGAGAAAACCACAAAGATGTTCTTAGGTCCACAGAGAGAGAGAGGAGCATAATGTATTTTATTGACAAAGTCATGGTTATTACAGTCAGACGTTGAGGGGTGTGTGTGAGTGAGTGAATAAAACAAGCCAGATCTAAAATAAGGCATGAGAGATAGAAACTGAAACACACACTAGGAGACCAATGGATGACGTAATAAGTGTGTGGAGATAAAAGCAAATTGGGCTGATACAGACAGTGCGTGCTATACAGCCGTGGAGAGCAAAGCAGCTTCCAGCCAGATGGTGGATCTCCAGCGGTCACCGGGTTACGTGGGGGACACAACTAGTCATCTCAGTTTCCACACAAAGGTGTACAGAACTGCATATCTGTAAATCTCTCAGTGTGTTATTGTGTCCCATATCTGTTCCTGCTAGCACCCACTGCTGATAAGCATGCCAACACCCATCTTCCCGAGAAGCCAACTTTAAAGCTGTCCTGATCCCATTTCCTCCCTTTTCTTAGTAAGACAACACAAAGGTTATTTAGAGGGTATGACATTGTGTTCCCAGTCACTGAAAAGAAAATATGTGGTAATTTGATATGCTGCTTCATATTATAGACTGGAACTGCACACTGTCAGCCGTAAATCAAACATGTCAAGAGCATGTGATGACAAGACGCTGTAATGAGTGTTTTAAATATGGCTGCCCAGAATTAAAAAAGCACAATTAGGAGAGTGTGTGCACATAGGTCATTCACAAAAATTGTTGATTGAATTCAATTAAGTTTTTGAACTTAAATGTTGTTCATTTTTGTTTTGTTGACTTTATTTTATTTTATTACAGCCCGCCATCCATTACAGAGATGTATTAAGTACTAGAAACCCGGACTTGAGTAAAAGTACAAGTGCTCTATCAAAAAAGTGACTTGAGTAGAAGTTGAAGTGCTCTTTAAGCACCACACTTAAGTGGAAATACTAAAGTATTCAACATTTTTTGTACTTAAGTATTGCAAGTAGTTTATTTTAAAATTCACTACTTGAGTAGTAAAAGTATAAGTATTGTGTCATGTAATTATTAAAGAAAGCAGTCAAAAGTTTTAACTAGCAATCAAATAAGGCGCTTTGGCGGGATACAAATTTGCTTTGGCGGCCGCCAAAAAATGTCATTGCAGGACAACCCCTGCATTAGTTGTCAATGTGTGTGTCAGTCAATACCATTACCCTATAAAACTGGAGTGTGATTTAGGCAGCATGAAAGCCAACTTGCAACGAATGATTCGTAAAATTTTTATAATTGTAACGAGTAACTAGCAGAACATTAAAAAAATATCGAAGTAAAAGTATTAAATTCATCGAAAATATCTACTGAAGTAAAAGTAGAAGTAAGAGAAAAAAACAACACTCTAGTAGAGTACAGATACAGCATTTTAGTACTTAAGTACAGTACTTAAGTAGTTCTACTTCGTTACTATACATCTCTGGACACCAGTGACAAAAAAGTACAAATATCATATCAAAATAACAAATTAAATTAAACTGACATTGACACCAATTACCAAAATAAATAACCGGGGGTGGATGAGTATCTCAAGTCTCTGGTTGTTGTGGGGCTGTCTTGGTTGACACGCCTCTGCAACATCACATGGAGGTCAGGGACAGTGCCTCTGGACTGGCAGACCAGGGTGGTGGTCCCTCTTTTCAAGAAGGGGGACCGAAGAGTCTGGTCCAACTACAGGGGGATCACACTCCTCAGCCTCCCTGGGAAAGTCTATGCCAGGGTACTGGAGAGGAGAATTCGGCCGATAGTGGAACCTCGGATTCAGGAGGAGCAGTGTGGTTTTTCGTCTCGTTCGTGGAACACTGGACTAGTTCTATACCCTCTCCATGAGGGGTCTGCTGGAGGGTTCATGGAAGTTTGCCCAACCAATCCACATGTGTTTTGTGGATTTGGAGAAGGTATTCAACTGTGTCCCTTGCGGCATCCTTTGGTGGGTGCTCTAGGAGTATTGAGTCCGGGGCCCTCTGCTCTGCTAAAGGTTGCCTGGTTCCTCTATGACCGGAGCAGGAGCTTGGTTCGCATTGTCGGTTGTAAGTCAGACTTGTTCCCCGTGCATGTTGGACTCCGGCAGGGCTGCCCTTTGTGTCCAGTTTGGGGACCACACAATTTTGTCTCTGCTTTTTGCAGATGATGTTTTTGTATTTGCCTCACCAGACCAGGACCTTCAGCATGCACTGGGACGGTTTGCAGCCGAGTGTGAAGCGGCTGGGATGAGAATTAGCACTTCCAAGTTCAAGGCCATGGTTCTCAGTCGGAAAAGGGTGGCTTACCCACTTCAGGTTGGTGGAGAGTTCCTGCCTTAAGTGGAGGAGTTCAAGTATCTTGGGGTCTTGTTCACGAGTGAGGGAAAGAAAGAACAGGAGATTGACTGAGGTGAGGTGGCTGAGGTGGCTCGAGCATTTGTTCCGGATGCTTCCTGGACACCTTCCCGGGGAGGTGTTCAGGGCGCATCCCACCGGGAGGCGAACCCCAGGAAGACCTAGGACATGCTGGACAGATTATGTCTCCTGGCTGGCCTGGGAACACCTCAATGTCCCCCTGGAAGAGATGGAGGAAGTGATGAGGGAGAGGGAAGTCTGGGCTTCTCTGCTTAGTCTGCTGCCCCCGCGACCTGTCCTCGGATAAGCAGAAGAAGATGGATGGATGGATGGAATAAAAACAAGGAGCAAGTGTTATTATATATATATATTAACTGTTTTTTTTTCCACACAATTGTTGAACCTTGCATTATTGCAAGGCCCAGGGAAAAAATACTGAAAAGTAATTATAATTAAATAAATGTAAATTTCACAGAATTGGTGTAATTGATGCAAGACTTTTTTCAGACACTTTGATACCTGTTATGACACTGTTGATAACATTGTTAAAATGTTGCTTTTTATTTGAAGTTTCATGACTGCTTGAAATCATTCATCACTGTTAAATCACAGGTCATGTTAGTCACCATTCTCCAAATGATCATTAAACTGCTAAATGCGTGTCTAATACCATCAGATCTGACCTTGAATCCTTCATCTACCCATCTCTTCACCCATCATCTGGATTCAATTCTCTATAGCTCTTATTTTGAAAGGCCAGAGGCATGTGTGTGTCCATGCTATGTGCGTGCATGTTTGTGTGGACAGGCCTCTGATTGAGGTAGATGGCAGAAATTCTTTAGGCTAAACGAAAATAAATAGCGACTGCTCATATTAAGGCAGAATTTCTTCAGAAATGATCCCTGTGCTTGGTTTGTGCATGTGTGTGTGAGAGAACTTGAGTTTGCCAACGTTTTTGGAAGTTTTAAAGAAAGGGTGTGATTCAAGTTTAATTTAAAATGGTGGATGTTAACATTGTTTACAGCTAAAAATTGAGATTTTTAGACTTTTAAAAATTAAAAAAAAAAATTCTAGTGGAGCCGTAGATCATGGACAGCAAGTCAATTTATATGATAATGCAAAATGGTAATGCGAACTCGTGATTTTTCTTTTCTAAATCTCTTATTTTTACAGCGACTCCACAGTTTCACGTGTGTTGATTTGCGGAGTTGGCAGGGGGGCTTCTTGTAGATCAGTATCATCCCATCGCACGTCCTGAAATATGAATCCAATTACCAACTCCAGACTGGCCTTTACCAAGATGACTGGATAAAATACCCAAGGTTTTTAGACTCTTCATTCCCTCTCTTTTTCCTCAGTGCTCCTACAATCCGTCCACTCCTTCTGTTTTTCATTATCTTCTCACATCTCTCCTCTTTTCCCCTTACCTCTTCAACTTCTTTTTCCCTTTCTCCTCTGTTTGTGTCTTTGAGGTTCCTGCATGTAGACAAAGCACTCGTGTCACTCTTTCGCTGCAGAATATTTTGGCTGCTTCGCTGAACCACAGAATATTTCGTAACTGCATTGGAGAATATGGATATGAAACATATGTTTCCAGTATAAGGGAAGAAAAACCCATCTATTAAGAGACACCTGCCAGAGGAGACGACTGCATTAATGGCAGCCTAAAACAGCTTGCACCATGGGTATGGAAATAAAGTATGATTCCATTAGTCTTTCAGGGTTTATATTTAACTTACATGACCATAATTTCAAGACATTGGTAAAGAACGGCCTTTCAGATCCACTTTAGAGTGAACCCACCCTGGGGTAAACTCCAGACGTTTTGTGTTAAATACAAGTCTACATTAAGTGCTCTAATTTAGAAATCTTTCCCTTTGGTTTAATGCTGCACCCTGATAAGTTAACCAGTAAACCACAATGGAGATGAAACCACCCCAGTTTATTAAAGACAGAAAATTAGATTTTCATCCTGCGTCACAACAGCTATTCCATTTATTATATGTTTCAGTTTTTAGATGTGAATTTGATTTTTTTTTTCTCAGCGCCACGACCAAAAGCTTCACTTACTGCTGTGCAGCATAGTTTATTGATGTGAACTTTACAGATGAACTCATCTTGACTTATGGTCGGAGTGCGAGCGCATTTGTGTGAATGAGCGTGTGAGGTCATCAGCGAAGCAGCCGACAGTGGGGTTTGTAGAAGTTAATCAAAGTTCATTCCCTGACCCCTTAATGTGCTATATGTGGCACTAAACTGTGACATCGACACACTGAGAGCATTGCGATTAAACCATCTAGTCTCCCTGCAGTTTAATGATCTTTTTAAATGACACAGAAGAAATCTTATCCTGTAAATGCATCTTAACACAAAGACAGCATAGCGCATTTATCTTTTGTTGGACAGACAGAGAGAACCAAAACCCTGTGACGCTCTTGTTCTCAAACTGACCTAATCGAGAAATCAATGTTCCTACAGTGATAATAGATGCGTCTGAAACTAAAGCCAGTTCCCTTACCGCATGCATGGTTGCCAGGTCGGTATTTTGTGTAAGAAGGTACCTTGTAAGGAAAAAAGTTTCATACACCATATCCACACAAAATATATACATAAATATTTGTATTTTTTTGTATTATATATGCATTTAGAATATTATATATATATTTCAAATGTTACAAAAATTACCAAAAATATAAATTCGAATACATATTTTTTCTATTTGTTTTAGTTCCTTACATTTTATCATATATTTTGGCCATTTTAAAAAGTATATTTTGTCTTTCCCCAAAATTAATTTTCTTGATTGTGTAGTATATTTTTGGTTTGAAAAATAAATTTCCTTATGCAATGAATTTATAATATGAACCAAGCAAATGTTTTGTAAACTAAAATGTTTAAATGTGCTCACGCGATATCACATGTTTTTTAGGCCAAATTATCTTTTGTCACATACAGCGAATATCTCCTCACTATCCGCTAGATGCCTGTCCCCTGAACTCACTGTAAAGAAACGCAGTCTCTGTAGACACCCCAGGCTCAACAAACAGCAACAAAAACAATCCGCAACACAAAACATAACAAACAGTGTTCCAACCAATAACTGACAAGAATGATTTGGGGGCGGGGTTAGTGGGGTTAGTGTGTTTACACACGAAGAGGGAAGTTAGAATTATATTCTCTTATATTCTCTATATAAGTTTGATATGGCCAACACGCGACCAAAGAGACGACGTTCTGATGAACAGATTGCAAAAATTCAAAGAGGAACACGCAAAGTCCCGAATTTACATTGGAAAAGCCTTTGAAAGGTGGCGAGAACTCCGCCGGCAGAAGGGCTTTCAATCCGACATTCAGGTAGCTCTGTTTTTGCTGGACAGGTGGGTTTGTTTTTTCTAAATGGATGTTCGTGTTAGTCTAACAAACACAGGATATAATTAGCTAGAACTATGCAGTCAGTGCTAAAACTTTGGTGAATACAACATATAGGTTTCTTGCAGCTAGCGATCGATCTCTATCGTAAATGATCAAGCAAACTCACTGTAGGGCAACAGATTGTGAATGATTGTTTTCACCAACTGTTTGTTATGAATTTGAATGTTCATATATAGCCTATTGACAACTTTGAATAAATTTGTTTACGACGGAGCCGTTGTTTATGCTCACTGGGAAACGCTAACGTTCTCTTGCTATTATTGTGTCCTTGCTTGGGAGCTAAATGTATTTATCTTTATCATTTATCTAACTTGGCGACATTACACCTTGAGTGAAGTAAAACTACAAGGGGAGGGGAACGGTCTAGCTAGCCTCCATTTTGTTTGACAATACTTTGAACGTCAACAAGAAGTGACGTTACCCAACATTACTTAGAGCACCTTTAATTCTCTGCAAATGTTGGTTCTTCCCTGTATATTTTTAATAAATGCAGTTTATAATGTAGCCCCGCACCTTTTACGCGCTGCACTCTTTGTCCCAGTTTGTATGGAGGTACCTCCATGCTCCACACAGCATGGAGGTTAGATTTTACGGATTTATGAATGAACCGCTAGTTTAAAAATTATCTCGGTTTACTGAAATTTGTTATGACATCTGCTTCAAACATTACAATGAAAAAGTTACAATAACTTTTGTGAACTTCAAAAAGTAAATCCACTTCACCTGGTAATATGCCATAGAAATATACAGAGCTACCGCAAAAACAGAAATTCAAAGACCAATTCTAAAGGTGTCTGCGTGCTTGTTTCTCTGGCGAATAAGATCTATTTGAAAAGCATTTATTTATTAGAGATTCACATTTATTAGACTTTTTGAACTATACTGTTTGATTTCCAGGGTCGTAGGAGGTTAGCGTGACTGGGCATTTGGCTTACAGGATCCAAGAAAAGTTTAATTCCCGGTACTGTTTTTCCCAATGACACTGGGAGCTGACAGGCAGGGAGGTTTAAATGCTCCAACTGATTGCGATGGCCAAAGAACGAGCCAGATGAGAAATGAAACCTCAGATATCTGTACTTGAGCAGGAGAAGAAAGACCAGCGGTGCACTAATTAGCTTAGCTTTCGTACTCTCGGGGCAGGAGAGAAAGAGTCAATGAAAACACAGGATGAGGGGCTTTGGTTCACTCAGCCAATTCACATTAGCAATACCTCCGCTGGGCCCGTCCAGAAAAAAAGTGCCCGTCCAGAAACGCGTCTGAATGTCTCAGTTAAGAATTTGCAAGCGGTTAAGAGAGGGTGAATGGAAGCAAAGAGAGGTGCACACATCTGAAGTTTATTTCAGTGTAAATCTATTCCAGACAATGCTGTTGCGATTTGGAGTCCTGATGATTTAGGGGTTGTGACCTGACATGACACTTCAGCAAATTAATAAACCTGTAGACATGGGCTTTGTCCGAACGTTAGTGGCCAGTTTGTGTCCACCAAGACAAAACAGTTTGACAGATACACCACCGCAAAAGAGTGCTGAACTCTCATTAAACTGTCAGTGACCTTAATGTGTCATTTAGCACGTTTTGTTGAGACTAGAGATCAAACGCATGTTTAGAAGCAGCTCAAACAGGGTGTGGTGTCCCGATGGTGTCACTTGGACAAGCTTTATTTGATAGGGAAGGCAGGAATATGTTGCTGTGATGTGCTAATTGAATTCTGGACCCTTGACAATTTTGTGACTCATCATGCAGTTTGTCAGAGACTTTAGGATCTGCTACTCTGCTACAGAGACAGTGTTCAGACTACTCATTCAGCTCAATTGTACCTGCAGGTAAGATGCTTAAAATGTGTAGAAAGTTATCAAACGCAAAGATGAAGTGTGTCGAAAAACAATCTTCCATTGTTTGAACATAGACATGCCTCAAACTCACTTTCATGACTGATGTTATATATCTGCCAGCATCAAGCTCAAACTGATTGATTAAAAAAGTTTGGTGCTGCTAGTTCATATTACTGAAAGTTCATTACCTAATAGGAAAAAGTTATATGAAAACGATTTGAATTAATATTTTTAACGGTTTAAAGCTTCTAATTTTAATTACACTATTTAGGTATTTTAATTAAAGTTAAGCTTTGTCACAATTTCAATTAAATTGCAGTTAACATGCTTGTTTTTATAAAATCCAAATTTTAATTTCTAATAACTTAAAGGAATGATTCACTTTTGAAAAAACTTTGTCTGATAATTTACTCACCCCCATGTCATTCAAGATGTCCATGTCATTCTTTCTTCAGTCGAAAAGAAATTAAGGTTTTTGATGAAAACATTCCAGCATTTTTCTCCATATAATGCACTTCAGTGGGAACCAAACGGTTCTAAACGGTTCCCATAGCTTATAAAACTTAAACTTTGTTATTGTTTTTTTTAAATGAGCGATCGTTTCGCTTAATAAGACCCTTATTCATCGTCTGGAATCGTTTGAAGCCCTTTGACCAGTTTGCAGTTTGTACTGAAAGTGTCTTTTGGACCTTGAACCGTTTGGTTCCCAATGAAGTGCATTATATGGAGAAAATGCTGGAATGTTTTCATCAAAAACCTTAATTTCTTTTCGACTGAAGAAAGAAAGACATGGGCATCTTGGATGACATGGGGGTGAGTAAATTATCAGCAAAAGTTTTTTCAAAAGTGAACTACTCCTTTAATCTTCGAGTTTGTTAACTTTGTTAATATTGAGTTTGTTAAAAATTTGATGTAATTTATTCCATTTTTGTTGTTGTTGTTGTTGTTCTGCTAACTTATTAGGATTTGCAGTGTAGCATGAATTCATAGAGAAGGCTTAGATTAAGCCATGATTAGGCCTTAGCTCATTTAAGTAGCTTTTATACATAGAAAAAAAACATTACTGGTGTGAATCTTGAGACAAGATAATGGCATTGACATGTTTTAAGATATGCCAGTGTAAGTTGATTTCAGTTAAAACAACTCAAACACTTCAGACTAGGACTATAGCTTTAAGCCTCGTCTGTGAAAACGGGGGTGTTGTGTGTATACTTCAAATAAATAAATAAAATATTTTCATCTTTTCAATATAATTTCATGAGAATAATGCTTCTAATTGGTCAGTTGTTTTTTCTTCCAGTGACTAACCATTGAGAAAAAAAAATTAAACATTGATTTCCACTCAATGTAATTTGAGCCTGAAAAATAAAGCAACCCTCTTTCAACGTTCTCATTTCGCTGGCAGTACATGCTTTAGATCTCCTCCAGCTTGGACCATACATCTGCAACATTTGCCCACAGATTTTGTCTTATGTGGTTTTTGACAAACTTAACGCTAAATTCTTGAAATAAAAAAGGTACAAACAGAAAGTGGAAAATAAACAAGTTGATATGACCAGACATGTCCTGTGAAGAGATTTTGTTTATTCTACAGGAACACCGCGGAACTGAGAGTGATGCAGTGAAGCAAACACTGACGTTTAGAGATTGAAACAGATCTTTTCAGCTGCATTACTTAAATATATATTAAAATATTAGTATGTTTTTACTTGGCTCTGCTGTAAACATTGTGTATGACAGTTCTTTTAAAATAGATTTGCATGAAACAGTATCTCAGCTTGAGCAGCAAATAATCTGAAGCAGCAGACAAATAAAATTATGTAATGAACTGAATAATTTTCATATGGAACAAATTTGAATCCTGTGGATATTCAAGATCAGTATCACTCACTGGAACCTCATAGCATTTTCTTTTACATTGTGGTTTTAAGTTGTCCTCATCTTCTAACCAGTCATTTTCTTCTACAATATCATGGTTTTGCATTTCTTCATTCATTCAAGTGATTTGGGCTCCAAGAATTTAAACAGCATTCTAAATGTTTATGGATTTCATTCCTCATCTGTGAGTGTTTTTTGCTAGACAAATGATCAATGCAATCATCCAGATCTAACCTTTAGAAAATTGCTCCGTTTCCACCCGTATGTTTATGTCAAATCTCCACCTACACCTCTTGCAAAACTCCTCTTGCAAAACTCATACCTGAAGAGGAAAATGTACTTATGGAAAAGACTTGAATGTTATTTTTATCTGGAATATCTAAGCAGTGTCAGACCAGAGTTTATTTTAGTCTCCAACTTGACCCTGCTGTGTCAATGAATCCATGCTGTGAATTTCCAATCATTATTCCCAAAAAACTGTACCTGACTGAGCAGACACATAGATGGCCATTCACTGGAACGTCTGGACATGGTGTGAAGCTCTCTCCAGAAAGGTCATTGTTCATAAACAAGCCAGAATGAAAGTCTGAATGCAGTCACACACAGACATGCACACTCTCTCTTGTTCTACATTCTGTTAGCCAGACCCAGAGCACAATGAGGGCTTTGTGAATTCAGACTGAAAATTAGAAGGGAAGTTAATATGGTTCGGTTTAAAGAATCAAAAAACAAAAGATGAAAGATTGAACCACTAGTATTAAAGGAACACCCCACATAAAATCTCCCTGCTTGACAGATGCTGTTCTGAATTAAATTGTGATTCTCCAAACCACAACTGATTCAGCTATCCCAAACTCCCTCAGCCATCAAATTTGCCGTTTAAGGTAGTCAGGTGTATGATCTCATATAGTGTTTCTCCTAAAGAGATGTTGATCTCCTCCAATGCAAGTATACTTACCTCGGTGCAACCCCACCGAATGCCTGTTGTTTTGCAGGTTTTGGATTGATTGTAGTTCTATGACCAAACATGGACCACGCATGTCCTGTCATCACTCTATCTTGGTTTCTGAGCTGAAAGTTTTAAACCCCAAATCAGCTTGTAGCAATTACCCACAAATTGAAAGCGTGCATCGCCGTGACTTTGTACGATACACGTGTGCTCCCAATGTTAGTGTACTTCTTTGGCAAGTCAGGGGTTGTTCCCATCACAAATTTGATGCTAAACAACCTCAAAAATGTAAAAGCATGGGCTCCCTTGCCATGAATATAGAGACGGCCAGAATGAAAAAGAAACTTATCTGAAAATGAATAACTGGATAAATCGATTTTCTCAAGAGTTGAAATGAGAAGTGAAAAGTGTTTTGACACGTAACTCATGTCCACTTGCACTTCGAGTCTTATTTTCAATGTATAATCTTCAAGAATTAACTATGCAGCAATGATGAGAATGTGCAATGGTCAACTTTATTTTCGTAATTGTTCTGTCATCTGCAGTTAACAAAAGATCCAATCCGACCAGCTTGTGAAACCCAAATCTGTTCAGTGTCTGTATGGACTCCAGACATGTGCTTTTCCAAATGACAGCCTTTCGTACCCAAATGTAGTCCAAATCTACTTGCTGAAACTGTTTAAATGTGCTTTCATCCATGAAAAACGTGCAAACAGAATGGGAACATCTTGAGTGCTCATCAAAAATGTTGTGGGGAAGAGGGGTGGCTAGCTCAGAGCAGTCTCAGTAGTTATCATGGATGTCTCAAAGGGTTCTCCCTTGAGAACAATGAGAAAGCCCAAGAATCCTGGAAGCATCTTCATGTCCTCCTAATATCTGCTCCCAGGCGTACTCACAGACATTGTGGTTGGAAATGTGGATTCCTGGGAGGGTTGGGAAAGGAGGGTGGAAAACTGAAAGGAACCCATTGTTCTCAGAGCAGATAAGACGAAGAGGGTAAAGGCTGGCCCACACTAAAAGATATTTAAAATCCTATCAGATTTTGATTTAACAGTTTTGTTCCTATAGGTTTGGATAAAGTCATGTTATGCTTCCCTCTTTCATCAGCTCGCTTTCTGATTTGGTATTGTATCACTTCTTAAATGTGATTACTTGTATTTTAGAGAATGAACTTACACACCAAAAAAAAAAAAAAAAAAACATGCGCACGCCTCTCTTCCGTGTGAGATCTAAAAATCGCAAATGTTCTTGAAATTCATTAATTAAATGTTGTGTTGAAACCGCCCTACATGGATCTTGAAATTGTGCACAGCTGAATTGTTTCTGATCTCTGCTTTGCAAACGTCACCTAATTCATGTCATTGGCATAAAAAAGAGCACCAGTCAACAACATCCAAATCCTTTACTTGAAAATGGCGAGCGGCAAGAAGTCCTTAGATTTCCAAATACCTGCTGTACTCCGACTTTCTGCCACAAGGAAAATGGCGTACGTTTGCTCAGACCCTGATGTGACACTAGACTTGTAGTCAAGACCGCCTAAACCGAGACCAAGACACTACCAAGGCCAGAGGGTATCGAGACCAAGTCGAGACCAAGACCAAAAACAGACTAGTGTTGTTGAAGCTAAGCAATAACTTTGCATTTGCATTGCCTGTCTATCTCTGCCGATTTCAAAGTCTCCAAATGAATCCATTCTGCAACTTTTAAATACATATTTTTAAAAATGAAATTATAAGCTTAAGTGCAGGATCTGAAAGTTCATTGTTTTGTCACTATGGTTACACACAGACCGTTGGCGGTGGGCTTAAAGTCATCTCTCAGTTGTGCAGTTACCAAAAATCTCCTGAATGAAGTTAAAACCCATCATGTCACCAATATGTGTTTTACTAAATATTAATACATCAAAAACTACATGATATGTGTTTTTTAAATCAAGTGATAAAAGTGCTCGTTGCCGCTGCAAATAGTGGCGTGGATACGATGTTTTCTCGTGTGGCTCGCGCACACCACACTGTCTTCACTCGGACGCGCGCTTCAATCCGTTACGGATATCGTCGTGGATATTGTAGTATTGTATTGCTAAATCCCTCGACCACAATGTCGGTCTGAGACAGCGAGACCTAGACAAGATCAAGACCAAAGACTGTCAAGGCCGTGACAAGACCGAGACCACGTAAAAGTGGTCTCGAGACAAACATCACTATGATGTTTCATCACTAAGCACTTTTCCATATCAAACTCCGTTTTAATAAATATGAAGGTTGGCGTGGATTTTAGCGTACCCACACTCTGAGTTCAGATCTGCGCGTACGCACGTTTTATAAAGGAGGACCCAGATCACACAACACCTGGCTATTATGGACTATATATAGATTATAGACTATAGCCACGTTTCCACCGCAGGAACTGGAACTTTGTAGGAACTTTGGGGTGGTACTCAGTGTGTTTACACCGCAGGGACCAGGATTGCGTGCGCTCCATTACCCGGAACTTCATTTAGATCCTGGTCCCATCCATCTCACGGTTAATGTCCGCTGATAACAAACGTTTACTTTTGTATATAGCATTCCGAACTTTCTAGCATTCCGGTCTTGTAGTCGCAATGTCTTGTAGGGCACAATTTCTCCTGGGCACATGTCTTGTAGGCCAAATAAGCTAACAGTTTTACTACAGAATTTGTTTTGGGAGTAAAGTTCATAAATTATTGTTCTTTCCCATATGATTTTGTACAACTATGTTGAGACATCTGTCCCTCTAGGGGGGTTCGGGTGCATGCTCCCCCGCAAGAAAATTTTGTACATTTTAAGGTTAAATGCATCAATCTGGTGTACTTTGAGAGCTCAAAATTAAGAGCTTTAACTGGCTTCAACCCATGAACTGTGACATTGATCAAAGGAAAAGCCTTGACTTGTACCTGG
This sequence comes from Pimephales promelas, assembly GCF_016745375.1. The sequence continues at coordinate 5,561,586 of NW_024121111.1, read as the reverse complement.
ACATTATAATGTCATTATAAAGAGGGATCAAACATCTTTTTAGTTATGATATAATCCTCTGTTTTAGGATGCCAACAAACGATTATTATAATAGCCTAATGTAATAGGCCTAATGATTTATATAATTATTCCTATTACGTAAAATCCATATAGGCCTAGCCAATAAATGTACTGTATAAATGAAAATGAATATTTCAAAAGCATATTTTACTTACACTACTTTCAAGTATCTCACGCCCTCGCCCTACGCCACTATAGATATTCAGTGTAGGGTATCTTTTTTGCTAAAAAGACGCTCAAATGTACCTAAATGTACGCTCTCAACTCACGTTCAAAGTCCACTCAAAGTCATAGGCAGCGCAGCGTCTATGGAGCGAAGTATAAGCGTCTCTCTGTGCATCGCAAAAGCCCGTGTTGACAGTTTGTTTAATATAAAGCGAGATTACCAGATACAGTATTTTGCTCGTGCCCTGTGGGTGTTGTAGCCTAGGCAACTGTATCACTTGTCTGAACTGACGCGCTACTGCGATCTGTCACATTTAAAAGCGCCAAAGCATTCCATATCAAGAGCAAACTTCTCTGTCTGTCGTTGTCCGTGTCATCCTTTTCCGCGCTTTTTCTCTGCGTGATAAAATGCAGTGGTCCAATCAATAGTTAAAAGCCTGAACTTGCTTATAGTAATACAAAAAAATACAGCACAGAATAATTTCTAATTTAGCGTGAGATTCCTTTGTTGAGCGTGAGACCGTGAGATTGAGGCTGAATGCGTGAGTGTCACGCCAGATGCGTGAGAGTTGGCAACCCTGCTCCGAGAGAGAGTTCAAAGCAGCTTACTGATGAAATGAAACAAAGTCTCTTTCAACTTTCAAATATTGTCATTTAAGTAATTTAAACAGTACCGTTTTCAAGTTCATATCCACCGACGTTACAGCTTTGTTGTCGGACAAAGTTGCTTATTCGGCGTTATGATTGGCGAGGCCACCTGTCAATCAAACCCCCGTGGGCAGCAGGGCAAAATTGAAACGTCAGGTTTTAATTTGATATGACAAATACATTTATTCTATATTTAACTTGTGAACGATCGACCTGCTGCTGCAAGTAGGCCTGTATAGATGATGGCTGCCTGCGCCTTATTAGAATAGCCTACATCAACCAATAAATCGCCTTTACTCTTCACTTCATTCTAGTCTATTCTTAAAACACAGCGTCATCATCGACCCCACAAACTTTCGGTAAGTTTGAATATTAACTTGATGGATGTATAATTTTGCTTTTTGTGTTTGATTAAACTCTATATTCGCCTAAAGGACTGGCGATAATATATCCCAACCCGGTATCACGACATTAACCCCTTCAAACGTGAAACTTACACGTTTGCGTTAACACTTTCCAGTGGAGAGATACCCGGATGTTAACCTATTTTAAATGTATAACATTACAAATGCCGTGAACACACTAATGTCTCCTAATCTGTAAGCACTAAGGTGCTAACGGCACTGAAGTTACAGGAGTTTCTTCCCGTTGCTAAGCAACGGTAGGTCGAGTATTTAAAAGGTTATGGTTAACACGGTTAATGTGGTTTAACGCAGAGCCGGCTG